>VWZD01000138.1:228059-271725 GCA_013396695.1 Sakesphorus luctuosus | reverse complement strand
CTCCTCACTCTACCAGGAAAGGGGAAAAGCAACCTGAAACTCACTCATATTTCAGAAAATTCAGTGATTCAAGTCTGGTAGCATCAATGGCTTAGGGGCAGGTAAGTAAAAGGGAGTCATTAGTAAGCAAAGCTGTGCTTCTACCCTAACATCATCCAAAACACAATTAAAGTGTTTCATTCTTTCCTTTAATTTTCTGAGAAAATGCAAGGCAATTTCCAACTGTAGGAAACATTTCCATCATCAAATGCTTTTTTTCCTCTTTTCTTTCTTTTTAAAATAATATATCATTTTAATGAGGTTCAACAACTGTTCTCAGTAAACCTGCAATTTTGGAAAGAATTGGATCTGTCTTTATGGATCATCATGGATCATATGTCACATGATGATTCACATGAGTTTTTCATAGGATGTTATTACCTGCTTTTAATCTGTCCTACAGAAAAGAAAATAGATTTTCTGCTCTTACTAGACACAACTGTCTATCTCCTTAATAAAAACATTCATTAGGTCTGGGGCCAGGGACTAACCATTCACAAAACTTAAAAGCTACCTATTTGACAAGGATTCTTTATCTCTTTACTATGTATTTCAGGCTAAAAATTCAGAAGTAATAATACATCAAGTCTAAGAATGTCCTGTTATATTAATAATGAAGCATCTAACCTTGTACAAGAATCAATTCTTCCAACCTCAGATTGCCAAATGCAAGCTCCCTAGTACTACCTATATTTCTTTTCCTGATTTATCCACCCAATTGACCCAGTATCTACTATCTATAGTATAAATCACTTAAGTTCCCTCCTTTCACATTAGTGCTATTAGCTAGCATCATCTTTGGCTGTAAATGACTTTGTAAAATTTTCATCTCATATGCACTGTTTGTGTCTTCTGTACCTGGAAAAAACCTTTCATTGTTTATTAACAATTGTGCAGAATTCATTTAATAGCTGATTAGACCTGGTCGTACTAATTGACAGGAAGCTCAACATGAGCCAATAGTGTGCCCAGGTGGCCAAGAAGGCCAATGGCATCCTGGCCTGTATCAAAAACAGTGTAGCCAGTAGGACCAGGGCAGTGATCCTTCCCCTTTACTCTGGGTTGGTGAGGCCACACCTTGAGTATTGTGTTCAGTTCTGGGCCCCTCAGTTCAGGAAAGACATTGAGGGGCTGGAGCAGGTTCAGAGAAGAGCAACAAGGCTGGTGAAGGGACTGGAGAATAAGCCCCATTGGGAGAGGCTGAGGGAGCTGGGGTTGTTTAGCCTGGAGAAGAGGAGGCTCAGAGGTGACCTCAGCACTGTCTAGAACTATCTGAAGGGAAGTTCTAGCCAGGTGGGGGTTGGTCTCTTCTCCCAGGCACTCAGCAACAGGACAAGGGGGCACGGGCTCAAGCTCCACCAGGGGAAATTTAAGTTGGATATCAGAAAAAAATTCTTTCCAGAGAGAGTAATCAGGCATTGGAATGGCCTGCCCAGAGAGGTGGTGGATTCACCATCCCTGGAGGTTTTTAAGGTGAGATTGGACGTGGCACTGACTGCCATGATCTGGTAAAGGGACTGGAGTTGGACCAAGGGTTGGACTTAATGATCTCGGAGGTCTTTTCCAACCCAATCAATTCTATGATTCTATGAATAGGAGTGACTGGCAGCTGCTTTGGGAACAAGTGGTAGGGATCTATCATCATTTGTACACACATTTAAGTTTGTCATGAAAGTTAATGACATAAATTAAGAAAATCTGTCATGACTTAGATTTGAAGGACAGAGAAAATATCAACAAGTGTACTTAATATATAGCAAACTTCTCTAATCATGTAAGGAGATATGTAATATATAGATATTACATACATACAGATATCACATATAATATCAGGTTCTGACATTTTATTATTAGTTGACACTTAGTGATACTGCCTCAAGAGAAAAAAAAACCTTCAGGCTGTGTGAAAAGCAGTTATGGAGCAGAAAGGCTGATACCTTGTTCCAGATTAACCGTTAACGATCTTATTCACACAAACGCAAACCAAGTTTAATGACCCACACAGAAAGCATTGCAAAGCTTTCTCCTTTGTAGTATGTGTAATATCCATGGCAAAATAACCCTTCATTTTTCCCCAAAAGAATATTTCCACTGCTTCAGAACAAAGAATCAGAGCACGGCAGCTTTCACAGATTCAAAAGACAGGGAGACCAGTCTTTAAACAAAAAAGACTAAAAATGACAGGATTAGTATGGCAATAGCACTGTTCTTGCATTAATCTGTAAATTTTTATTTAAACACGTTAAATACTCTGCAGTTTCTAAATAAAATTATAAATAAAATTGTCAGTTACTTTGAACTCTAATATTTTGATTTTGGCTTAATTTTATTTCAATGGAAAAATATCTATGCATGTATTATCTTGTTTAAGCTTATAACCAGAAACCTACTGTGAGTTTGAATTAATTGGGGATTTTTTCCTTTTTTTCTTTTACTTCTGCTCTAGGGATGGAATCCAAATTTGATAAAGGACATAGACTCTAAAGAAGCTTGTGCCTGTTCTTGCTATGCCCTATGATGGTCTTCACAGTGGGATGTCTCCTTAAATGAACAGTGTAGCACAAATGAATAGGAAGCATGACAAATTTAAGTTCTGCTGTCATTATGAGGATAGCAATCTATACCAGAACAATTAACTACACTTCTCTGTTACACAGTATTTTTCTCTTAGTGAAGTATCATCTTCCTAAACCATTCTGCCTCTCAGCTAAAGGCAACTAGCTGACCAAAGGAGCCAGGCAAGGGCTTGCATTATATCAATCCAGTATTTCAAGTACAATGGAGGAAATCACCCACCAATCTGTAACCCAGGCACTGTCACACACGTAGACCACACCATACCACATCCCCTCTCTGCATCTGCTTTTCCTTTCACTTTGCACAGCTGTCTAGTAGTGCCCACAGGACAGGGGTAATGTTGACCAGAAGTATATGCTTCCCCTCCCATGCAGGACTGTGGAAACCACATCAATCATCTTAGAGCCTTATCTCAGACAAGTGAAGGAAACAGAAGCCAGGCTGAGATCAAAGAATCAGAGTCACTAAGGTTGGAAAAAATGTCTAAGATTATCAAGTCCAATCACTTACGTAGTTCTACTCTGTTCAGCTCTAAACCATATCCCCAAGTGCCATATCCACACATGTGTTTAACATTTCCAGGGATCCTCTTCTCCAAGCCATACCAGTGGTGAATTTATCCTTATTCTCATGTGTTACTTCATCTTTTACCCTGTCACAAAAGCACCACCACAATGTCTGTTTTGGAAAGTGTGAAGCTGCTTACTGGGGTGAAACTTACTGCATTTCCTAGACTACAAAGCCACCTCAAATTCCTGAATTTTCAAAAGCACTACCCATAATTACAAATGAGGTTCTTGCTGGTAAACCAGAAACCATCAGAAGTTACAGCCATTGGGATTAGGACTATATTGCATGCAGGACTGGAGATTTTGAAAGGAGAGGAGCTGCCTTAAAAAGCATAATTTCTAGAAAGTGCATAGATTACCCTATTTAATCAGACTTGTAAAAGCAGTGTTTTGTACTATTATCAAAATCATGATAAAGCAGTCCAGCATAGACTTTTTTTAGCTCTGCACCAACTTATAAATTAGTCTGTTTTACAGGCATCCTGTTGTGCGGCTTCCAGTCTGATTTATCATTCATACAGTAAATCCAGGCAGACCTGGCATCTCCAAGCAAGGCCCAGATGCTTTAGTAACTATTATTCCACTTAGCAAACACTTCAGAGTTCTCAGATTTGATTTTCATTAGAGGAGCCGTGACATTTTTAGTATATTTAAGCAACTTCCTTACTTCACAATTACGATCCTCTGATTGCAGAAGACTGGGACAACAGGAAATATGCAATGCTGTTTTATGTTAGCTGCACTAGGAAGAGGCTTAGTTTTATCCTGTGGGGTTTTTGCCAAATTGCTTAGAAGTTGAGAGTACCAAGAGTCAAGCTTTGAACTTTTATTTTTGATATCTTTGTCAGAATTGTGTACAAACTTACATGTGCACAACAATGCAGCATTGCTTCTGAGTCATCACTGAGAGAATGTCAAGAAATTCTCCTAAAAAACCAGTTACATTTTGTGTTAGAAGCTTTCAGGATGTATGAGTTAGATAACAGAATGGATCTCCAGTTGTTTGGTGCTACCAGGACAGAAAAGCACATGAAGTACCCCCACACTCAGTAAATCAATACGTGGTTCCTCAACTCTATATCACATCAGATTTGGGAGAAATTGATGAATTTAGATTCTGAACCAAAAATGCACATTTATTTATGAACTACTTCCTACTACTAGAGGTAAACAGTCCATTTCAGTCAAATAATTTCACTAAGCTTAAGGTATACATTTTTCATTTCTGGGCATCCTTCCTAAAAGCAGATGACAAATCACAGTCTTTCACACAGCTATTGCAGATATGCCAGTGCTCTTACACACTGCTCTGTGGTTCAGACACTTGCCAAAATACATGTTGTAGAAGTAGGCAGGGCAAAACTTCAAACTATAATCTCCTGCCAGGATTTCAAATACCGTTTTTGTCTGCCTCAATAATATATACAAACAGTACAGGAAAAACACAAGGAGTGCCCAAATCACTGGGACTGGAAACCAAGATGTCTCAAAACTGTAAAAGTGATGAGAGTTCATAAAAATACAATGTCACTGAACATAAAACCTTTCACCAAAGATGTTTTGTCAAGGATATGATTTCCTAACTGTCTTTAGCAGATTTAAATGATTGTAATGGGTTCAAAGTCTACTTTACTGTTGAATATTTGCTTGTTACCTGTCCTGTACTTTTAACACACTTGTGTTCAAGTGGATCATTAAATTGAACAGAAGAGACAAAGAGTTTAGGCGGGTCAGTTCCCAGTTATGACACATGTGGTAGGGCTGAATCTAAGGCCTTCTGTTCTTTGCCTGGGGCCTCTGTAAGTGCTCTCTGTGTTCAAAAGTCCCAGATTTGCCCTTGAGAAATAGCTTTATTTTGCAGGGAAAAGCTGCCTGTTGGAAACCTGGGGCCAGTGAGTAGGAGGAAAGGAACCCAATCTTGTTTGCTTTAAAATCTGATTTTGCATTTGTGAGCCAAGCAGAGATAAAAAGCAGTGCTGGGAACATGAATTGACCATTTTATGTGAACAGGACAAGTGAAAAGCCTGAAGGCAGAAGAGAAAAATCAATACAAATCTTGGTCTGTTGAGCTATCCCATAATCTGTGATTGTGTTTGCCCTACCACTGTGATGGCTTTTGCCAACCAAATTCACTCAAACATTCTTACAAAAAATATGGGTGATCAGACCTGTGACTCCAGTCTCTGAAAGGGCCCAGAGGACACAGAATGTCTTTTATGCAGGCTCTAATGTGACATGTCTGAGTGAGAGGCAGATTATGAGTTGGGTGACAGGCCTTCCTCCTTGACACTCACTGAACCTGTCAAACAAGGTTCAGTGCTAGGTCTCTGAGAAAATTGAAGCTTAAACAAGGGACTACACACACCTGTCAAGGGAAAGAGCCTTCAGAGGAGTCCTGAGCCAGTTAGATTCCTGTTTTTTCCCTAACAATGCTAGATGCCCTGCAGGAACAGGGATAACCCTATCTCTGGGCATGGCATGCCAGCTTCTTATTTGACATTGTCCCACTACCTGTTCAAAACGAAGCCCTGAAACACCTCATATCTCTACCAGCAAATCCATGTCTAAAGCTTACAGCAACACAGAATTACCTTAAATGACTTGCCAAACACCCAGTCTGAACGACAGAAGAGTGGACATTCATGCAAAAGCAGACCAGTGCTTTTCCATTTGTTTCTGTTTGCAGATCACCCTTCCCTAGTAAATATCTTGAGGGAGGAAGAGGCACTTTCACCATGCATTGAAATTCGACAACAGCATATTATTTTTCTTTGCAACAACCTGTATAGTATGTAACCTATACCCTTACTCTACCCCACACTGAAAACGATTTAGGGGGGAGATGGGATGATCACTTTTCAAAAGCCTGTAGAGTGATGAGTACACAGCCTTCTCACTTGCCCAAGTCAGATTCCTCTAGCAAGGGTTCAACATAAAGCCTTCCTTGCAGTTGATCTGGGGTCCTCAGTTCCTCCTCTGGAATCTGTCCTTTTTCTTCAGACAAATGAAGACGCAGACTGTTTTAAGAGCATATACAGGCTCTTGCCTCTTTCATTGAAAGTTAGGAGTGAGAGCTGGCTCTCACTAATAGCATGGACAGACATGCAAAGACTGCAAGACCAGCTGGCACATAGGCAGGAGGCACTAGTGGTGTGCTTCTTGACTTACAAAGCACCATCAGACTTTGAGGAATTAACTAAAATTACCCTGCTCCTGCTGTTAGACAGCACTAGACTGAAAGGACCCTGTGTGAAGTCAAGGAACTGTTCTCTCAGATATCCCGAAGGCTCTGTGTCACATCCAAGGCTTTGCAAAGACCTAAACATGACTCAAAATCATCTTTCTCTGTTTGTGTTTTAAATCTTCTCATTCAGCTCTCCTATCAGAGATGACCAGAAGCAAAAACACTGCAGAAAAGTGTTGCAGTAAGTAGCAGTGAAGTATGGATGGAGATTATATCAGAAGACTTGTTTTCCTAAAACTTGCAGCCTCATTTCTCAGTCAAAGTGAGGTATATTTAGGCCACAGATATCAATTCCAGAGCAGATGCAGAACTTCATGGTGAGGCCAGCACAAAGTCATATCTTGCTCTAAGGAAGTAGCAGTATTTCAAAAGCTGAGCCTGCCTCTGACTTTCATAGGAAAAGGATGATATCTCCATCAGCTGAGCCATGAAGACATCAGGCTGCATTCTTAAGCAGGCATAACTCCACTGGTCTCATTAATTCCTGTTGAGTTATCTGATTGTTCAAGACTCAGAATTGCTAGTAGAAGAGACATAATGTAGCTATTGCCTGATTTTAAGCAGTAATGGGAGCTCTTTGGCTGCAGTAAAAATGGAACAGATCTTTAAATCCTATTTGCTGACCTTCACAGTCCTTGAATCAGCCTTACACAGGAAAGAATCAACAACTATACAAGCCCTCCCCCTTGCATCTGATTTATAAGCAATGAAAAAAGTTACATGTACTTTTTAGAGTCAATGGTACTAATCAAATTAGTCTCATGTAATTGTCTGCATTTTGAGGCTGACACAAGCAGCATGATCCATGAGCATCCAAAGGGCAGAGTTGTCTAGTTTTAAAGATAAGATGAACCAAAAGATTTGGAGTGGCTGTGTTGGAAAAATCCTCTGAGCTCCTCCAGCCACTTAGCCAAATTTTATACCATCCTGACTAAGTCTGTTTTTCATCAAGGAAATAACATTTTATTCTCCAAAGCAGCAGAGCAGCAAATAAGAAGCTCTGCTTCTTGATGTTACCCCTTGTTGTGATTTAACCAAGAAACAATTCCACATGGACTTAGCTCTACTGGCTAAAGAAATAATTCTAAGTGGGCAAGTGTGGGAATGGCAACCAGTGGTAGATGGGAACACGGGTCATAGAGTCTCTAGGGATAGCCTTAATTTCTAAGTCCTTAACTTCTGCCATGGTCTACTGCCTGTGGAGATGTCCAGGTTTCCAAGAGAAGAAAGCCCATTTACACAAGTGTTACACTATATCCCTACACCTCCAGCTGAGGAATTTGATTCCCTGCTCAACCACTGCATGATTTTGGGCAAGCCACTCAATTTCTCCACCTGTAAATCACACAAAGTAATGCTAAGGAAAAATTAATAACAATCATATTATTAATTAAATTGTATCATTAATATAGAGTATATTATATTGCACATGATAGAATCAATATAATTAACATGTGAAATATCTACTATAAATAATTAAACTAAATAAAAGTCATTAAAAATTAGATTTTGGAGATCTCTTGGGAAAAAGTCCTTCTTCTGTGCGGCTTGCTCTTGCTGGCTGATGTGAACAAGATCATCATTCAGCCACCCTTAAAATCACAAATAGGCATCACAAAGGCAGAAACAGACCTAACTACTATTTCAGAGGTGAATGCACAGTTGCAGTAGTACTGGAAAAGAACTTGTAAAAGACCATTTTTGAGGTCCATAATCTGTGTTTCTCCAAGTATGTAAGCCAAATGCTTGGAGTTTTAATGTGTCACATCCAGGAAGGTTTGAGACACCATTTTGATATCCTCCCTAGTTAAATTGCAGCACTAATAACTATATGTTATCTGCTTGAGCGTCTTTTGCACCCAGTCCTTACAGGGTGAATCCTCTCAGCAACATGCATAGGTTTTGCCAGCCAGGTCAAGAAGACAGAATTTGTTTAAGTGAAGATTTCAGCTGAGTGACTGTACAGGACAACCTAGTCAGTGAGTAACAGTAAAAAAGGCTGTATTTCCAGAGACATTTCAGTAACATAAGAAGCATGACCCAGTGGGATCTCATTAGCAAGTATCCAAAGTGACATCCAAGTAACATATAGCAAGGTAGAGCTCCACAAATGGGCAGACTAAAGAGCCCCATATAAACTAATGGGGGAGTCTGCACCTGCTAGGTTCTGCTAAATAATGGAACCTCTAACTATTATGGAAGCACATGTAAACGATGCCAGTTTACTTCCAAGTTCCAATGGTTGGCTAAAGGTGCCTTCCTTTTATGAATTTTTTTAAAAAAGGCCAAAAGCTACAGTGCAGGAAGGAATCCATGCAGCTTTTCCCATCAGGGAAATTCTGTTAGTTTAATGCCAAGAAATAAGGCCTAGTGCAGACAGTTTCATTCAGACCACCTAGAGAATCCTACAGATGTAGGTGGTTGGATTCACACAGACCAAGACATGTTGCATATCCTGGGACTTCTAAGGGAATACAATGACAAAACTACTAAGTTTCCTAGGAGCAGATTCTCTACAATCACTTGGAAGATGACTTTGTTTAATAATGGCCATGGAGGTCCTTAGCAGGAACAACAATCCCTGCTCTGTGCTGAAAAGCACATCTGGGAAGGCATCATTCTCTCTCAGTTTGCAAGAGTGACTGCTGAACTTAGGCATGCCCAGACAACTTTATTAACCTTTCACTTTTTGGTTATGCTTCCTCTTACTGGAGGAGACCAGTCTGTTTGCCCTTTCACAAAAGACAGCCACTGCCTGGCAGACAAAGGGACTGTTTTAGAGATACCAAGCAGAAGATTAAATCTTGTCTGGAATTTCCAAAGGTTGAAAGTGTTAGAGAAGTGAGTAACTTAGTAAAATTGCAAAGGGATGTAGTTCAGAAATAAGTTAAATGCTAAAGATCTATAAGCTTGGAGAAAACTGGCAATAGAAACTCATGAATCTGGCTCAGAGGCAACACAGGCCAGCCAGGACAGCACATCCTTACAAA
Organism: Sakesphorus luctuosus; assembly: GCA_013396695.1. NCBI lineage: Eukaryota > Metazoa > Chordata > Aves > Passeriformes > Thamnophilidae > Sakesphorus > Sakesphorus luctuosus. The sequence goes on along the minus strand of VWZD01000138.1, from coordinate 262,306 downwards.
AAACTAGTAGGAGACAAGTTCTGGCAGAAGGTCAGAAGTCTAGTCCAGGTCAAATCACTTTATCCCTTGGAACCCTTCAAATACCAATATGAAAATGATCTGTGGTGTTATCATGCCCTTTAATCACACTGCAAATGTCTTTCTTTCTTCTGAATCTCCTTGGGCTGCCTACAGCTATTACTGTCCTCAACAACCAATTAATGAAATGTGGCCACAACATCACAGGAAGTTGCCTTTGCAAACTTCTTCACCCAGAACAGCCCATGATTTAATTAATGCATAGAGTGCAATTCTTTTCAGTTTTCATCATTATTGCCATTACAACTGTTCCCACTCATCCACTCCACTTCATGGAAAGCACAGTGTAATCCCTGTCTCGCAAATCGTCACACTGGAAGTGTCATAGCCAAGCCTTTTGCTTTCTCATAGCTAGAGGGTCTGTGACCCAGTTGTAATCACTTCTGCCTATACAGCAAATAAAATCTGCACTGAACTAAACTAAGCAGGATATTTTTAATTTTTTTTCCTGAATTATAAAAATCCACTCTAGAAGCCGAAGAGTCCAGTTAATGGCATCTCTCAATCTGCACAATGCATATAGATCTCTGAAAATCCATTTTAAGGCCTCCACACTGAGCAGTAGCCACATCTTCATTAGATCACAAGTGCTGGATAAAAATTCACATCACTGGTTTAATATCAATGATTTAAATTGGAAGAGATCAGACAGAATCTTCATGTGCATTGAGATATGAATTTTATCTTTTGAATTACAGAATATGATTCATTTCTGAGAAAAATATTTTCTTTGAGATATTTCATATTGTGACATGCAAACAGTACAATTTCTGCACTTTTTTCAGTTGTCAATAGTCTCCATTGAAAAATGTACTATATAGCTCTGCCTTATGAGGAAAAACTGCACCATCAAAATTGCATTTTCAGGCAGCGATATTTCGATCCATTGTACGTGGATTTTTAAAGCCTTTGGCAATATCTGCATCAGAAGTTATGCAAGAATGAAACACCACATAACATCAAAGAGTTTAGCTAACAGTAGGAAGCTATTTTACAGCAACAAAGTTTTACCAAATTTCAGTTTGCACTCCTCAGCTTGGAGTATAGTTTCAAAGGTCTGATGCTGCTGAAGAACAGAGCTAATCCACACTTCACTATTTTTCTTGCCCTAAGACAAGATCTTAACAGCTATGCACCAGTTACATAAGAGAATATGTAAATGAAATATTAAAATTAAATAATTATGTTGCATGTTGATTAACTCATGTAAGAATCTAGGGCTGCAGCTGTAACTCTTGACTGCCTTTTTGTTTGAGAGATTTAGTTCTAAAAGTAAGATCAGCAATAAGATTTAAAAAAAAAACAAACATGAGAACAGTTCATTATGAGAACATTTTCCACTGAAGAAAATCAAGACAGCAGCTCAGGACTGCTCCCATTCCCAGCAACTTAACTGTTCTTCCTTTCTTACAAGTAAATTCCAATACCATCTACCTTAAGCCATGGGAGACCAAAAAATTATATGTCTTAAATTTAAATCTCCACGAAGAACTGAATAGTTTTCATGGTTTTCCTGGGACATAGAGTACTGTGTTCAGCTTTGGGGCTCCCAGCACAAGGTCATCAACCTGTTGGAGTTAGTCAGAGGAAGGTCACAAAGATGAAATGAGTGCTGAAGCACCTCTTCTATGAAGACAGGCTGAGAGGGTTGGGGTTCTTCAGCCTGGAGAGAGAAGGCTCCAGGGAGACTCTGAGCAGCCTTACAGTACCTAGAGGGTACTGTTTACAAGGGCGTGGAGTAAAAGGACAAGGGGGAATGTCTTTAAATGAAAAGAGAGCAGGTTTTCATTAGATATGAGGTAGAAATGCTTTACTGTGTGGGCGGTGAGGCACCAGAGCAGGTTGCCCATAGAAGGTGTGGACATCACGTATTTGGCAGTGTTCAGGTCCAGACTGGACAATCTGACTTTGAGCAATCTGATCTAGTGGAAGATGTCCCTGCCTGTGGTAGGGGCAGTTGGAACTTAATGATCTTCAAAGCCTGTGCTGCTTTAAAGGTAAACTGGCAGGAGAAGTGAACTCAGCATAGAAGACATTGTAAGTCAGAGTTACAATGTAATTTTAAAAAATACAATAAATGCAATGACACAAAGAGAAATTGATTTTAACCCACAAACCCCAGAAGTATAACCCAGCACCCCAGGGCACAAACAGAATGGTGCTCACTCCTCCCTGTGCTGAGACCCCCACTGTGGTTCCCCTGAGTCCAAAGGAAAAACAAGGAAAAAGCCTCTTGGTGCAAATGACAGTCTGTCTGGTTGAGAGTGGTGGTTGCAGTCCTGTCAAGATTCTGGTCCTCCTCTGGATCTGACAAATGGTGCCAGAAGTCCCCATACCCCAAGATTATATACCCTCAGGTTCAGGTGGGAACACCCAGTACCTCCCCCAGGGCAGGGAGTTCCACAATGGGTGATCTCACTCTGTGAGTCATGGGGTATTTTTGGAATTATTGATGGCCTATTAGCAGACTTGACTCCTCAGGCTGGGTGGGAAGGTGCTAAGGACTTCCTGGAGAGGAGTCATCACAGATCCTATCTCATAGGCTTCTTTAACACCCAGCTTACATCATGGGGGGGTCAGGTGTGTCCTGGGCAGCTGCTGCAAATGGTCCATTGTTAACAGTTCATGAGAAATGACAAAGAGTGCTTAGAATACACCACTTTGGTCACACTCACACAATGATAAACTGGTCCCGGCTGCCAAACTAGGACAAGCCACTTCCAATCCAAGCCATTCTATAGACAAGTCCAAATACTGCAGAGAACCTTACTGCCTAATCACTGAGAGCATTTAATGGCACAATAAGAAAAGTGGGAAGAATTAGTGAAACAAATCCAGAGACATAAGGATTTGCACTTAAATAGAATGAGGACTTCACATTCTTCTCTGTATGATATGCTGCCTGATGGAACAAACATTAAGCCCAGATTTCACAAGTCACTATTGCCTGCAAAGGGATAAGAAGTCTTAAACATTTCTAAATGTGTCATTGAGGTCCACTGATTCAATACATTGTTAACATTCTCCTGCCACCACAGCTTTATTCACATAATGACACTTCTGCTTTCATAACTTGCAAACAGAAAAAAACCTAAACAAACAAAACTCTGTCTCCCACCCTGATAAATCTCAGAAGAAATCATGCTTGGGATGAACTCAATTATGTTAGTGAAGGCATAATAACAATAGCAACAGAAAATTAAACTCCCAAATGAGGAAATTTACTGTATGCCAACAGACTTTTGATACTGTATAGTAAATGAGCTTGAAAACACATTGTAAGGCATGACAGAGATGAAATACTAAACATTTTCATATTAAGAAAACAGTTGATTTTGTCTTGTGCAATGGGAGAGCTGAGGTTTGTAGAAGCATAAACATATGATCATGCACTGTGTCATAACATTTACACAGTACTCAACAAGGTCAATTACAATTTCAGAGACAACTTAATTCTTCCACCATTAGAATTTTCCATTTGACACCTTTCCATACTTGTCACAAAGATTTTGTGCCTCAGTTGAAGGACAGGAATCCCTAGTAATACAACTTCTCCTTTATAAGACATAAACCATGTGCTATATAGCAAATGAATTCTTAATAGTATACGCACAAGAATTCTTATTAATATAACTAATTTTCTTCTTTATAGCATGTAAACCAAAACCATGTGTTATATAGCACATGACCAGCACATAAGGCTGGTCAAAGACACACTGGGACAGAGACACTTCCCCCTTTCACTCTGGTAATTAAGTATGCAAAAGCTACTGAAGAAGCTCATACTCTATCTCAAGCATGAACTAAATTCAAACCTAAATTCTATCTTGAAGTCAAGCTATTTTGACAGAGGACCATGCTGACACTCTTTTTGGTTTAAACCCATCACTGTGGGGATAACCCTGAGCATTTGCTACTTCTCACCATGGGTTCAGCAATACTGACTGCCTAACATATGTGTTAGATTTTCAGGAAGCCAAACTGTGGACATTGTCTCACTAACAACCAAGACAGGTAGAGTTAATTACAGAGCATGGACCAGGGCTTCCTCGGGACTGGGTTCTACAGCAGTGGTGGAAACAATTAAATATATAAATAACTAAGTACATATTATTACATGAAGAAAGTAATTAGCTTTCATTGCTGAGGTATACAGGTGCACATATATACAAACAAGCTCATTTGTTTATAGACAGCCATATTCCACCCAAGAGCACTGGAAACAAGAGCTGATGCAGCATAGCAAGGTGCTAGTACTTGGCATTAGCAAGGTAACAGGGATAGTAGCTATCCAGAGGCTCACCTGCCAGACACAGGGGCCCTGAAGCCCTCTCAGCAGTCTTGCCTGTGTTAGTCAAGTGTGGCATCTCTCCCAGGGACAGCTGTGATAGGGCCCAGAAGATCTGTGAGGCATTAGTGTTAAGACCAAGATCAGATCAGATCAGAAAGAAAGCTGCATACACACCTCTTGGGGTAGAAGGAAGCTGGAGCACACCAGCTATGTTATGTTCTTCACTTTCTTTTAATTCATTTTCTCTGTCAGGTGTTGGACTTCAATACTGGGTAGAAGCTTAAACAATTGGTAGTCTCATTATTTCAAAGTGTCATGTCCAAATGTCATTCTTAAAAATTCATCTTCAAATAAAAATGCAGTATATTTTTAATGGGAAAAAAAATCTTGTTTGTGCATAATCCATACTACTCTTTCCCTCGTAATTTCTATGCCCAGCTGCCATGCTGGCCTGAGGGCACATATGTCTCAATTTAACAGACTGGATTTAAAAACAGAAGTTAACATGGGCTGGAACATAACTGTGGCATTTGTCATGACTCTTTTCAAACTCTGCCATAGCACCCACATTTTCTGAAACCCTAAACAAAAGAGTGCATTCATCACAGTTGCTGGAAAGCCAAGGGAAAAAGTCAAAACCAGCAAACATGATGAGTCTGTCCTTTCTGTCAGCCTCTCTTAGAACCATATTAACTAACTGATAAAAATGCAGTTTTCTGGCTTGTTTCCCCCAAATCCTGCAGCTGCACTAAAGTACTAACTTTGTCACTGTGAGTTCATGACCTAGGACACATACTTTCAAACTTGTATTTTGTGTGAATAATCTGTTCCTACTCACTCACTCAACCTAATTGCTCATTTCTCATGCTTTTATCTGAGAAATGAGCAAATATCATCATGGAACTGTTTAAAACTTGAAATGTCTTGGATTTAATTCATAGTTGCTAACAAGAACTTGTGTAGGTATACCAGACATAACCTCTGTTTCAGTTTTCTCCTTTTCTGCATTTTTGCTTTCACTGGAGTTGGTAAGGAAACAAAGTATATTTTCTAAATAATCATTTAATGGAGGAAATAATCCAGATATTTTTCCTATTTCCAGCCACTAATCAACAGTACTTGAAGACAGAGTCCTGGATATCATCAAATCCATCTCTGTGTCAAGACAAAGTAATCTCTCTTTCATGGAATTCTCACATGTGGGAAAAAAAGAGAAAGAGAAAGAGAAAGAGAAAGAGAAAGAGAAAGAGAAAGAGAAAAAGAGAAAGAAAGAGAAAGAGAGAAGAGAAGAGAAGAGAAGAGAAGAGAAGAGAAGAGAAGAGAAGAGAAGAGAAGAGAAGAGAAGAGAAGAGAAGAGAAGAGAAGAGAAGAGAAGAGAAGAGAAGAGAAGAGAAGAGAAGAGAAGAGGAGAAGAGAAGAGAATCAAGCTTTCAAAAGCCTTATCCATATTTTCTGATTCTGCAGAAAACAAATACCTTCATCTTTCAAATGCATGCTACTTGGGATTACTTCCAGGAGAAGGAAAACCACAGCTCCTGTGTTGTTACAATCCAGGTGTCCTGGCCAAAGCAGGACTTTCTGATGTTAATCTCAAAGGCAGTCCACCACATCACTATAAAAGCTGCAGTCCAGAACCTTAACTGAGGTGAAATAATATTTCTCCAAGTATTCTTGTTCTCTCTCTGCAGACCAAACTCCTTGCCATATTGCTCAAGGATTCAATGCACTTCCAAGAGACTTTACCACTCAGTACTCAGCCAAGTCAGAAAAGTCATTACCACCGGAAACCCCCACTGGCTGAATGCTTTACTCATGCTCAGGCTATATACATCCTAGTCATGAGTGTGATCATCCTGAAATTGTAACAGAGGGAATCTCGGACTTTTTAAATGCCTTTACAGCAGTTTGCCCAGCAGCAACAAATATGCAGCCCGCATCTACCTCTGGGAACACTTCAATGGGGTCTAGCAGAAGAGACAGTGACCAATGAAAACAAGGCCTCATCTGCCTGCAACTAAGAGAGTCATTGTTTGTTTTTTCCCCTTCATGACTTATGTCATTGCTTAGAAACCGTTCTACCTATAACCATACATTAAATATATTATGCACACATTGATATGCTTGTGTTAGTATATTAGACTCCCTAGATAAATACTCATTAAATCTATTATTGTTGGGGTTGTTCAACCTGGAGAAGAGAAGGCTCTGGAGAGACCTTATTGCAAACTTCCATACCTTATGGAAGCTTATAAAAAAGAGGGAGAGGAACATTTTATACAGCTGCATAGTGACAGGACAAGGGCAATGGTTTTGAACTGAAAGAGGATGGGTTTAGATTAGGTATTAGGAAGAAACTCCTTCCTCAGAGAATAGTGAAGCACTGGAACAGGTTGCCCAGAGTAGCTGTGGATGCTCTATCTCTGGAAGTGTTCAAGGTCAGGTTGGATGGGGTCCTGAGCAACCTGATCTAGTGAATGGCATCCCTGCCTACAGCAGAGAGGTTTGATTTTTAAGATTTTTTCCAACTCAAATCATTCTATGGTTCTTTGATGATAACACATTTTGACCAGGCAGAGGTTCTGCCTCTATCTGTCTTGAAACTAGTAACCTCTTTTAAACAACCATATTTATACCTTTCTCTGGCACTGTCAAAGATAGACAACTCCCTTTCTTTTCTTAGAAGAATAATCCCAAATTCCTTATTCACAGAACTATTCTCAATAACTCTGTGCAAGACGTATTATGCCATCAGAGAAATTCATGCCTATTCATGCTTACATCCTGAATCATAAGCATTGGGTCAGAAGTTTGGCTCAATGCAGACATAAAGAACAGTGCATAAGATTAGAAAGATCAGTATGGTAGAGTAATTACCTGGCTCTATTTCAGGTCCTCAGGGAACTAGTCACAAATCAGCTGCAAACAGCTGTTCTGCATTGAGCATTGAGCTGAAAGCCAGACACCTACCTTGTCTCGAATTCCTTGTCTCATAACTTCTCTTTCAGCCTCCATCTTGGCATATTTGGCTTTCCTCTCCTCCTCTTGTTGCCTGAGGGCTTCCTGTCGTTCTTCTTCTTTCTTGGCAGCATCTGGGTCTTTCTCCTCATCCCCACCCAGCATCTTCCCCATGTCTTTGGTAGCCCCTAGAGAAAACACAAGAGAAAATCAGCCCTGTAAGAATGGGGTGAAAACTACTGTGATGCCATCCCTCTTCTTCCCCACACTCAGGGCCATCTTTCACTTGTTCCACATCTGGAAAGGTTTCACCTTTCACTGAGGAAGCGGCACACTGTCCTCAGTGGCAGGAAGTGGGCAAAGCACTCAGCCTGACCAGATGAGTTAGCTGGCACTGGTGAGAGAAGCACAGCAGCAAAAGGAAAAGAATATATCTGTAGACTTGCATGATGGCAGCACAGTTGGTTTGCAGTCCTGATGGGGACAAGCTGCCATCCACACTATGTTTTCACTTCATCAACTCAGTCAAGTGACTAAAGATTGATTTTGAAGCGTCTTTAACGTAATAGGCAGGTAATACCTCCCAAACAAAATGACACCAGGGCTAGGAAAGGAATTTGAAATATGGATTGCAGGGATGAGTAATCACAGTCTTGTCAGAAATTACACATCCCATGACAAGTAGGACCACAGAGCATTAGCAAACTTTTGGAGTTGATGAATTCTAGGCTCCTACTGTGGATCAGAAAGAAGAAGCATCTATGTTTCTCTCTTACCTGCCCATGGACACCATTCCCTGAAATGCCTAGTTATTTAAGTGGGGTTCTGGCACTGTCTTGTCCTCTTTCTATCATTAAATATACATTGGTCCCAAATTTTCAGTCCCTGTATGTTGTGAGACAGCTTTTTGTTGCTGTGCAAAGGCCTTGCACAATCATGTGAATGAAGTGGCTTCTTGTATGCCCCACTGTCCCCACAGGGCTGCATAAACCCATTCATCCTGTGTTTCAGAGACACTTTCACTAGCAAATGACTGATAATCATCCAGCCAGGGAGAAAAACAGGTGCTGGGGGAAAGTGGAGAGTATGTTCTGTGATACTGCATCATCAGAGTACTAGAGGGTTGTGGCAGGATCAAGCCTGGTTACATGGATGACGTAAAGACACATATCCTTTGGAAGCTGCATTGGATTCTGCCTGGAGCAAGAAAACACTCTGCATCGCTTACCAAAAGAGTTTCATTCACCCTGTAAAATCACTATAGGCAGCTGGTGAGTTGCTATCCTTAGCTGCTGAGTCAGGGACACCTCTAGATTGACTCACTGCTGCCTGTGACTTAAGTGAATTAATCTCAAACAGCCTTGTTGTAACACACAGCAACATGTGCATACATGTATACATTTTTAACATCTCTTATCTTGCACAAGGAAAAGTTTTCTGGCCTTTACCAAGGCTTAGGCCGGAAGAATAGACTATCAAAGTCCTTCCAAATAATTATTTGTTTGTTTGCATTTTCATGGGCTAAGTGAAAGAAAGTTTTTCACAATCCCTAATGTCTCCCCCATAAATTACCTCTTTGGTGTGTCAACACTGTTTGGAGGACTGTATTTGCTCTTGATTTCCACATCAGTTCTTGGGATAGTGATGCTGAAACTTTGGTCCTTAAAGAGAGAAACATCTGGAACCTGTCAGAATGAGTCCTCCTGAATTGCCCTAGTAACCACAGATTGACAGAAATATTCTGAGTTGGGAAATCCGCAAGAATCACTAAGCCCAGCTTTTAAGTGAATGGCCTATACAGGGACTGAACCTACAACCTTGGTGTTATTAGCAATAGACTCTAAGCAACTGAGCTATGGCAGTTATCAGATTAACTATTCCTTCTAATAACCACCAAGGAATGTTTTTAAGAGGCAAGCAGATCCTTTTTCTCTCCACACTTGTTTTACAGGTCTGATGTTTGCCAAGAGCTCTAAACTGAAAGCAACACTGAATCAAACCCAACCCTCTAATTCCCCAAATTGTGACAGAGAAATTCCCCCTTAACATCTCCCACAGAGAACCATGAGGAAGCTGATAATTCTAAACTCTACAAGATCTGATTGTTATACACAGGTTTGGGGGTTTTTTGTCAGGTGAGAAATAATAACAACAGTTAACTTGATTCCATTTAGCTAAGCACAAGCACGCTCATACTTCCACTGTTGGGAAATCCGTGACTAAAAGCAGAAAGACACCTAGGTACCCCAAACAACCCCCAATTCAAATACTCACAGTCCCTATCTACTGTCAGCCTTCCTCTGCTGTCATTTTGCATCCTTCTTTGCAAGGTCGGAGTAGTACAGGAACTCTTGCTTATTGAGGGTAAATTTACTTAGATCTGGTAATTTTTTTCCTGTAATGCAAGGAAGACTAACCGAAATTTTAAGTAAGATAAAATTTCATAACAACTGGAAAGGAAATGCAGCCTAGTTGGGTCACACATTCCTACTGCAGAAACCTCTCTACGAAGCCTTACTGTGCATACATCATTGATTACCAATGATCCTAACACCTTTAATTTCTGGATCTCCCTCAACAGACTTTTCCACTGATGATCAGTGGGACTGATTTGAGTTCAATAATCTGTCAAGTTTATCTCTTTTTAGCTCCTCTCCACCTAGAGCTACTCAGACAACATAATACACTAGTTACTTAGGAAACAGAATTCAGCAGCAGAAAGAGATTAATTTTTTCCCTCTAAGCACTAATTCTAGGCTATCATTAAGTTATCAGCTCAGCTCATCATGTAAGAAACAAAATTGCATAACTTTCTCTTATTTCTTAGACAAGACAAGATTTTGAACACCTTAGCATTTGATTTTGCAGTTGTTCAGCACACAGGACACTCAAACAAGAATATAGTTTCAGGATCCTCACAGACTCTCTGCCCTAGTGCGGCAGCTGCGACCAGTTTATCACTGCGTGGGGGTCACCAAAGCTGTGTATTCTAAACACTCTATGTCACTTCTCATGAACTCTTAACAATGGACCATTTGCAGCAGCTGCCCTGGGCACACCTGACCCCTCATAATGTTATCTGGATGTTAAAGAAGCCTGTGAGGTAGGAGCTTTGATAACTCCCCTCCGTTAGCACCTTCACACCCAGCCTGAAGGGNACTGTGACTGTCATCTGCACCAACATGTTTTTCCCTTCCTTTTACTTTGGCCTCAGGGGAACCACAGTGGGGGTGTCTCAGCACAGGGTCCAATGAACACCATTCTGTTTGTGCCCTGGGGTGCTGGGCTATACTTCTGGGGTTTGTGGGTTAAAACCAATTTCTCTTTGTGTCATTGCATTTATTGTAATATTTTTATTAAATTGTAACTCTGACTTACAATCTCTTTTGTGTTGGGTTCATTTCTTCTGCCGGTTTACCTTTAAACCAGCTCACTCTCTTAATTTACTCTAATTTCAAAGTCACCTTCTAAAAGTGCAAAATGCTGCACTGTGGTAATACTGTTAACCGATGGGAAAGAAAGGTATTATGAGAACCATAAATTTACACTATATATTAACTAAGATGTCTTTTGTTACTCTTGGTTAAAAAGGGCTTTTTTCCTTCTCATTTGTTCTTCATCCTAAACTTTAGACTTGGTTATTAACATTCTCTGGATACAGCTTCTGTTCTTAGCAGCTCAGCAGTGAATGCTCCAGAGAACTGATCCACATGCAATTGAGGTGCCATCGTTACAGGCACAAGCAGAAGAAAAGAACAGTTGCTCTGTCCTCAAGCCTACTTTTGAAGCTTTCAGGGAAACAGACGGGAAGGACATGCTTACTGAATCTGTTCATATGATAAGGCTAAGTATTTTTGTCTTCTTTCACATCCCAACCATGATATCTACCTTGACATAAAGAGAAGACAAGGACTGCAACAATAATCACTAATGAGTAACAAGTTTCAATCAACATTATTTCTAACATCTCTAGACAAGGCTACAGGAAGAAAGCAGAAACAGCTAAAACTCCAGGATAACATGTGCAAACTGTCACATTTCTGGCTACAATAAACAGCCCTGCCCACAAAGGATAAAAAGCTTCCATAAGGGAAAGCATCCCAGAGGTGGAGTGTTTGAAGACAAGTGGCATTGCAGTTATTTCAAAGTAAATAGTCTTTTCCTTGATCCATAAGGGCTAAATCACTAGACAGTCAGGTTCTAAGCCAAATACTGTGAGAGTACTCAGATACAATGTGCTGATTTGGCTGAGGTAGAGTTAATTTTCTTCACAGTGACTGGTAATGGACTGTATTTTGGACTTACGCTGAACACAGGGTTGATAAATTCATTTTTACTACTGCTTACACAGAGCCCAGACCTTTTCTGCTTTTCATACTGCCACACTGGCAAGGAGGCTGGGGGTGAACTGGAAACTGGGAAGAGACATAGCTGGGACACCTGAGTCCAACTAAAGGCATATTCCACACTATATGACATCATACTTAATATATAAAGTAGGGAGAAGAAGGAGGAAGGGGGGGGATGTTTATAGTGATGTTGTTGGTCTTCCCAAGTAACCATCATGTGTGATGGGGCCCCGCTATCCTGGAGATGGCTGAACACCTGCCTGCCCATGGGAAGCTGTCAATTAATTCCTTGTTTTACTTTGCTTGCATGCATGTCTTTTGCTTTCCCTACTAAACTACCTTTACCCTATCCCACAAATATTCTAGCTATTGATGGAGTGAGTGAGCAGTTGTATTGGTTGCTGTCTGAGAGTTAAACCACAACATACGGTTTGACGTGAGTTTTGCTGGTTTAAGTTGTCATCAACCATCTGGAAAACAGTAATACAGTTGTTCAGGTACATGTGGGAGACATTTCCCTGTGAAACAGCTGAGAAGCAGGTCACGTGTCTGGAAAGCAGTTTTACAGTAAAGGCCTTGGGGTCCTGGTGGACAGCAAACAGATCATCAGCCCACAGTGCATCCTTGCAGCCGAGAAGGTTAGCAGCCTTCTGGGCTGCATTAGGAGCACTTTTGTCAGCAGGTTGAAGAATTCTTTCCATCTACGCAGTCTTGGTGAGACCAAATTTGGAGTGATTTGCCCAGTTCTGGGCTTCAAGAGAGAGATGGAGGTACTGGAGTGTAACAGCAAAGAAATGAGACAGCCATGAGGACATTTAGGATACTCAAGGATCTTTGATACAAGGTGTTATGGTTTAGTTAGGTGTTATCAGAGTGCGGCACCGAAGTTTATGTTAGGGTTTAGCTTGGCAAAATGCCAACTGCCCAATACAGAGGCAAAGGGTCCCCCTCCCAGGAAAAGGGAGTGAGAAAAAAAACTAGAAATGGAACTTTGAAATGGCAAGGTTTTATATTTACACAGAAGGAAAGAAAAATTAAAAACAGAATATGATATAATACATATATGTATGTATTAATGATGAAAGAAATAATAGCACCTTCACTGACTTGTCCGAGTTATTAATACAGATTCCAACCACCTGAACCCCAGAAAACCTCCCAGAAACTCTCCCCAAGAAACGTCCCAGCAAGAGAAAATAGAAATTAACAAAAATATGTTCACCTCCCTAGATGAACAACAGCGCAGATGGGAACAAGGCCTAATCGCGGGAGTTAGAGCATCACACCCTCATGGGCTGAGGCGGAGACCGAAAGAGACAGAAACTCATCCTCTCTCTTTTTTTACACCCCTTGACACTTCTTGATGATGTCAGATGATATGAAATACCTCTTTGGTTGCTTAATTCAGGTGACGCTTGTCCCTTCTAATCTATGTCACATCCTTTGAGGTCTGCTAAAACTGAGGCCTAAATAAGGCCTAAACTGAACCTAAAGCCAAAAGTACCACACAAGGAGAGGCTGAGAGACCTGTGACTGCTTAGGCTGAAGAAGAGACAGCCTCAGTAGCATCTGCAAACACCCAATGAAAGAAAGGGAATGAATAGAAGAGAGTCAGTCCCTCTTCACTAGTGCCCAGTGACAGGAGAAGAGATAATATGTGCAAAATGAAATACAGGAAATAGAATTTAAACATGAAAAACGAAATTGAGTTGAAGAAAGTGGCTGTGGAGTCGCTATCTACGGAAATATTTGAAGCTTCATAGGTCATAGGCCTGAACAACTTGCTGTAGGTAACCCTGTTTGAGAGAGAGATTAGACTAGACAACTCCTGCAGATGACTGCCAACTTCAGGTATTGTGGGACCCTATGAGACCTCACAAGTCAGGGGTTTAAATGGCATCTGAAAGTGACTGAAGTGAATTTTAAAAGGAAAATCGTCAAGAGCACATACCTAAACAGATCCTGCAACTGGACTGAAGAAAATAAATTTCATAAACTGCTTGACCTCTGTCACAGAAGCACCCTTAAAGAGACTTAACCCTTCAATAGCTGACTGACATAAATCCAGTTGTAACACAGAAAACATAAACTCACAGAATTAACTTGGAGGACTAGTGTTGAACTTGTTATTTGCCAAAAAAAAAAAAAAACACAACCCACTTCCTAAATATGGTTGGCAGAGTTGCAAAAGCTACAGGATTAGGATTTCTAAGGATGACTTACATAGAAAGAAGCATCAAGCAAAGGATGATGGAAATTTGCACACACCTTTGCTTCAGGTGAGGTAATCAAGTGAAATCAAAAGAATTTCATAGAATCATAGAATCGTAGAATCGATTGGGTTGGAAAACACCTCCGAGATCATGAAGTCCAATCCTTGGTCCAACTCCAGTCCGTTTAATAGATCATGGCACTCAGTGCCACGCCCATTTCCTTTGCACAAATCTATCTGTAGATAAATAGCACCCCATACCTGTCCTTCACAATGCCTGCATATGTGCATGCATAGATCTCACAGGCTGTTGCAGAAGTTCCCCCTCTCAATTACGGGTTTCAGAGGAAGCAGTGAGAGGTTTACCTGAAACAGGCATGCACTGAGGAGATCTCAATTTCCATTTCATGACAAACTAGAAACCAACACAGCACGAATATTGACAATTACCCTATAGGTATTTTTCCAGGTTGAAGGAGATAGTGCATTTTATAATCAACTTCTGAAAGATGTCAAACACTCTTGATGGCCTGTCAGCTGTATCTCATTTGTATGCATCAGAATCAGTCTTCTTCTTATCGCTTACTGTGCCATGCACATTTGATTTAATATCTCTGAGCAGTGAAATGTTCACTTCAGTTCATTCATTGGCTCACAAACCTCCTCTGCTGCTGCAAAAAAATGCACACTTCCTAGTTGAAATTAACATTCCCTAATGGACTTTCTGTCCTAGTTCAGCAGGTGGGACCAGTTGTCACTGTGTGGGGGTGATCAAAGCTATGTATTCTACCCCCTCTATTCATTCCCAAGGTCAATGGCCCATTTGCAGCAGCTTCCCAGGGAGTCGTTAGCACCTCCATTCCCAGCCTGAGGGGGCGTAGGTGCTAATGGGCCATCAACAGTCCAAAACCAGCCCATGACTCACAGAGTTAATCACCCATTGTGTGAGTCCCCGCCCCGGGGGAGGGACTGGATGCTCCCTGAGGGTACATAAGGGATGGGTAAGAAGACCTGGGGAACCTTTCGTTGGACCCAGAGGAGCAGCAGGACCTCGACAGGAGGAGACCACCACTCTGGACCAGCCATCACCTGCACCAACGGGTTTGTCACTTCCTTTTGCTTTGGACTTGGGGAAGCCACACAGGTCTCAGGACAAGGGCTAACAAACCCCTTTGGGTTTGTACCCCAGGGCACTGGGTTACACAGCTGGGTTCTGGGAGTTGGAAGCAATTTCCCTTTGTGTCAGTGTATTTACCATAGCATTATTATTAAATTGTAGCTCTGACTTACAATCTCTCTCGTGTTGAGCTCATTTCTCCTGCTGGTTTACCTCTAAACCAGCACACTTTCATATATTCTCTTTCTGTTTTGTGACCTTTCATGAAACTTAGAAGGCAGCATGAACAATTATTTTCTAATTCATAAGTGTACTGTTTGCCAAATAGCTATGACTATCAGAAGATAACATCTTTTCATGCTGAGAACTACAAGACGGTGGTACCTGATGATTGAGACAAACACACAACACAAATATGCAAAGACAGAAGTTGCGGGAAGGTTATCAGCAATCTCTGACCTGAGACACGCAAGGCTTTGCAGCAGAAAGAAACTTATTTTCAGTTCCAAACATAAATACATCTCACATTCTGCACAAGGTTGGTTCCCTTTTCATCTGACGGCATCATCCAGCAACACTCAAAAAACAGTGAAGCCCTTCTGTCACTGTCATTGAAGACACACAGGCCCTTAAGATAAGCTATTACTTCAGTCACTCATAAAAGTAATAATCCCATTGATTGGAAATAGATTGTCTGGAAATGCAGTGAGTTCAACTGAGCAGGTCCTATTGAAGATGAAACCAGAAAAATGGTTCAAAGAATAGAATTTTTCTGCAGTATTTCAAACATAGTTTATATTCCAGTGTTGTACACGAAGTTTTACTTCAGTGTAGATATGTTTTAAGTAGCACATCTGCAAATACCTGATGATGCACAAGCAGGGCCAGTGTGTCTGGGTCAGCCTGCCCCAAAAGCATGCTTTCAGCTGGTGTCACACCATCAGACAAGGTCACCTTATCACTTTGCTGGCCTAGATCTTTCCAAAGATCTTACCTAACTTCTGCCAGTTAAATCACAGAATCACAGACTATTCTGAGTTGTAAGGGACCCACAAGGATCATCGAGTCCAACCCTTAAGTCAATGGCCCACATAGGGGATTGAACCCATAACCTTGGCATTATTACTACCAAGTTTTAACCCTGCTATAGGGAGCAGGAGGAAAAAGCAACAAGCTTTAAACAAAGGCAATCATCAGTCTTCAGCACCCAGCACTAAGAGAAAAAAACCCTATGTGACCTCACTGATTACAGGCAGCTTGCTCAGGAAAAAAATCAAAATGATGCTGACATGATGGGGAGTGATCCTGATGTATGAGACTGACCTGCTAGCTGATGAGTGCAAACTTGCCTACTCTTCTGGAGAGATCATTATTACTCCAAGATACCTGGAAGACCACAGTCTTTTACTTATGCTGCAAAGAGTGCAATCCTTTTAAAGAAAACACTCTGCCTTGCCTTCAGACATATTGTATTAATATGTTTCCAGATGCATTACACTAAACCAGCAAATCTTTCGCTGTATGAACTGTTCTTTGAACTACTATACTGATGCCTAAGGATTTTAGTGCATATTTTGTAGATTTTTAGAATTATATAGGTTACATGGATTTTCTTGGGTTGCTCACATATTAGGTGGTATTAGAAGCTACTAAAATGTTTTGTCATAGATTCTTAAGCTTTCTCATACCCTGCCAAGGCCATGATATTTATGAAAAACCACCTGCAGATAGCTTGAAGACAAAACACAAGAACAAGGCCTACAGGTCCTGGAGATTCTCCAACAAGATGTTCTGAAGACCTCTGTGTGGGGGACACCAGGGAAAATGAGCATCATGGCTGGTAATAGATATCTCATATGTTACCTGCTGGAGAGGTTATAAAAGCTGTAACATCCCTGGTCACGGGTACACAGAGCTTGGGTGTGCATCCACCTTGAAAGCTTTCAAAAAAGGTATAACATCTATCTTTCTCCATTAATATTGTTTCTGAGTGTCTATTTTCACAGGAATTTAGGCAACAATACAAATCTTTTCCCTAAAAGACAAGATGATGCCTGTTATGATTCAGTATTGGATTAAAAGACAGGTCAAACCTAACAGGATTAACAGCAATCAACGTAACAGCAGGTTCTGTTGCTGTCTCTGTTCCAGAGTGGTTGGATGCACCTGTTCCAGGCACTCCTATTTCTCTTTCTCAGTAATTTTGTTGACCTTCACTTTCTGCATTATAAAGCCTCTTGATGCAGGCACTTTTGAGCTAGATCTACACTGGAAGCATGCAGTCCCATTTTCAGGGGTACACTCCATGCAACTCCACAATCATAATGCAGGAACAACTTCCTGTATAACATGAATGCAGTGGCTTCTGTTCCTGTTCTGATAAATAATGACTACCAAATGCTTGTCTTGTCCTTCTGACCCCTATGACCCAGAAAGGATGCAGCTATATATAATCTCTGCACAGGCTCTCTTCTTAGTCCATGGAGATTTACTCCAGCTAGTCACAGAGCTTGGGATAAGATTCTTCAGGCCAAGTGGAAGTACCTAATTCAAGAGAATTGTCCTCTGGCTTTGCTGGCCTGATTATATCAGGTATCTATTGATGGAGAAAAAAACCCTAGGCACCTTGTTCACATGAGCCCACCTGCACTACAGCATCCTAGCACTAATCATATGCAGATTGTAGTTCCAATAGAAAAAAGGACTTGAAAGTATATCTACTTGCCACAGTATTTATTTGCCTGAAATTTGTTGTTGTTCCAGTCCTGCTTCCCTGCCTCCCAGAAATTATTCCTTTCAGCACAGAAAGAACAGCTGAATTAAAAAAAAATCCTAACTGTGCAAATCTCTGCTGCTCTGACAGATTTCCTAAATTCATTCCTGGTGACACATTCCAGACCGTCTCTGTTGCCTTGGAAAATGATGGTTTTCCCTATAATTTATGTCTGACAAGGATAATGAGTCTAGCTAGAAAGCCCAGAGACATCAGTCTGTCACATAATCCTGTTGAGTGGGGTCTCCCCATTATTTTAAAGAAAAGCTAACAAACACTGGAGCAACACCCTACAACAATGACTTTGGTGATGTGTTTACGAATGTTTTCCAGCTGGCAGCAGGCTTAAACCTATATAAAGACAGCTGTGAGAGTGAAGAAGTCAGAAGAATGTGACTTCTGCCTCTGGTGGGAAGCAAGTCAGCTATCTCTGCTGCCATGGAGGGGCATTAAATGCTGCTCCCTATGTGGACGTCTGTGCTCCAAATTACTCATGTTATACCTGGGGCAGGGGAAGACTACATGATCTTTAAAGGTCTCTTCCAACAAACTATTCTCTGACTCCTTATCAGATATCTACAAAACATTATGCCAGCACCAAAACCAAATTATTTTTTTAAACATTACTAAAATCAAGAAAACTTCTTTTTTGATTAAGAAAACTCTATACCAAAAAACCCACAAGACTAGACATTTTAGCAAGATGTTATGGCTGCCTCAGTTTCTTCCTCAGTGGCTGTTCCCCGGCCACAGCAGATTTCCTAGGAAGGCATGTCTCCTTGAAGGAGTTTAGTGTATTGGTAGAAAGAAATGATACTGGATATGGGCTCTGGGTCCGGCCATAAGCTAACCATCACAGAAACACATCCTCACACAGGAAAGTTCTAAAGGGACTGCAATGAAGTCTTCAACAATCTTTCTGAGCCTTTCCCATGCAGTTCAGTTCTTCTGATAAAATATCACTGTGAACCTCTTCATATCACCAAGAGAAGTTTAAACAGCTGTAATAGAGCTTAACTGGTAAAATTACCTACCAGAAAAGGTAGAAACGCCTTAGAAATGTAGATGCTTGGTAATAGCAGCATAGTAATAACACCAGTGCTGTGGAGCTTCTTGGTAGCTACAGTGATTTCAGTGGGATGGTGCCATATCAGATAGAGAAAAATGTTCATTGGAATGCACTTTTACTCAAATAAGGCACTCATAAATCTCGTCTTACTGAAGACAATTAAATTTTGCTTGAAGGAAATGTTAACATATTTCCTGTCAGCGATTTGTCATATTTTCTCAAGTCTGAGGGTCAGTAGACAGGTTGTGAGTAGAGGAAACAGGGTTTCCATGAGAAGCTGGTGAAGTTCAATAATCAAGAAATATTGGTGATTGCAGACACACTAGCCCAGCAGGAACTACCTAAATTCAGTTTCCTCTCAGCAGTTTCTTCATACACCTACAGACAGAAACATAACATATACACGCTCTCTCTCTCGCTCTCTCTCTCACACACACACACAAAAAAAAAATTGTAACTGCTAGCCAGACTAGCTCCCTCTCTTCTCCCTCCAGTTTAGGTTATTTCAGCTCTATGTGGGAGTTCCACCTAGGATGAAGCACAGTGATTTCTTACATAAATCTATCTGGAAGAAGAAACTCAGACAGTAAAACACAAAGTGTGCCTCCAGGACTTTCAGAAGCTATCAAAAGTGATTATATTCAGTCAACTGAAAAAAAAATCCACAAAAAAACCCCCAAAACCAAACACCAACCAACCAAAAAACAGCAACACCAACAAAAAATCACAAATAAACAAACAAAAAACCCCAATCACTTCTAAAATGACTTCTTCTGTTATCATCCATGTCATAACCACCTCAGGCTTATTAACTGGCTTGACATCCTATTACATCATTAGAGGAGTCTTTGTCAGTGCCTAAAAGGTACAAATTCATATCCCTGCAGAACAGGTATGGTGTAATTTGCAATGTCGTTGGTATGGAGATGCAAATGAAGAGTCCAAGGCTGCAAGGGCTCCCTTGGTGAAGCAGTGGCAGAGTAGTATACTTTTGATTTTCATGAGAGGTGCCTCAAAGCCCTGCACATGCACTTGGGTGAATTCTCAGCCAGAAGTCTCTGTGTCACCTGCTGCAGAGTCTTAAGCCATTCCCCTCTCTGAGGGCACTTGATGAAGGGAGTCCTGTCTTCATCCTGCAGCCCTCCATCAGCTATGTCTAGTCTGACCATGTCCTGGCCACTCATCCCTGAGATTGCCCATGACTGTGGCTTGAGGCTATGCTGTACAAGCAAAGTCAAACCATTCTTACCTCCTGCTTCCCCTAGTCTTTGATTCACACAAATGTTACACAGAATGAACAGTCTCCCTTTCTCCCACCACATACACACATACATCTTGTAGCCTTTATAGCCTTTCCACTGGAGCAGCAGTGAAATTTTAGGACAAAGCTTTCCTGAAACAAGTTGACAATATGCTTGATACCAGTAGGCAAACTTAGAATGCAGCACTGAGTATTCTAGTCTGCTACAATAGACATGAAATGGATAAACTTGCTTTTCCATCTCTCTGATTTAGAGCTAATAGCAACTGTAGACAGAATCAGTTCATGAAAGAATTACCACATTCTACCCAATGTTTTCCAAATGCTGTTGCCTGTCCAATGGCCTTAGGTCTGGCTACTAGTATGGAACTTAGTAAAATGGTTGCCTGGCCTTTTCAATGGTTCTATTGAAAATTAATAGTCCACCAAGTGGACTGTTTTCAGAAATCTGCAAAAATGGAGAGAGTATCCAAAAGCTGAAGAAGAAGCAGTGTTAGAGCAGTTGGTCCCTTGTAAGCTCAAAGTTTTCAGGAGATCTGAGATGCCAAAAGTCTGCCATGAGAAACAAATAACTGAAGTCACTTTCAGTCTAAGACATATGGGTTTGTTTGTAAAAAAGTAATATGAAAAATCACAATAACAAGGCAGTCATTAACGTACTAATGTATTTTTTCATATTCTAACAGACGGGAGTGCAAATGAAAAGCTGGAAATACATTTTAAAAATAGAGAAAAAATAAAACAATAAAAATAATTCTTTTAATATCTAACTTAAAGGAAAGGTTTGCTGAACTATTGTTTATGCTTCAAGTCTGATAATTAGGTAAGATGTGTGAGGTTATTTTCAAAACTGTCATAGTTTGGTTATTCTGTGATGATTGTCTCTCGCCTAGAAGCCTTATAATCCTTATCCTGGCAAGAAGAAGATTCAGTATGAAATGTTTGATTTGCAAATCCTTTGAAGTCTGTACCATAAACTTGCATAAAAGGAGTTGTCTTCGTAAGCATGCAGCTAAGAATGTCAGAATCTGAACCCATATGCCTCCTTACTTAGTAAACATACTTGTATTTGCCCAGTGGCTATTGTCTCTTTCCAGACACACCACACTCTGGGTTAGCCTTTAGTGTTGATTAACACAACTCTGAATTCCACATCATTATCTTGCCTTCTCCCAAAGTGACTTCACACTTTTTTTCACTGTCTGCAAATGCTTTTCAAGAGTCTCATTATGCAGTTTGCAGCTCAGACCTTTGAGCACCTCAACAAAAAACCCACCTCACAGACTGTGAGCAGTAAATCTAATCTGACATCCAGAAAAAAAATATCTCAGGACTAAGAAAGTCCATTTCCTTCAAATATCAGGAAAGAACAAGAAATACCTTCTATTCCCAAACCAGTGCATGTATCATTTCTGTTGCACTTGTTCCTACCTTGTCGGCAAGTCTTCTCTTTCACCCCAACATTTGTGATTCTGGTTACTGCAGACCTCTGTGGGTAATACTCTTAAAACATAAGCTGCAGTTTCTTTTTATATGGACAAAACCAAATTTATGAGACAGTTCCTAAGGTAGGTTTTAACACTTCTTGGCAAACCTAAGGTCACTCTACTAATCTAAAATTACTGAAATTTGTACTTCAGATATGCTATTGGTGTCTTTTTTATATCACAGTGTCTTAATCAGTCTCCATAATAGTTAGAGCTGCACAACCCCTTTTCAATATGCAGATCTCAGTACAAATGTGCTTAAAGGAGTGAAGGCAAGTTTTCTTGCAGAATTTTGTAGTCATTTCCTTCAGGAGACAAAAGTTCCACCATGATGTTGAATACTTAGGGAGCAAAGACCTTTTGCAAGTCACCTTGTAGCTTTGATTGAACAAGACGTGCTTGTTCTATTTTCAGTCTTTCATCAGTAACTCTTTCTCTCGCCCTTTTTAATATATAGGCCATGCCTGCTATTGATCCATGCACCTTTCAGTGTGGTATGGAGTTACTTCAGTCTATAGAATTACTCAGAAAAGCTCAAGGGATCAGGAGATAATTGAACAAGAAAAATAATTGATGTAATTTCTGTACTTTTTACTTCAGGAAAGTCAAAAGAAAATTGAAGGGCATGAAACACTTTTAAACCAGAAAAAAATGTTTTTTGAAAACTTCTCTATAAAAGATTTTAAAATGCTGCCTCGTTTGAGTCTTTACATCCTCATTTGGGGATGAAAGATTAGGAAAACAAGATTTTAATGACTTGCAACTCTGTATTAACCTCAACTCACAGAAATATTACATAAATGAAAGAGACAATAATGCAGTCCTAAAGAAAAAATATTTTTATAAATGCCTACCTAGTGAAAAAGACAAGGAAACTTCTGTAAGACTGTTGCTCTGATTCCTTGAATTCATCTGGATTTACATGCAGAAAGCTTACAATGCAAGCAACACAGCTTCATTCACCCTGCATTCATTACTTGTATGAACATCACCTTCTCTTGTGCTCTAGTGGAAGAATTGCAAATGATGGTCAGGATTGCTCAGACACCAACTACAGCTCAAGTAAACAATTTTTTTCCCTTTGGGAACTGTTGTCCATTGTTGAAAGTCTACTAAGCCTGTTCTTCAGACACACTTTGTCCCTCTTGCCATCTTGCAGAATGGAAGGTACAGTAGGAGAGTACACTGCAGTCCTCCACAAGTCTCTCTTTACATGCCACAGAATAAAGGACCACCATATTCACTTGGTGCATAAAAAGAGTACTTCATAATCTGAGATGCCAATATCATGTGAAAAATCTGCCTTTTTTTTGTGTGTGTGTATGTGTGTTTGTGTGTGTTAAATAGATATTCTGTGCAGTCTTTTCACTGGACCCTTTTATTTACAGATTCACACCTGAATGATTACCAAACCAATTGTTTCACAAGTATACAATAGTCAGTGGTTTGTCAAGTAGCTTAATCCAGTCATGGAAGCATCACAGTGGGGTCTCTTACTTAGAGGAAAGATGACTATCAAATTCTCCTATTCCATTTTTTTTCACAGTCCATCCCCTAGGAACTATGCTGAATGTAAATATGACTTAATACATTATTACTGCCAAAATGCAATGAGAAAAGGTATAATGCAGACTTAATGATGGAGTAATTGGAAGGGAAGATAACATGAGACTTTGGAATGGAAAATTCCACAGCTCTGAGCTTGGTCCTGCTTGGTGTTTTTGTCACCTGTCCTCTAGACTGAGGGAGAACCCACACACGGACCATAGCTACACTGACCTCTCATTGCTGTGAACCAGAGCACTGAAGTATTTGAAGTAGATAAAAGAAGGGAACAATTTGTCTAATGTCAGGACAGTGTTTTTCATGGCCACTCATGTATCTGTCCTAGACATGTGTTTGTAATAGTACCTAATGCACTTGAATGAATCCATCTAAAAGGCATTCAGGATTGGGCCTCCAGCACACTCTTTTCCAAGCTCTTGGTGATATTAGCAGTGATGCTGAACCCAGGCATTCCCAGCCAGCTAGGAACTCACTGGCCATCCAAGACTTCCAAGAGGAAGGGAATTCCTGAGCATCTAAACATATTTGTAGCTTTCCACAAAAAGTCATCAGCATCCAGAATCAGAGTGTTTATTATACACTACAAGTACTGTCTTTTCCTACTCCAGGCCTAGAGAGAAAATAATTGGCTTTTGAATACCTACTTTCTATGATAATATGTGGAATTACCATCTCATAAAAATCCCTCATCCCTGAGTGACTACTACTATTATGTAACTTTGCTATTGCCAATGCCCATAAGCTTTGAGACACAAGGAGGCTCAAGGACCAAATATAAAGCCTTCATTATGAATCAAGAAAAGCTGATACACAAAGACCCCAGACCCTCAGGCTTCAACTGGGACAAGCTAACACTGCAAAAAGAGACTGACATTAACTCCACTGCCACCAGTACAGTAAAGTCATGCTTCCACAGCGAAACACTGTGTTGACAAGCATGTCATCTGCTATGAGGAAACTGGTTCAGGGTAATTTTTTTGCACCTTTAGTACTTGCTGTGGAATCAAAGGTCACTGGAGGAAGGCTGATAAGACAGCACAATCAGAATCCTTTCAAGGCTGTAGCTTGCTTGCTGTTTAGAACATAATCCGATGTGTGGCATGCTCTACTTCCTGATATGTAACATGGTAGTCATACTCAGAGACATGTGCAGCAAAAATGAGGGAAAAGCATAATTAAAAGCTTTACATAGAGAAACATATACTGGCCCCTCCAATAGCCAATTAAATATATTTAGGATCCTCATTTACAGTCCAGAACTGCAGGCCTAGGGAGGGATACCGAAATGACAGTTTTTCAGCACTGAGATGTTTAACAAACGCTCTCCAGAAGTATCAGGAGGAGGGACTGCTAATTTCTAACCAACTACAATCTCAACTGCAACTGGATTCACTCTGACTTTTGCAGACAGATGGGCTGCAATTCTGAGAAGCTGAATTTTTTCCTGTGAAAAGATGAGACCCCACTATTCACTCTATGCTTGAGAATAAATTATTATAAAAAAAAGATATACGATTTAAGATATAAATTTAAGATTTATACTCTCAGCTATAGAAAATGAATATCTTTTAAATTAAGTCAAAAGAAACACTAATAAAAGTTTAGAAAGATCTTCTAGCAGTAGAACAAAGTTCCTCACTGTTCACTAACAGCAATAACCTGAAGTAGTAACCTAAGAGAAGCAGAGCACATCTGGTTGTATGTGCATGCAGCCAGCACCTGTCATGAGTAGGTGTATGTTCACACAAATATGTAAATTAGACTCCTTTTGCACTACAGAAAAGGTCTGTGCAGCTTGCCAGGGTGAGACGACATGGAAGTAGGTCATCAAGAACAATAGGTATGGGACTCTTGGCTACAACAAACTATTAACAGAGTGGAACTTTGCAATCAGTGAAAACGACACTGTTGGAGCTCTTCAGAACTGGGAATGACTGGGACAAAGGATGACTCTTCACTGTCTCTTTAAACAAAACAGCTAAGGAGGAAGCAAACTTCAAACACTAAGTCCGAGAAAAGCTCCAAAGAAACAGAAGAATGTGTTTATTCTTAAAGCAAGTAACTAATCTATGAAAGTCCTCACCAATAAATTTTAATGGCATGGAGAGGGCAATAGAGAAGCTCAAGAAGAAAAAACAGGGCTGCTAAATATAAAAAACCCCTGATCACTCTTCAAGAAGTCCCTGAACCAGCATGGCTGGAAGCTGGGAAAAATATTTTGGGAAACAGCGTTCTAAACTTTCTCTATTCTTATAGCCCTTACTGTGAGCAGCAATAAGATGGGAAACTCAAGTAACCTGTGCTTTGATTCTGTTGGACTACTGTTCCAACCCAGTTTAGGATTAAGGCAAAATTGGAATTCATATCCACAGGTTATTTGGTTTCAGGCTGGGGGCAGGAGAATGAATGGAAATTAAGGCCTCTGTGCTAGAGTCCTTCAAGAAAAAAAAAGAAAAGAAAAAGAAAAAATAAAAAATAAGGTGCTACAAATTCCATTACAATTTCTGGAAAGTGAAACACATCATCTTCCCTATCAAGACATGATTTTTTTTTTATTGTCGCTTATTCCCCAAAGTGAAAGCAGTCTGTGGGTGTTTATGTGAGTGTTTTACAATGTTACTACATGACATTGATAGTTTGTTTCGTGTCTGGAAGTTTTAAAAGGGCTCTTACCATCAGAACACTTAGACATAGCAAGTCTGTTTTACCAGCAAGATCCTTTAGTAAGTAAAACGAGATTTCACTAAGTATAACATACTGGCTTCTTTTTCTTTCATAGATGGGAAAAAATTGCATCAGGACACAGGAATGGGCTCTGTCAAGGGAAGGATGCCTAGGCTTATGCTGACGCCACTTCCACAGATCAACTGAGAGCTCTGACAAAAGTCTCTTGCTAAAAATTGAACTAGCCCTTCTTGTCCCTCAAATATACCCATTTCTAATGGGATGATTTTGTGCTTCCTTTTTAGGAAGCAACTGCAACGGACACTAAAGTGAAAAATGTAAGACAGATATATTGACAGCCTGATTTCACAGAGCCAAAATGGACCTCATCTTTCAGAAAAATAAGAATAATTTTCCAGCTTTCTTTATTCTACTTCACATAAATGAACAGCTTGTGCGGATAAGAAATGAGCTCTAAACTATGCAATAGTCACATAACTGTTAGTGGAAGAGAAAAATAGAGCTGGACTGAAAAGAATGTTGTCCTTTAACAGGTTGAGCATATCTATGTATTGATTTATGAGTTTAAGAAGATAAGCATACTGCTCAAGGTCATCAGCTCTTTAGTTATAGACATTCAAATTAAGCATTTGGTTATTTATTTCTCCTAGTAATTTAAGTGTACTAGGAGCATAAACACTTAGGAAAGTGTCTGGGAGATAATATCCTCCATACCAAATAGAGCCATTTTACAAGTTCACATGATTTTGTTTTGCCTTGGGAATTAACACATTGACTTTCTCTGCTACATGACAAATGCGCTTCTATCAAACAAGAGGCTTTGAAATAACTAGATCAACAAAATTTCCAAGATTGCTTCAGGCTTTTGGAATTGAATATAGAGACTAATGCTGTTCTTCAATGTAAAACTGAAGGTCACAATAGCAATTAAGTATGCCATCAGAAATTTGTAGCAGACAAACCATTCCAAGCCTGTCAGCAAACACTTAACTTATCCATAAAAAGAGACTTATACTTGAACTGAAAGCAAGTTAGTTGCTTATTCATTACAATTTCATTCTTTTGCAAGGGCATAAATATATCTTCTTTAATGCCATGAAGTTTGAAAATGGTTCCATTAAAAAAAATCATAATATAAGCCTACCATTTCACTAGGTTACATCTTACTTCATCAGTATTTTTCCATTAGCTGTTGTCAAACTTCAGCTGTGAGGGTTCATTTGTGATGTACAGTGTGCTGTCTATATGAAATGCAGCAAGCAATAATCCTTTATTTCCCCATCTGCTCAGTGACAGAATTACAGGGCACCCCACTGGTCATGGTTTGTCAAACACTGACACAAGTACTTCTGATTTGAATTGCAAATTTTGTGGAGCTATTTATCTAATACAAACTCTCTTCAAAAAGGTATTTATAGTTAGTAGACTCTTCCTTGAAGAAGGAAGAACAAAAATGTGCATACTAGGGAATTTTCTATTTTATTTCAGTATTTCCTTATGTCCCTGTGTATGTGTGTGACATTCAACTGCTGATCATAGTGTTGTACTGAATGCTGCACTGCAGTGTAGATGAGATATGTGAGTACAGAAGCACTTGTCATGGCAGAGCCTGATGCCCAAAATCTTCATTTTTTGGGGGGACAGGTAAAGAGTCTGTTGCCAGACTAAAACTTTTTGCTGTTACTCATCAAATTGTACAGACTCGTTTAAATTTTGCCTTCAGTCAGAAAGTTGGATTAAGTGTTTCCATCCTTGCAATTTGTTTGTCTTACTTAGTGTAATCCGAAATGCCCCTGTGTAAATCTTTGCAGAGCTTCCCTGAAAATGGGAATCTACTACAGGCTACCTGATCAGGGGAAACCTGTCATCAAAGCCTGCTTGCTTCATATGCAGGAAGCATCATAACTTGCAAGCCCTCATCCTGATGGCAGATTTCAATCACTGAGGCAACTGCTGAGAAAGCTGTCTGCAAGCAATCCAGGAGACTTCTGGAGTATGTAGAGGACAACTTCCTGGTCCAGGTATTAGACAAACCAACCAGAGGTGAGATGTTACTGGACCTGGTGCTCACCACTGTGGAGGAGCTCATTAAAGAGGTTAATTTGGAAACAAACTGGGCTGTAGTGACCATGCCTTCATTGAGTCCAGGATCTCAAGGAATGCGAGCCTGGCAAAGAGCAAAGTCACGATCCTGAACTTTGGAAAATGCTGAAAGAGCTAGTGGATGAGATATCCTAAGAAACTGTCCTTAAAGAGAGAGGAGCTGACAAGAGCTGGTAACTCTTTAAAGCCACTTGCGTTTGAGCACGAAAGCTCTCCATACTGATGTGTAGGAACTCAAGCAGGACAGGTTGCAAACACATATGGCTTAGCAAGGATCTACTTCTCCAAATGAGGAGTAAGAAGGCAATGTGCACCCAGTGGAAGTAGGATCAGGTGACCTGAGTGGAGTATAAAGTTCAAATGTGTATGGAGGGGGTCAAGAAACCCAAGGCAATCCTAGAAACAGTCTTGGCAACAGACATGAAGAATAACAAGAATGGATTCTGTATATGTACAGGTCAGAAAAGAAGGACAAACCCAATCACAAGCAAGAAGGGTGAACTGGTGGTGACTGATAGGGAGAAGGCTGAGGTAGTCAGTATCTCAGTTTTCTATTGCAGTCAGGCTTCCCACTTCTCTCAAGCCCCTGATCCTCTGAATGGGTAGGGGAGGAATGAAGTCCCTCCCACTACAAGTGAATAACAAGTTCAGGATCACTTGATCAAGCTGAATGGCCACAAATATATAAAATCTGATGACATACATGAGGAAACTGGCTAATGTTGTTGCTAAGCCACATTACACCACAGTTGACAAGTCACAGTGGTCAGGCAAAGACTCTGGTGACTGGAAAAAGGGAAACATCTTCCATTTTTTAAAAAGGGAGACAGGAAAATCTAGAGAACTACAGACTAGTCAGCCTCACCTCTGCACCAGGCAAGATCATGGAACAGATCCTTCTTGAAGACATGCTAAGGCATATAAAAGACAAGAAAGTCATCCGTGACAGCCAGCATAGTTTTGCTATGAGCAAATCATGCCTGACCAATCTGATGGCTTTCTGTGATGGAATTATGGCAATAGTTGACAAGGGAAGAACTTATCCAAACTTCTGTAAGGCCTTCGATATGGTGCCACATGACATCCTTATCTCTAATTTAGAGAGACGCAGATTTGATGGATGGACTATTCAGTGGATAAGGAATTGGCTGGACAGATGCAGCCAGAGTTGTGGTCAATGGCTCTATATCCAGATGGAAGCTGGTGATAAGTGGTGTCCTTCAAGGCTCTGTCTTGGGACCACACTCTTCAATGTCTTCATGAGTGACACAGAGAGTGGGATTGAGTGAACCCTCAGCAAGTTTGCAGACGACATGAAGCTGAGAAGTACAGTTGACACAACAGAATGAAGGGATGCCATCCAGAGGGACCCAGACAAACTTGAGAAGTGGCCTCAAAAGAACTTCATGAAGTTCAACAGGTCCAAGTTCCAGGTGCTGCACTTGGGTCAGGGAAATCCCAGACATGAGCACAGACTGGGAGAAGAAGTCACTGAGAGCAGCCCCGCAGAAAAGAACTTGAAGGTTCCCGTGGATGAAAAGCTGGACATGAGCCAACAGTGTGTGCTCATAGCCCAGAAGGCCAACCACATCCTGGCTTCATCAAAAACTGTGGACAGCAAGTCAAGAGAGGTGATTCTACACCTCTGCTTTGTCCTTGTGAGGTCCCACTGGAGCACTGTGTCCAGGTCTGTGGTCCTCAACACAAGAAAGATGTGGACCTCCTGGAGCCGGTCCAGAGAAAGGACACAAAGATGATCAGAGGGGTTGGAGCATCTCTCCTACAAAAACAAGCCAAGACAGCTGGGTTTGTTCAGCCCAGAGAAAAGAAGGCTTCAAGGAGATGTCATTGCAGCCTTTCAGTACCATTAAGAGGCTTATTAAAAATGAGAGGGACTTTCTNTGTGGACAGCAAGTCAAGAGAGGTGATTCTACACCTCTGCTTTGTCCTTGTGAGGTCCCACTGGAGCACTGTGTCCAGGTCTGTGGTCCTCAACACAAGAAAGATGTGGACCTCCTGGAGCCGGTCCAGAGAAAGGACACAAAGATGATCAGAGGGGTTGGAGCATCTCTCCTACAAAAACAAGCCAAGACAGCTGGGTTTGTTCAGCCCAGAGAAAAGAAGGCTTCAAGGAGATGTCATTGCAGCCTTTCAGTACCATTAAGAGGCTTATTAAAAATGAGAGGGACTTTCTATACAGGCAGATAATGACAGGACAAGGGGAAATGAAACTGAAAATTTTAAACTGCAAGAGGACAGGTTTAGATTAGATGGTGGGAAGAAATTTTTTACTGTAAGAGTGGTGAGGCATTGGCACAGGTTGCCAGTGAGAAGCTGTGGGTGCTCCATCCCTGGCAGTGTTCCAGGACAGGTTGGATGGGGCATTGAGCAACCTGATTTAGTGAACGGCANCAAGCCAAGACAGCTGGGTTTGTTCAGCCCAGAGAAAAGAAGGCTTCAAGGAGATGTCATTGCAGCCTTTCAGTACCATGAAGAGGCTTATTAAAAATGAGAGGGACTTTCTATACAGGCAGATAATGACAGGACAAGGGGAAATGAAACTGAAAATTTTAAACTGCAAGAGGACAGGTTTAGATTAGATGGTGGGAAGAAATTTTTTACTGTAAGAGTGGTGAGGCATTGGCACAGGTTGCCAGTGAGAAGCTGTGGGTGCTCCATCCCTGGCAGTGTTCCAGGACAGGTTGGATGGGGCATTGAGCAACCTGATTTAGTGAACGGCATCTCTGCCCATGACAGGGGGTTGGAACTAAATGATCTTTAAGGTCCCTTCCAAACCTAACCATTCTATGACTCTATTGATGGGAACCTATGACAGAAAAAAATGAATTGAGGACTGCTGCATCTACCATTCATGGAACCACAGCTTGTACTATTTGCTTCTCAACATGTAAGGCTGTATATAAAACTATGCCACTTTTCAAAAGCTTCAACAATTCACAGCCAAATAGGCTCTTGGTGTCTTTCCAAAAAGCAATCCTCTTTGCTGTGTACAGACCACATAAATAGTGCTAGGACTCATTACATTCAGCCATTAATTCCTGTCCCTTCTTTTCCCTCCAGAAATCATCCTCCTGAACTCTCCAATGCCAGCCATGTGACTGCATCCCAGGATGACTCTGTAAAACCAAACTGGGCAATTTAATTGGTCTTTGAGGCCTCAAGTGTCAATGAAGCAGCCCAAAATGACACTTTTCTGAGACTTCAATATATTCAGCTGTACTAGAAATCTAACCATGAAACAAGCAGACCCAGAAAGGTGTTTCCAATCCACTGTTACTTGATCCCAGGCCAGGAAGAGACCAGGCTAAAAGATCATACGGCACTTCCATACAAAGCCTGATTGTTTCTTTCAATGCACTCATAATATCAGCATCATTATGCAACCATATAATTAGGTAATTATACTGGTATCCTCTCATATTCCTCAAGCAATTTTTATTTGACACCACATTCCAAAACTAGTAGGACTATACAAAATACAGTTGCCTAACAACAGACTTGAGTTACCCTTATTGTATACTCCGGGCTATGCTAATAAGAGACTCTCATTCAGTACTAGGTCACTCTTCTCAAGAATGATTACTGTTGCTATATATAGTGACTGCCAGCTGACCCAGGCACCAAAACTGCCACTAACAGCCACAAAAACATACCAAATTATTCCATAAGACTGGTCCACAATGGAGCATCCAGTTTTGGTGCCAGTAGCACCACAGACCATTCCTGGCAGCATATTCTTCCAAGCCTCACTTAGATCATTAAGGACTATCAAGCAAAGATTTTTCATTGCTAGTTGTGTCCTTATCCTTGACAGACTAACCAAGGAGAAAACATGCAAGCTGCTAATGAAAATATTCACAGCAGAATGTTTAAACTTGTCTGTAAATTGGTAGGGTTTGTAGAAACAATCTCTCACACAGGACCTTTGTTTAAGGAAACTGGGTAAACAGACATCAAGACCAGGATTTTTGTGATGTACTGGGACAATTGTCAGAAGAAGCAATGCAACTTGTTAATCTACGCGGTCCAGAGTGAAAATTCAGGCTAGTGAAACTCTAACTCACGTTGAAGCAAAAGCGGTAACAAAACCAGTAAAAAAGACACACACTGACTTCAGTGCCTGATAGAGAAGATTCCATCTGTGAGTACTACTAAAATGACAGACTTCCTAATCACAGGAAGTGTAGTGTGTATGCTGTCTTATCAGCTGAACAGAGTTCTGAGAGGAAACAAAAGTGCAGCCATACACAGACACACAATGACTGCAGTATGAAGTGCCATATTTTGATACTTCTGCTTCATTTAGACCACTGCACTTTTATTCGCTAACTTCTCCTGCCACAATTTTGGGGTTAGACTACATCACTTTTCCAGTGCAGAAGCTGCCACTATTGAAATGTTCCTCTAAACTTTTAGAGACATCAGTGCTTCTTGTCTTGGGAACACTGTTCCTTCACAGGTACCCCAAATCTCTAGTTACCACACAGAAAGATAACCTTCAAACTAAGATGCAACATAGACCTTTACTTACAGAAATTTTCTTCAAACTAGTTTCTAGGTTACCACAGCACACATGCTCTGTATTGTTATGTCTTTTGCTTTCATAGGGTCATAGAATACTAGGTTGGAAGTAACTCCAAATATCATGGGGTCCAGAACTTGCTTGACAAAAGAAAGGTAGGCCAGCATCCCATCCAGATGACTCTTAAAAGTCTCCAGTGCTAGGGAACCTCCCACCTCCATGGGGAAATGACTGCAATTGCTGATTTTTTCTATTGTGGAAGATTTTCCTCTTGTGGCCAGTTGGAATCTCACTAGAAGCAACTTATAGCCTTCCCCACTGTTTTCATGTGACAGCTTGTAAAAAGGGAGTCTCTCCATCTCCTTTCTAGTCACTCTTTAAATACTAGAACATGAACAATACTGAACAAATACTAAACAAATCCAGCCCTCTCAGCCTTTCGTCATACAGCAGGTTCCTCTGTCTTTTGGTCATCTTTATGGTCCTTCTCTGGACAATTTCCAGTCCTTCTGTATCTTTTTTTCACAGAATAATTTAAATTGGAAAAGATCTTTAAGATAATCAAGTCCAACCACTAAGCCAACACTGTCAAGTCTACCACTAAAATATAAACCTAAGTGCTACATCCATGTGACTTAAATACCACCAGGGATGATGACTCCATCACTTCACTGTTCCAGTCTGTTCCAATGTTTGAGAATCTTTTCGGTGACCAAATCTTTCCTAATATCCAATCTAAATCTCCACTAGCCTAACTTGGGGCCATTTCTCCTTGTCCTGTCCCTTGCTACCTGGGAGAAGAGACCTATCCTCACCTCACTACAACCTCCTTTCAGGTGGTTGCAGAGAGCAATAACATCTCCCCTGAGGGCTCCTCTTCTTCAGACTTAACTATCTCAGCTCCCTCAGCTGTTCCGCTTGTGCTCCAGACCCTTCACCAGATCTATTTCCGTTCTCTGGACATGTTCCAGCACCTCAGTGTCTTTCTCATAGTGACAGGCCCAGAGCCGGTCACAGAACTTGAAGTGCAGCCTCACCAGTGAGGGATCCTGCTGCTCACACTATTGCTGGTACAGGCAAAGATGCCTCTGGCCTCCTTGGCCATGGGGGTACACTGATGGCTCACATTCAGATGGCTGTTGACCAGCATCACCAGGCCCTTCTCCACTGGACTGCTTTTCAGCCACTCTCTCTGCAGCCTGTAGCACTACATGGGGTTATTGTGGCCCAAGTTTGGGACCCTCATAAAATTGGCCTCTGCCCTTCCCTGAACTCTCTGAAGAGCCTTTCTACCCTCAAGCAGATCAACACTATTCTGTTCCATCTCATTTGCTGCTGGCAAAATACACAAAGCCTTGAGCATCTTTTGGGCTTGACATACTGGCTCTTTTTGTCATTCACTGCCATACCTCAAAACATATTTGTTCTTAACACATTCAGGAAAAATCACAACTTTACTTCTTGCCTAAACTGTGGAATGAAGGGGTTGCCCCTGATTTGCCTCAATTTTTTTTACTTAATAAACATCAATTCCAGTTCATTTAATTTAGCTGACAAGCTCCATCCAGCTTTCTGAAGATCTCCCCGCATTGTCAGCTCACTTTTTCTCCCTCTGGCATTTTTCTTGTTCATGATATAAAACATGAGGAAGGTCTAAGAGAGACCTGACAAACACTCTATTTACAGTGTAGGTAAGGTAGGATTAGTATGCAGCCAGCAGAGAAATCTACTCTGAATATTAATCTGATGTTGCTAAAA
>VWZD01000138.1:212044-227055 GCA_013396695.1 Sakesphorus luctuosus | reverse complement strand
ATCCAATCTAAATCTCCACTAGCCTAACTTGGGGCCATTTCTCCTTGTCCTGTCCCTTGCTACCTGGGAGAAGAGACCTATCCTCACCTCACTACAACCTCCTTTCAGGTGGTTGCAGAGAGCAATAACATCTCCCCTGAGGGCTCCTCTTCTTCAGACTTAACTATCTCAGCTCCCTCAGCTGTTCCGCTTGTGCTCCAGACCCTTCACCAGATCTATTTCCGTTCTCTGGACATGTTCCAGCACCTCAGTGTCTTTCTCATAGTGACAGGCCCAGAGCCGGTCACAGAACTTGAAGTGCAGCCTCACCAGTGAGGGATCCTGCTGCTCACACTATTGCTGGTACAGGCAAAGATGCCTCTGGCCTCCTTGGCCATGGGGGTACACTGATGGCTCACATTCAGATGGCTGTTGACCAGCATCACCAGGCCCTTCTCCACTGGACTGCTTTTCAGCCACTCTCTCTGCAGCCTGTAGCACTACATGGGGTTATTGTGGCCCAAGTTTGGGACCCTCATAAAATTGGCCTCTGCCCTTCCCTGAACTCTCTGAAGAGCCTTTCTACCCTCAAGCAGATCAACACTATTCTGTTCCATCTCATTTGCTGCTGGCAAAATACACAAAGCCTTGAGCATCTTTTGGGCTTGACATACTGGCTCTTTTTGTCATTCACTGCCATACCTCAAAACATATTTGTTCTTAACACATTCAGGAAAAATCACAACTTTACTTCTTGCCTAAACTGTGGAATGAAGGGGTTGCCCCTGATTTGCCTCAATTTTTTTTACTTAATAAACATCAATTCCAGTTCATTTAATTTAGCTGACAAGCTCCATCCAGCTTTCTGAAGATCTCCCCGCATTGTCAGCTCACTTTTTCTCCCTCTGGCATTTTTCTTGTTCATGATATAAAACATGAGGAAGGTCTAAGAGAGACCTGACAAACACTCTATTTACAGTGTAGGTAAGGTAGGATTAGTATGCAGCCAGCAGAGAAATCTACTCTGAATATTAATCTGATGTTGCTAAAAGATAATTTATTGGTACAGCAGCTTACATATCAAGCTCAAAAATCCATGCAATGAACTTGTCAACATTTATATTTGTAAATTAACTGTCATAATAGCACTAAACATAATCCTCATTCTGGGTTTTAAGATGCATTAAGGCATCAGTCAACAAACTGCAGGAGTCTGGTGCAGTCTGATCTACCACTAGCTGGGCTGTAGGTCACAATACACAAAGCACAGCTTCTTTTCACCTGGATTCCACCAATATTTCCAGCCATTCTTGTATATTTCTACATGTACCCTGAAAAAATATCTGGTCTGAGTCTAATGTTGCTTAGGACATATATCCAGGACAAGCAAGGAAAGGAGATCCCTTCTTACATACTTTCATGGACTGTTCCATTTTACTGCTAGTCCAAAGCATAGAAAGCTGCTAATATTTACAGTCATACTGTTCAAGAACACATTTTCATTCTAATGTTGTACAGGGGTGAGTAAGGACGTAAGAGAGGATGAGGAATACTGATCTACTGTCCTCTTCTGGACACTGGAAGTACAGTCGCATTTTAAAAGAGGCTTGTGAGTTTATGGCTTAAATTTGAATACAGAATTCAGTTGTTTCCACCACAAAGCAAAGTTAGGTCTTTGGCTACAGTTCTACCCTTGGGAAGAATGCTAGGCCTGTGTAAGTTGACATTATGAAGTTCATAGTGCATCCTGGTCCATCACCAGAGAGTGATCATTTTGCTGCTTCTCCCAAACCTTCAAGGAGCAAGTGGGAGGTAGAGTACAGGTCCCCCTAGGCTGGGCAATCAGTCCACTTCACCAACAGTAATATGAACACCTGAATATGGACACAATCGGAGCCTTCTGTTACAGACTCTACTACGCACCACTTCCAAATTCTGTGTCTTTGCACTTGCAACATCCTAGCAAAGCTGCAAAACCTTTCCTGACTAATTAATGCATTGAAAAGACTAGCTAAAAAGGAATATGGCCTCATGCCCGTGGAAAGGATATTGCAGATAACATGGGCAGTCCTGGTAAATCTATGTGCAAGCAGCCTTAATTCTCTCTCAAAGCCATTACTTAGTACCTGGCAACACTGAGCCACCAGAATAAAGCAGATTTTTGGTGATCTCTCAGGCATTTTTCAGAGTCAGGCTGGGCAACCAGCAGCATGGTGATTTGCATCTACTTTTGTCAGTTCAACAAAGGCTCACCAGCTCTTGCCTTGTCAGTCATCTAACAGTGCACAGTGTAAACCCATGGCTTCTGTTTAAAAGGACATTCTGAGTCTGATCTAGGACTCAGCTTTGAACCTTTCAGTGTGCTGTTCATTGATATCCTAACGTATTCAATGATAGCAGGAAGTGTCTACCTTCATGTCTTTCAGAAACCAAGGTATTATATCAGCACTACTGCAACTCTGTCTAGCATGTTGTCTTACTTCCAGACACATTTAGCTTAATATGACATGATGCACTTCTAAGAAAATGTATGTTGACTGGCATTGATTACATTATACACACCGAAGTATGCACTTACGTTCCTTGTGCCAGACATTTTCCTAATTTTTTCAAATACAGATGAAGATGGATCTTCCTCTTTCCCTTTCAACAATTTACTGTGGAAGTAACATCAGTTTTCTTCTGGTCTTCCCACAGAATTCTAACAACTTGCTAGGAAAACACAGTCTTACTTCTCCAGGTAATTCCCTTAGCAGCAATTTTGAAATTTTACAAAGGCTCTTATCCTGTTGGGTTAGAAAGACTGCACCATTATGCATTGTGACTGCATTATTTGTTCCAGTAAAAAGAACTACTAAATGCATTGCTTTTTTTGCAGAACACTGCAAGCCCAGCTGTCATTGAAGAAACTAAGCGTAAATCTTTCCCCATCTTCTTCCTGCCTCCCTTGGCACCTGAGTTGAGTTTCCCTTTCTCTGCTAGGTTGCTCCCTTTTGCTCATACGTCCACATAACTCATTCTAATTCATTGACAGAAAAATATTGATTCATTGGAAGTTTTTGCTTAAGGATACTTAAAGCACACACATACCATTATGAAAAGTAAGGCTGAATGGTGATCAGGCCAGAAATGTGACGCTGACCATAAGAGAAGCATTTGTTTTCCAAGACAAAATATTTGCTGAACTGTTTTGAATTACTGTTTTTACAGTTTTGTTAATATATAATTTTGTTGTTTGCATAGGCTACACTTTAAAATGCACATATATCTCATTTCCATCACTAAGAAGGACTAGTTCTATTAAAAAAAATCAAAACCCCACAGTGGTAAAAAATTTACTGACTCATTTTGTCAGCAGCTAATTCTGATGACAGTCAGGGTCAGAGACAGTTCTTCCTTTAACGTCTGGTAAGAACTACGTGGTAGTGTGGTCAACAGTCCTACAAAATGCAACTTGCTGTGTGGCGTATTTCACTCAAACCTTCCTTCAGATAAAGAGAAATGGAGAGAGTCAAGCACAAAATCTTTAAAAGGGAATTAGGCTATCCTGGATTCCAACTGATTCTGGAACAGACATGTCCAGACACACAAATATTCCCTCTTGAAAAATGAACAAGCAGATACATTTTAAGAGAAGATGCATTTTATTGCATTTCTTTTCAATTATTTTCAGAGTTTGCTTTCAGGCAGAGTCACCTGATTGCTAAGAGATACTGAAAATTTCAGTGGATCTGCAAAACTCAGGTCTCAATGTCCAGAAATGCAACAAATCTGAACTATGTCAGGTGCTGGAAGAAAAAGGACTTGTAGGTCTTCGATCTTAAGAATGAAAGAATACAACAGTTTGAAAACAAAGCTACGCCAAATATATTCTACAGAATTTCTTCATCACAAATTGATGTCATATGTCCACCTGAACATTTGAATCAAAAATTGGAAGCCTTGCCCCTCAAAAGAGGAAAGACCAGGACCTTTTTACTCCCTTCACCTATTATGGAATCCTTGAATTAAATCAACAGAAAGTTTTCTGGCTGATCTTTCAGCAGTAGACAAGGGCCATCTCATTACAGTGACCCACAGAAGAACAAGACTTGGCACTAGAGGAAGAGGAATCAAGAGGAGATATGGAAATGAAGCCTGCAGAACTGATACAAAATGTCCCGGTTTTGGCTAAGGACAATGTTTTGGCAGTAGCTGTGTGGAGTCTGGAGCAGTGTTGGCATGGCCAAGACCCTAATGTTATTGTATACCATCTCATGTCATTGTAGGGGGTGGAGGGAGATGGAGGAGCTACAAGAAGGGGAGCAAGTGTGATGTAGGGAACTCTTCCACCATTGTTTCATTGTCTTGCTTTGGTAGGCATTCTGCATGTAAATCACACTCTCTTTGTACATTTGTGTTATTAATATTGGTGCTGTTACAGTTGATTTTCTTATCCCATTGCTCTTTTTAGCAAATTGTTCTTATCTCAACCCATGATCATTGCCTTTTGTGCCTCTAACTCTCCTCTCTGGCCATACGTGGGCAAAAGAAAGGGAAGGAGAAGTGAGTGAGCAGCATGTGGGTTTGGAGGCTTGGGCAAAGCAAGAAAACTGGGGAATACTATTCCTAAATCACAATAAATGTTTACTGAAACAGTGACAGATCTTGCTGTTTGAAGATGGTTTGGTCTATTAGCTTTCATGTTCCTTCTGTTTCTCTCCTTCCTTCGCCCCTAAGGATAGACAAGAGGGCAGCAGTCTAATGGAAAACATCTGGCAACAAAGTAAGATTTTGGTGAGAAGGGTTTTGGTAGGAATTCCAAGACCAGCTCTCCCATGCACACTGTCTGCTCAACATTCATTTCTGATCTGTCCTACCTCACAGCATTTGCACAAGGTGAGCTGGTAAAGATCATGTCTGGATCACTAGCTGAAAGAATTAGGTCTGAAGCACTTGAAGTATTACTCTAGTATCTTTTGGCTGTGGGCATAGACTTATGCTGAACATTTTGCATCTCTAAAGGAGATTATGCTGCCAAAGTCACACATGCTGCAAAGAAGCCTTGATGAGCTCCATAAACAGCTTTTAATTGCACTGTTTCTCATCTATATCCTAGCTCAACCATTTTACTACACACATCTCAAGGACAGAGGCTGAGATTTCACACTCAGTACAGAAGACACAAGCAGGAAGCCTCATCATGTCCCAGAACTTTTTAATGGCATTGGGGATTTTGGAAAGCTCAATTAATGATTGTTATCTCCAGATTCCAAGACCAAGAATAGATCAGACCATCAAGGTTTTTCAGTTTCATATCGATAAATCTCTGCAGTCCCTTGACTTTCTGTTGTCTTTTGAGAAATGAATCTTTCATAAAACATAAATCCATGTTCTTTTTCTCTGCTTCCTTTACCTGCTAACATCAGCTTTCCACCAAGGATAAAGGTACAGTTTGTACAGCAAAGTGCCCTGCACCTTATCTCTTTTCTCTGTGCTAAGTATTTCAGTTCAGTGGTAATATGAGACAAGCTGAATCTGAGTGTCTCACTACTGTACTTTGTGAGTTTCACAACCTCTGCAGTCCAAGTGATTCATTGGGGGATTTTTAACTGAGAATGATATTCATAGGGAAATCCAGGGCCTTCCAAGCCTGGCATCTAGGTGTAAAAGACATAGCAAAAAGTCCAGAATACCTTTCTATGACCCTGACCAACTCTCCTCTTAACTGGCTAGATCATAGAACACCTCAAGCTGGAAGGGATATCTAGCGGTCTTTTGCCAAAACCTTCACTAAGCAAGGCTAGCTACAAAGTTAAATCAGGCTATGTAGAGTCTTGCCACTCACATTTTGGAACTCTCCAAGAAGAGAGATACTGCAGCCTCTCCTTTTCTAAATGAAGGAGAGCAAGAATCATAAAAGCTTTCAGAGTGTGTTGCCTGCATAAAATTAGTGGAGGGCAAAGACTCTTCCTCAATTAGATGTTTGGTATTCTTCAGTATCAAGGCTCTTAAAATCCCTGACCAAAACACAGAATCATAGCAAGATCCTTAACAATGCTTTGAGATACTTAGATCTGCCCACTTTGTATCATATCCCCATGAACCTTGCACATCTTTGACTCCTTTTGGAGAAGCACTGTGAAGCTCTGTTTTGAAATTACGACAGACTACCAGACTCTTCATCTTGGTTTATTTCCAAAAGTCTTCACCCTTCTGTGGAGAACTGTGTTGCTGCTGCACCCCATAATTTAGTCACATTACTTGCTTTTATCCAATACAGCTCTCTGTCATACTTAAGAAACTGCTATTATCCAATGTGCTCCCCCAACTCTCCTACAGTTCTTTTTTTCTTCTTCATGCTTTGTAGATAAATTAAGGACTTCAAAGAGACAATTTAGGAAAAGCATGCAAGTCTATCTTTTCAATTTTCCCTCCTACTGCTGTCAGACCTGGTTTGATGCTGACATGCATTCTGCTATCCCTGAAACACAACAAATAGTGGCACATAACCAGCAGCACCACATTTCTTGCAGATTCAGTTGACTACTCAACTACTTAATGCCTCAGAGCAACACTTGTTTGGGAACTGACAAAATGGCTCAGCCCTGCAAGAGAGCTTCCCAGTGGTTCTCCAGGACCCTGTCTGCAGCCTTTTCCTTTCAGCTTTGCATAAGTATACTGCTAGTCCAAAAACACAGTCAATCTGATTTTATTTTCAAATATTAACAGAATGGTCAGATTTTATTCCATTTCAAGATTCAACATACCCTGAAAGGATAAAGTAAGATTATTTTACTTGATTCTGTTTAAAGAAACAGGAGAAATCCTTACTGACTAACAAAATTGCTTGGGTTTGTGTTTTTTTTTTTTTGGTTTGGTTTGGTTTGGTTTTAGTTTTTGAGTTTTTTTGGTTTTTTTCTGTTATAGCATGCAGCTATTATGCATGAACTCTAAAACCAAGTATTGTACTGGACATGGAAGAGCTAACCTTTAAAACCCCAGAAAACAGTCAGACATGCCTCTGTTATGAAATTTGCTGAAGTTTTGCTTAGTGAAAATGTGTTCTGTGCTTCACTGGAATTCCAAAAACTCTCATTATTTCATAGTCCATACAAGAGTGACTCTGTGCAGTACCAAAGGCTCATTTCCCTGAGTGGAAATACATTTTCTTGTGTGGTGTCTAAGGAAGAATGTCTGAACAAGCAGTTAACCCCACATTACATCACTGGTCATGAAGAGATAAGCTCTTAAAAGCTCACTTCATCTTCCATCATATTGATGCTATTTCTTCCACAGTTTCAGTGGGACTCGAAGAAAGGACTAAGCTTTTAAAGCACTGGGGAGGAGGTAGTAGTAGGCAGAATTCTGACCTTCCACCCCTCACATGTGTTTTCTTTCTGCTGCAAAGCAGGCCTAGTTAACGCAGAGGTCAGCAAACCATTTTCCACACAGCCAGAGTCAAACTTAATATAAGGATTTCTGCTCTGTATCAGGAGCCATACAGAAGTCCTGCAGGAGGTTCAGCAAGGGTTCATCAGGCCAACCACATCTTCCATCCTTATGGCATTCAGTCTTCTGCAAAGACTGATTTGCAGCCAGGTATAATCCATGTAAAGGTTCATCTCAGATCTGGCAGTACAGATCTACTGACAAGGGGCATGGCAATGCAACACTCTCTGGCCTCTTGAATTTGGCCATCCTCAATAAAGCATCAAAAGGAATTCCGAAGCTGTCAGGGTTCACAGACTAGAAAGAGTCCTGCCCAAGCAGAAGAGTTTTTCTCTCGAGTCATTCATATCCACATATTTTCCTTCTGCTACTCTTATTTCTTCTTTATTTTGCACCTTCCAGGGGCATGATAGAAGGCTATGCAGACTTTGCTACATAAATAATGACAAAACAGCCTTCAGCAATGGTGAATGGAGAAGGGGGCACCATGCTATTTTTGGTGTTAAATAACACTGAAGCCAGTCTGACTCATCAGTCCCAAAGTTAGGCATCCTGAGGGTGAGGTGTAATGTGGCAGACCTGGTAAAGGAACTAGTAAAGGAATAAACAAAAGATATTACAGATGAATTATCTAAAGATGTTGAGCTGACACATCTGGCCTGGAGACAAATGCCTGACAGGCAATCACTTTATACAATTAAAGGTCAGTCCCACTTTTTCACAGCAGGTTCTTCTAACATACCTCTTCTTGGAGTATATGTTGAGATTCCTTCCATGAGTGGAGACACCCCTCAGGGTTAATTCTTGATGCTGAGCAAGAGATTTACCCATGGCCATTTAGCATGGGAGAGTAACATCAATCTCTCATTAATAATTGGTTTTGCTAACTTTAATATAATTGCTTCAATACTGCTTCAAAAATAGTGCCCTATACTTTGCTAGCAGTTACAGCTACCTATACTGTGTTGTAAGTAATTCCAATTAAGATCTCTTAGTTTAAACACTATCATAATAAATCATTTATATTTATATAAATATATCTTGTTTGCCATCTTTAATCCTGCATGACAAAGGTGTATAAAGGTTCAATTACACCTATATAATTGTTCAGACTCAAATCACTGACAAAGTCTGGGTTAAGACTGGATCTAGCCACATTCCCTGAGAAGGAGTTCAAAAGGCAAGGAGTCCTTTCTTCACTTCCTGACTGAATGGGAGGGCTTCTCTAGGCAGCTTTGCCTGAAGCTCCCATTCTGTCCATGACAAGAGAGAGAAAATGCAAAGACAAAGGTGAGAATATCTGAGGTCCAAGCTTTGGCACCCAGTTTCCAATTGGGCCTGTGTCAATATGCTCATACACTTAAGCTGAGTGGATCACTCAAGACTGTACAAGACTTAAGGTGTCAGTCAACACAGCAGCCTTATCTGTACTTGCACCACTTAGTTTTCTAAATACACGGGATTTACATTCCCAGCTGATAAATCCTAGGTAGATGCAGGGTCAGAATGGATAACCAGCTGCTCTTTTATCAATAACAGATCTCATGGGATGTTTGATCCAGAGAAAAAGGCTTTCCAGAAAATGCTTGCCTTTGGAGTGTTCTGTGCTGATCAAAAAGATGGCAAGATACAAGCATTGCACTATCATTATGCAGCAAAAATCTAAGTGTTCCCTTAGTTGCCATGCAAGCAGATCCATAACAGCTCTGTTCTCACTCAGCACACCTCCCTTCAAAATCAGAAAGACTCTCTGTATTTTCCAAAAGAGTAGAAAATGGTGGGAAGGTATGACTCATTTGAGTCCTCAGAATTGGCAGAGATCATCTGGACTCTAGAGAGCAACACAAGGGGGTGAGCAGAGCAGTGCCCATATTAAAGTGAGCATAAATGCATGCAGATAGGATTCTACTCACAGAAAAGTCCAGACTGCCAATTACTTCTAGTTCAAAATAGGAAAAAGTCACCCTGGTATGACACTACCTCTGTTTGTCTTTAGGCTCCTATGGCTTGTTGCAGAAACGAGCCACAAGAGCTTGAGCCAGTGTCACCTGGAGGTTGCAATCAACACTTTATGCAGGGTTTCCCAGCACAGAAGGCTGACAGAGGCTCACAAAGAAAATAGCAATTTAATTTAGCAATCTTTATATATGTGAAGAAACACACACGCACAAGCAGAAGGCAGGTAACTAGTTTTGTAGAAACTCATTTGTTCATTTAGCATAGACAAGTTGTTTTGATGTGCAAGTGGATGCCAGTCTTGCTCTCTGGCTTATTAGCTGGTAACACACCTGATGCTTTTCCTGCCTCTACATAGCAGAAGTCAAGTATCTCTCAAATGAGGCATTTACTCTCCCCATCTTCTACATCTTAAGCAAAATACTGTGCTCAAGTGGCTGTTTTTCTAATGACTTGTGTTAATCTTCAACAGCAAACAAGTACATCTTAGTCAGACCTTCTCTTTCCCACCAACAGACAGGTCCAGCCCAGGTCTTCAGAGGATTTGGGAATGAAA
The DNA here is from genome assembly GCA_013396695.1 of Sakesphorus luctuosus. Lineage (NCBI taxonomy): Eukaryota > Metazoa > Chordata > Aves > Passeriformes > Thamnophilidae > Sakesphorus > Sakesphorus luctuosus. The sequence continues at coordinate 217,133 of VWZD01000138.1, read as the reverse complement.
CCTATTTTATAGCAGTGGCATAATTTATCCACCAAAGTTACATTCTGTGCCTCTGAAACTGACCAAGAAGACAAGAGCACAGCATCATGCACAATGACAAATCCAGTCATGTCTTGGGAGCACATTTTGCCAGTCAGTTGTCTCTTAAATTTTCTGACAAAAGAAACAAACCATGAAGAAGGTGAACTCTGCAAGTTTTAGGACTGGTAAAAATTATTCTTAATTTCCCTGATCATGCAGGCTGGGAACCTGGACCTTGGATGACACACAGTTCCTCTCTGAAATCTGGAGGGAAAAAAAAAAAGAAGAAGGGATAGTCTGGCAGGAGTCTTAAATTTCTTCATGGCATCAAGGTTGTGATTCAGTAAACCTACTGACCAAGCTTGAAGATTTGAGCAAGATCAGTTGATTCCCTGGTTAGGCTGTGAGCCCTTGAAGTGCTTTTCTCATTACCTCCCTACTTTGATTTCAGTCTCTCCCACTACAGAAATCAGATCTGAGCAGGACAAGAAAAAAACCCTGACTTAATTCAAACTAGCAGAGACATTTTGCCTTTCTCTACTTTAAATGAGAAAGAGAGCAGTAAGGCTAATAAGGAAAATTTTGCAATCTAATAATAAAATATTTCTGTATAACCAGATGTTCAAAGAACTGTGGGAAGGGTCCTGCTTACCAAAATACAGTAACCCCATGCAAAAATAATAATATTTCAATCAGCATTCCTTAACAAGATATTCACAAACCAGCTCGTTTATTCATCTACAGGCTTTCTCCTACATATTCAAGTGATTACTTGCTACAAAGGCATTACTTTTCAGGGGAATCCTGAGGAGATGTCAAAACCCTGTTCATATTCAGTAAAAACCTCTGGAATAGTTGAAGCATTGTCTTTTTCTGAAATACATCCTTTGGCAGGGCTGGATAGGACACTTTCAACTCCTCAGAAAAAAATACCAACCATAATACCCTCTGCATCTTTTAGTTTGGTGTTTTGTTTAGTTTTGTTTTTTTATTTTATTCTTCCCTGACTTTTAAGCTAGCTTCCTTGGAAGATTATTTATAAGACACCACTCTGTGTTATATACTTGTGCCACACCAGCCTTCTTTCTGCTCTCCCACTGATGGGGATGTGCACAGTTTCAGCCCTGTTTTTCAGTTGCAAAGAGATTAGATTGAGGAGGCCATCATGAGCACTACCTTTCCAACAGTAACCCAGTTACTTTTCATGTCCTCTTTGTTCCCACTCCACAGTTTTCTTTGCTCTTTCCTTTACAGCCCATCTGTATGGACAGGGTTGGTAGCTAAAGAAATGCTGACTGATTTTCTGCTCATTACTTCTTGAGACAGTAAGGACCATCATCTCTGTCCTTGTGGGTGCTAATTTCAGTTCATTGATGATTCCTTATCTTCTGCTTTTTATGTAACAAGTATCTTCTAAACTTAACATGACATAATGGAGCAGTATTACCATAATATATGGAGGCCTTGTTTTGAACAATTTTAATTCCTTGAGCAAGTACTTGCTCCTAAGAATGTCAAGGAATTACGTGCTATGTATTACCTTTCTGTCTAGGAATGAGACAGTGTGAAACCTATCCAGCAGTGGAGCCAGAAAATATTTCCACTCTCCTCATAATCAGCTAGCAATGCACCTGGTGCTGACTTCACTCACTGCCACAAAAACAGCTGTGGTAGGAGCCAAGCTGGACTCCAGATTTTACACCATGATGACTTACCAAACTTCACTGAATAACCTGGCAATGCATCTGTACACTGGACACTCAAAAGCCCTGGACATGACATGCCAAATCAAATCATAGAACACTGCAACCATTCCATCAGAATAGCCATTTGCCAGGGGAAAAAACTAAATACCACCACACCTCCCCCAAGCCCAAAAATAATTCTTAAGCACCTTTAAAGATAACAAAAACATGCAACACCAGATGCACTGTATGGTAGAACTTGGGCTAAGTCTACAATCAGAGTGAGAGTTCCCTCTCACAGGGCTCTTAATGCGGAATTTGGAAGTCATACCTCATTTTAAGTCAGCTCATCATAGATGGATACGCCTTCCTGCACCCATGACACATCTTATCAGAAATAAAAGTGCCAGGAGGAAGAAATTCAGTTTAACTTGAAATGCATTATCCAAACTGCACAGTGTGAAAAACAAACATATCTGAAGACGAAAAAATGGCAAACAACTGGAAAGAAATAAGTTCTATGATTCCCAAAGAACAAGTTAATTATTACTAATGAATTAATTAACATCTTTTTAAAACCTCTGAAAAAGCTAAATTGGCTATGCAAGTTCTAATTAATACTGTAATAATTTACCACAACCTAAAATGAGAAATCTTTGCTCCTCATTAAAGCAATAATTCAGTAGAATTTTTTCTTGGAAAAACAACCATGGGAAATAGTGCTGGAAAAATCCCAAAGAAATCAAACACTCCATTCTCCTACCATGACTAGAAAGTTGTTTCTGCATCCCTTTATGTGACGGATTGTTCTTTCACCTCTTGTTACTTCTTCAGAGGAAGACATTCTACCCCAGCCCACCTCCAAGAAGGAATATGGGTTTTTCTCTACCAGTCATCTGAACTCTGTCCACTTTCCCCCTCCCACTCCCTAAATCAGTATAAACTTTGTCATCACAATGTGCATGCAGAACAGTTTCTCTCTTCTTTCTCTTTTCAATATGGAAATGTTTCAGGCCTGACCATGCACAGTCATGGGTAGTTCAACCTGACCCTGCTTAAGCAGGAGAGTTATAGAACTCAAGAGATCCCTTTCAATTTCTTCTATTCTATGCTTCTGAGCATACTTCTGTTAAGAATAGGAATTAAGATCCAAACCAGCAGGCACTACTCTTCAGGTAAAGGTTTGGTTAAAGGCAGAACACTTTTCTTTTCTGCGATGGAAAGACACTACTGAAGACTTCATTACTTCTCATTCTCTGACAGTTATGACAAATTCCGTCAGACAAATATTTCTCTGTGTATTCACAGACAGCTCTTCCAGGAATCTGCCTCAGTACAAGATATTGTGATGGCATGTGAGCAAAAACTGAGCTCTAAAAGGCAGCCATCATCTCCATGTCCACTTCTACAGCAAGAGACTGTGCTCTTATTGCTATGACATCCCACCTCACGAAATGAACATAGCATATGACCCAGAGTACAACTATGCCCAGAGCAGAAAAGACGAGAGCCACTGAAGGACAAAGTAAGATTCAAAAAGCCTTTTTCTGAGTGCTAAAAAAATTCTGGACTATTAGTTGTCTCATAAATAACAGTTTGCTATTTGCTATGTGCCTGCAATAACAACTAAAGCTTCTAAGGCATCCATTCTTCAAGTTGCTTTTCAGTTTCAGGTGCACTTTAGGACAGAGTAGTTACCATGAAAAACTAAAAAATAAAACAAAAGCAGTATTTCTCTTTTCTATTATTATTGTATCCCTTGCTTTCCTGTAGTATGCTTTTTCTTACCACAGTGACTTATGAGCAAGTTGAGTGTCTAAATATAACAAAGGGATTTTAATTTACTGCATATGCAAAATTTTCTTAGGGATGACATGAAAAGCTGTAGGTCAGGATAGTTTGTGTACAAGGAAGCCACAAAAAGCTAGATATTCACCTTTCTACAAATCTCATATCGTCTTTATGATCTCACTCACTCCTGCTAAACATCAAATCTTTCCATTGCACCCTAGTAACTGAACTGTAAACCAACACTTTTTATTCAATCAAAGCATCCTATCAAATGTGGTATAGTACCACTTTATGAAAGAGAAACTCCCAGTTCTCCCCCAAAACCACTCAGATAAAGGCAATAGGTAACAGAGCACTGTCAATAATTTCAACTGCCAGAACTCATATGCACAGATAAAATATTAAGGCAAAAGCTGGAAACTCTCTGCTTCAAAAGAACCAGAAGACACAGAAATTAATTTTTTTGCTGTGACATATCACACTGTGGCCTGCAGAACAATGTGTCACTAACGGGATTTTCTTTGGAGGAGAATAGCAAATTGGAAGGCACAGCCAACACAGTTTTTCCTGACATTCTCCAACAGTTTGACAAGGACAACTGTAGGCTACAGACTGTGGCTGTTTTATAGGCAAAAGTCATCAGTGCTTACACCACAGAAGTATGCTAGCACCTCTAATGAACAAAATTTTGCCTTGAAATTCTTCATGGAACATGTGGAAATGGTAGATTTAACTCTGTGGAATCATTTAGCAAGTTTAACTTCATGAAATTAATTTGCAATGAAATATTTCTGTTTCCAGTAGCAGGATGACTACCATCCTGGGAAATCTTAATATACCTTGGCTACAAGTATAAGGCAAAAATGTTCCAAGGCAAAATTACTTTGACTAGAGGAAGGTGGAAGAAGCAATTTCTATAGCCTGCATAAAATAGAGACTCCTGGAACATAATCAGAGAAACAAATGAATAAAAAAGCACTTCTGCATGATATACTTACGGAGAGATTATTCATTTTTAATGAAAAGCATTCCTACTGTCAGTTCAGGAAAAAAAAATGAAGACTTGGCACATCCTAAGGCCTATCCTTATTCTAAATGTTTTACAAATATTCTGCACTAAAATTGTTATACTGAGTTTGGTAACAGAAGAAGTCTGAATTCGCAGCCCATGAAACTGTTTGATGGCTTAAGTCATGATGCAGCCAACGGGAAAGTGTCTTGGAACTTCATTAAGTCTCATGGCCACCAACATGGTATTTGTACATAGACATGAACCTGGTTTTACCATCTGAGAGAGGATGTTAGGAATAAATTTATGCTGGATAACATGGGGGGGGTGTTACACCANTGCAACTGCCTATTTTCTGCTTTTATGTAAACATTTTTCCTCCTCAATCTCTGCCATTTGGTTTATCTGCCTCCTGTCAGCACAAGAGCAACTCATTTTTCTCCATTGTTTTTCATTGATGTTAATTTTTCAGACTAACTTAAAAACTGTTAGGTAGCAACAACAATAAAAATAACAACAGCAATAAGAGTTTGAATTTACTAAGAAGGAACTGTCCCTTTCATCTGAAAGCAAAAAAGAGAGA
>VWZD01000138.1:182867-211920 GCA_013396695.1 Sakesphorus luctuosus | reverse complement strand
CCAACATGGTATTTGTACATAGACATGAACCTGGTTTTACCATCTGAGAGAGGATGTTAGGAATAAATTTATGCTGGATAACATGGGGGGGGTGTTACACCATCTTCTTTTTTTTTTTTTTCTGAGAGCTGATGTCCAGATATTTCTCAGCAACTGCTTTTAGTACTGCAGTCATTTAGTGTCAAAACTATGAACTACTCAGACTTTCAGCTCTCAGGCAAGTTAACACAAGGTTAACATAAGGCCATATGGTAGGAAAGCAAAGGAATTTCAGCTAGCCCATGCTACCCCTACAAAGCACAAGTACCCCTTCATGCNTAATCTGTTTTCCATGTTGCTTTTCTTCAAGAACCTTCTTTCTAACCAAACAGGTGGGGCTGTGATCTGGGTTCCTACTTCAAATCAGACTTAGACTTCTGTAAAATCCAGTCATGCTACCTCAGTAACTCAGGGAAAGAATAAACATGTGAGCCCTAAACTAATTATTCTAAATACATTATTTGGCTACAAAATTAGCAGCATCACTCAATCGTCTTTCTAATATCTGGAGGTGCTGCTTGTAATTCTTCATATTGCTAGCAGATCATGAACAGATGACTAGCAAGTGATAAAGCTTTCAGAATTCATGCTGCTGCTTCTTTCTTGCGTCATAAAAATTATTATGTGCTTGGGTCCCAGAGCATTTCCTATTGCTCCTTAATTGACCTACTGAATATTTAGAGATCCCTTTGCAGAAATAGAAAGGTTTCTGGCAAGTAAACAAATAAATTCCATTCATTTATGAAGGCTGAGCAAGCCTTGTATAGCAAGAAAACTGTAGAGAGTCTCTGCTCTTGGTTGATCAGATTCAATTACTGCTCAGGATCAGAGCTAGAGCTTTCAAGAGTCCCTTTTCCTACAAGAGTCTTTCAACAGTCTTTGCAAGTCTGGTCCAATGGCACAGCAGTGTACCCTACTTCTTCAACAAGTCCTCTCACACAGCTAGAAGACAATGTGTATTCTATCAGTAAGGATGTGATTTCCACTTTTGATTATGCAACTGTCTTCAATAACAAATTCTTGAATGCTTGAGATGTGCACTGGGAATCATGCACCTCAGAATAATTCCTTTAGGTGTGGGGTCATGGGACAGCAGACCTCCTCACTGTAGAAAAACACATTCCACCATTCTGACTTTAATTCCTGAAAATCAGCAGAAAGATCAAGTGAAGGTATGAGGAGCAAGATTCAAAACCATCAGAAAGAAATGGATCTTCAGGCAACAGCTAAGACTGGTGGAACACCTGCATGAAGTGCTGTGGAAACTAGAAGGCTCCACAGGTTCAAGGATAAGCTGGGCAAAGTCATGGTGGATAATTCCACTGAGGATCATTAAATCCAGAAAACATATTTCATGAAGCCACTGGACTAAAAATAAAGAATAAGACATGAGAAAATTATGGGGAAGTTATTGTTTTGCCTTGGACTTAGATTTCCATAAAACATATGCCTTTGGCCAGTACTGAAGACAAGATGCTAAAAGATACAGACCATTGGTTTGACACAGTGTAGTCCTGCCCTCCTAAACACTTTTGTGGCATACTGGATCCTGGAACAGTAAAAAGGCCCTACTGTGAGCAGATGATGTGAGACTCTGGTGAAACAAACAGTGTGAGCTGCCCACACCATATATATAATTAGAAAGGTTTATGTTTCTCTCCTCAGCCTTTTCGGAACTTAAAAAACATTAACTTCAGTGGTGCAAGATGTAGGCAGAAATCTGCCTACCTCTTTGCAGAAAAGGACAGCCAAAGCGAGCATCTAAATGACAGTAGGCAACAGCTTTTTGGTAAGATTTTCTAAATATTATGTGTTCTAATTACACAAATGGACAGCCAATGAGTTGCAAATTCCCCAGTAAAGCCTGCCTAGCACAAGATCTTTTAATTCTACCTTTGAAGTGAGCGATTTACAGGAAATGAGCTAGAGATTTCAGTGCTGACTGCAATCAAGGCCCTTATCTTTACAATGAGCATGATTTATAGCAATTTTATGCTAATAGCTCTCACCCATCATTATCACAGGAGAAAATACATGTCAAACTCTTTATTCACCCCAAATCACATAGCACCCAGGCTTTCCATTCAATGTCTTTGAGTCTCTGATTAGGAGGTACTGAAGCGAAAGGCACAGCATACTGCACACAATGACTTTCACAGCCTTTTAAGCTCTCCTCTTACTTTGGACAATTTATAAAATGGCCGAGCTTTGTTTGTTTTGAATGACAAATGCAATTCAATGTAAAATATGGGTTTGGAGGCTGACATTCCATTTTACAAAACTGATGAACATCCAATTTTTGTCCCTATTCAAAACTCATATCAAATTAATTTTTGACATAAACCCTCCCTTGCACCTAAATAAAGAATCCTTATGTTTATCAAATATGTACAGAGGTAACAATGTATGGATCTGAAAGTAACAGCTACTGTAGTCTGGACAGTTTTCTGGGGTAGAACCCCACCACACTGCCCCAGTTGTTGCCGTCCCAACACATCCATTGTTGGAGGAAATACTGGGTTGGACAGTCCTTTCATTTGATCTAGAGTCCTGCCATCTAATATGCTTTTGAACTGACTATAAACAGTGAAACATATTACACATATTTCTGGTGCACCAACTGTTCAAAAGGAAGGATACACTCATAGCCTGAGGGAGTATAATAGTTGAATCTTGAGGGAATTCCAGTGCAAAGCAGCTGCTAGGAACTAATAGGAGCTAGGGCACAAAACCAGAATTTGCTGTATCAAGATTTATCTGCCCAGTGCTTATTCCAACTGGATTTGTAGAGAAGATTTTCAGCTTACATGATTGGGACTGTGTTGGTTTCAGTGAACCAGGCCAATCCTGCTGCATACTGAGCAGCACTGAGTGCCACAAGGTGGTATCTTTCTTGCTCAGCACTTTTTCACTTCCTATCAGGATCCCCTCCGTGTTCATCCTCGGTCTATTTATAACAAACGCTAACGAATAGGTCTGCTATGCCACATACCCAAAATTGTTCCCACTCACTGCAAGGCAGAAATTCTATTCCTGTGTAATTTATGCTGTCTTTACATTTCTAACCTAGAGCACAGTGCAGATTCAAACGGTTTGCAACCTTTCATCATTTTTGGATATAGTGCATGTACTGCAGTAATCTTCTCCCACACAGATTAGTCAGCTTGCATCACCAGTAAGTGTGTGTAAGGGGGACACAGAAGTTGCTGCCTCTAAGAGATGAAGGTAAAAGCTGAGTTCTCACATTATGCGGACCAGCCTGCAACTCTGTGAAGTCAATATCAATGGAGAAAACGCCCTGGTGATTAGAGACTTGCAATCTGTTTTGGTATATGTCAGAAGAAAGGCAGGATAGGTAAGATACATGCACAGTGAAAATCAGAATTGTAGCTCATCTTTAGGAAAAAACCCTGTCTTCAGTCTTGTATCCTTGTTGCATACAATTTTAGGCTGGTTCTGTCTGATTAGTAACATAATCAGTCTCTCATCATGACGCCATGTATATCTTTCCTGGAATAGCCTTCCTGGTCATTCATTATCAGTAAAGATATTGCTATCTTTTTTAATACCCTCAAATTTTTTCTTCTTTTTTAATTCTTTCCAACTAGATTTTGGATGCTGCCTGCTCACACATACAAATTTTCTTCTTCAGTCCTCTAAGTTTCTAAATGACAGTTGGTCCATACTGGCAGATTCAAACTGCTGTTAAATATGAAAACCATGGAACATTTCCAACACAGCATTGTTAAGCATTAAAAGACGTATCAAAAATATTTTTTTTAAAATCTGAGTCCTGGATCACAGGTATATTGGTGTAACCCTCAACTACATAAACGACAAGCCAGCATGGAGAAGTCAAATCATTAAAATGCAAGTGAAACAAAACTTGTGACAGAGCTAAAGTTTCCCTCAATAGAGCTTAAAAAAGAGTTGCTAATGACAATGTAAGAGTAGGATGTCTGCACTGAGCAGCTGGTAACAGTAAAGGTAAGAAAACAAACAGGTTCAAGTGCTCCAGGTGGAAAGTAAGTGTCAGGTAGGCAACTAAAACACCCAGAGATGATATGTCCTGTTTCACCCTGGCTAATGATTTGCAGCTGACAGATGCATTTGCAATAATGACAGTGTGAGGCCTCAGAGCTGAGGCTTGCCTGGCATTCTTCGTTTGAAATGGTTTGACCCTCCTGTAGTCACAGTCATGTTTGGTTTCCTCTAATAGCAGTTTTCCTAATGACCAGGTGGATACAGCTAATTTTGGTTACTCTTGCTTATCTGTCTACAGTAAAATCATAATTTATAAAATGGTGGTAAGAGCAGGCAGTTATTTTGAAAATCCATTACTTTAGCATAATTCAGCATAGCTTATGAGAAAACATATAATGGGGGCTTGAGAAGTGGAAACACTACAGGTTATACCAAAGAACTGATGTGAACAACCATGAAGTTGACCAGACAAAGTCAGGTAACTAGTTAGCCAGGAGCCCTCCATCACAACCCGGGACCTCCCTGATGAGCTCAGCTCCAGGAGTTCATGATATTCCTGTTGACTACAGTGAGAGCTCAGATGAGACATTCTTGATAAGGTATGGCTGGCAGAATAAAGAAACTAATGACAAAAATAAGCTGAGAATTACGTCCTATGCTCACTTGTGTGTCTACATCAAATCCACACTAAATTAATTATCTACCCAAGAAGGCTTTTTCTGCAGGAACTTCTCTACATGACATTTCCTGGACTGGGGGTGCCTGGCTGAGCCCAAACTCCATGATGTGGATCACCTATGAAAAGACGCTTTTCCATCACAGATTAGTCACACTCCTGGGAATAGTTTGGTGAGAGCTGCATAGGTAAGGCCTCTCAATATAAATAGATGAGCAAAAAGGCATTGATCATAAGTATCTATCCCCTTTTGGTAATTTTGTAATGCCAACAGGTTGCCTAGGGAAGTTGTGGATCATCATTAGAAGTGCTAAAAGTCAGGTTGGATGGAGCTTGAAGCAACCTGATCTAGTAGAAGGCAGAGGCATTGAAAATATGTGATCTTTGAAGTCCCCTTCAAAAGCAACATTCTGTGATTCTTAGAACCTGTGAAGATTCAACCCCCTTTCTCAACCAGACCAAAGCTATCCTCCTCAGGACCTCAAGGAACAGTGAAACAGCAAGCGTGACTAAATGGGATAGGAAATTCACAGTAGAATACATGTATGACTAAAGTCACTCAAGCCTAAATGTAAAGAAACAATACCAAAAAAAAGTTAAAAATAGGTAGATGTTGAGGGAATGACTGCATCATAACTTCTGGGATCTGTTGACTGAACCTGTCTTCTCCCCTCCTAGGGACACCTGTTGGGTAAGAACCACACTCTACATGAACTGAATTATTATCTCAATCTAGATGTTATTGGGAATTAGAGCCTATTAGTATATTGCTTTGAATTAGTATCTTGCTTTAAATGTATTTTTGCAGTCATGCTATCACAAATAATTCTTGAATCTTAACCTGTCACGATTTTACTAATAGTGTTATTCTGTAGACTTTAATGTGTCCTTCAAGCACATTGGCAGTTGATAGCAGAGGGGAAAGGTGTGGAGATCCAGAGGGGTCTCCCTGTTTGGCATGTGAGCCTGAACAAGTTGATTGAACCACCCTCTATAATCCAGCGAACTGCCCAGTGAAGGCTTCCTGCCTTTAATGGAACACTGATAAGACTGGTCAGGCACAAGGGTCTCTGCTGTCCTGGCACAATGACAAATCAAACATTAAGGGTTTGAGAAAATCCCCCCTTTTCATGCAACACCTGTGTCAACCCTTTATCACTCCACACATTCACTAGGACAGATGAGAACTGGGGATACAGCTGGTTCTTAGTTAGGATGGCAAATTCACCCAGTTCACATCCAGTGACCAGGCTTTAGCTCTGAGCTTTAATTCACTCTTCCATGAAAAACACTAAAGATCTTTCCATCCTTTAGAAAACATCTTACTACCTAGCAGTCTTAACGGAGCAGGATCCATTGTTAATACTGAAGAGATGTTCTGGTGCATGTAGGAGGGTTGAGGAGGGTTCCACCTCTATAGCTGACAACAGCATAAGAAATCTAGCTGCTTTTTAAACAAATGGTTAATTTTGTTGCTACTTATCAAATGAGCTGAAAAACAGTGGCTACTCAGCTCCAGGAGGATGGAGAGGCTTCAGACACTGTAATGACAGGGTATCATAAGCTTCCCTAAAATGCAAATGAAAATATAAGTGTCTCTGTGAGCTAATGAGACCCTAAGCCTCAATTCCAACTAGCAGCTGCTTATCACAATTTTAGATTTGCCATGTAAAAGAACCCAGAAGCACAGCTGCATCTGAAACAATACTGGAAACAGAGAATGGATGCAAAGAAAGATGAGACGTGATCTAGAAGCATTGCTTCAAAAATGGATGACTGCACACTCTTCAAACAGGCCAAACACCAAATGTTTAAAATTAGGGGAAAACAGGACTCTTTCTCACCAAGAATAAATTCCAGTGGCTGCATTAAACAAGGCCTAAAATCTGTCTTATAGAGGGAGGTAGCAATTGGTGACTGTACCCTGGATCTCCTTACAAGTCTCAACACATCATGGTTCTCCCTGGCATTTTTGCCAGGTCTCAACAGCTCTGCACTCATGTTCAGCTTTCTGTCATGCACAGATTTCAGTCTAGGCTATGACTACAAAGAAAGAGCAAATTCTTGAAAGGCTTGGCAAATTCTAGCTTCCTCACTGTGTATAGAAAATGACACAGCGACAATTCAGCAAAGGAGTTACACAAATGTTTAATTTTAGCCCATGCTTTTTACCATACTGACCATAATTTATAGCATTGCCAGATTAAAGCCACAAATCATTAGCTAGGATCAGAGCAATCCCATTGATCTACATCTTCTTATGCTAAACATCCCAATTTTTCAGCTGTAGACAGTAATGCTTTAACATTGAGTAAAACCTTACACTGTTGGGGAAGAATCAATACTGGGAAATCACACTTCTTCCTAACAGCTGGCATGAAAAAAATGCTGCTAGAAGAAAGCTCAAACATGGTCTCAAAATACCACACCTGAACACTGCCATGGGTTAAGATATCCCTTTTACAGAACAGAAGACAGAATTAAGAAGATCTATCTACCTTTTGAGGCTGGAAATGTGAAGTGCTCATAGACGGATGGGTGTATTCATAAGGCATGTGTCACTGATAAACTTATGCCAGTTACTCCAGTTCAAGAAAAGTGCAATGGTCATGGATAGTCAGAAAGAAGGACAGCGTACCTTATTCACAGCAGCCTCAGGCAGTTGTTCAAGGGACCGACCCCCAATACAAGCCACTGTACTCTTTTTTCAGCCCCTAGAAACCATAGTTCTCTTCTTGTGAACATGATAATCTCAGGTATTTCCCCCATATCCTCACCTCTTATCTTCATTATATCACCCTTGCTTGAGATCAGCCTCTTCTTGATTCTGACAAGGTGGCTGAGGCAGAGACAAATGGCTTATGATGGTTCTGTCCTTCTTTCCATCAAAACACAAAACAGTGTCCCCAAAACACATAAGACCATGCATACTGCCTCTTACATACTGATTTAAGGCTCAGATGCCTCCTGCACTAATATGAGCACAGTACTCCGTAAAGAGTACTCCCATACTGATAGAAGGTTTTAGTTTGCTCCAAAAGAGGCTAACATCTGTCAAACCAAATTGCAGAACACACAGAGAGAGGTAATAGCACAGTGCTAACACACAATAACATGTTCCTTGTACCTATAAGGAATGCAGAACTTTAGAAGACAGCACAGATAACAACTTGGTTCATTGGTTGGAGCAGAACACCAATCACAAACCTCACAGATGCTACGCCAGGATTATTATCTAAATTCCAGACTTGTGCCATGTCTTAGTTCCAGGATACCCATGGCTCTGAGGCAGTTCATATTACAAGACCTGTCAGACACCATTCTGCTAGGAAGATACATACCTTCTCAGTCCACCCAAAACCTTCCCTAGTTTCACAGTATCTTTCATTGTTCCATTTGCCTACCAAACTTTCACAGGAGCAAGCAAAGGAATAAAAGAGTAAACCACTGAAATTAAACAATTAAGCTTACTACTGGTTAGCAGATCTGAAAGCAAGTACAGGCCTTCTTTTTGCAAACAGTCTGTGCCAATCTAAACTGGGTCTGCAGTTGTGACTGTCTCCCAGGAAGAAAATCCTAATAGTTGCCATCTCTGCTAACATGGGCATCCAGCAGGTAATGTAAAGGAATATTGTGTTCTCACTAATCACCTGAAAGGAAGTCATTGCCTCTCAGAAGTCCCTTGGAAGGTCACTTAATATTGCCTCTCTGAGGGAACCTCAAATCTGCGAGTCAGCTGTGTTAATTGTACCCACCAGTATGTTTGTAGAACCTCCAGGAAATGCTCCAGGAAACGCCTTGTATTGCTCTGTCAAGTCTGAAAGCTGATGCACAATGGATTTGCTGTCAGTTTGGAAGAATGTGCTGCAGGTAGAGTGTTCTGCAAGGTCTAGCCTTCATATTAATTAATTCCTTGAACGACAACATGGATTCTTATTCCATTCTAGCACCAGTGTAAAGTGCAAATGGTGTGATATAAAAAAGTAACAGATTCATGGTTTATTAAGAGATAGAATACTTTGCATTGGCAGGGAAAAGAAACAGAGCATCTTTCAAGCACACAAGCCTTTCAGCAGTTCTGTATCTGGATGATGGCAAGCAAAAAGGTGCTGCCACACAAGGCAAGATTAGTGCTATAGTTTCAAAATCTTTCATGGATGTGTGTGTGTGTGCGTGTGTGTGTGTGTGTGTTTGTGTGTCCCTTACCAACAAAATGGTTTGGGAGTTGCAAACCAGAACAACAAGAACGAGATGGCTTGTTGAAGTCCAGCCCCATTACCTGCTCCCAGAGCCAGCTAACTGGCTAAAGCAAACAAAGGGATAGCAAATAGCTTTGCATTCCAACGTGATGGCCGGGAGAGGGCTGGAGGAGGTGGGAGGAGAGAGAGGTTTCCTGATGCTGGCCTCACTTTGCTCCACCGTCTGTTGGGTGCCAGCTGCCGATTGCTGGACTGGTGGAAACACTGGGAGAGGGTTCCTGGCTCACCCCCTGACTCTGCGTGCCCTGTGCTGTATTCTGCGACAACAATCACCACTGCCTGGATTTGCTAACCAACCCCTCAACGCTTTGGAACAAAGGACAGTGAGAGGGTCCTTACACTGCCCACGGGAAAGGTTTTCAGCCCATCCCTGTAGCCGCCATTCTCACATGTGCTTTGGAAACACCATCTCTCCCTACCCACTGCCTTTGCCTCGCCAGACCCCATGAGTCACTGCAGTCCCTGCCTCCCGAGGTGCAGCATTGCCTCTTGCTGTTTATAAACATAACTGCATCAAAGGGACAGAGATAGGACTTGATTTGTTTGAAAGTTTTGGTTACAGTGTTGCTGCTTCTTCTGGTCTGGTTTTTGTTTGTTTGTTTTATGGAGGGTTTTTTTTGTTCTACATATACATATTTGTAGTAAAGGACTGTTATCCTTTTTCTCTACATTTTTCTGATTAAAGTCTCTTAATTTCAAAGGTTGTGGTGTTTTTTGAGGAGAGGCGCTCTTCCTAGTCCAGAAGGATTCCTCACTTTCCTTGATAGACATCTTAGTTTCTTTTAAAATGAGACCCCATTACAAGTCCTCTCAAATAATGCAATGAAACAAAGGTGTAAAACTAAAGTTGCCTACCAAAAGCAGAATATTCAAGTGCACAAGTACATGAACACTTCCTGCAAGGAACTCACTGGCAGTTCTGCTGAAAAGATGACAACAGATGTCTAAATTACTGTCACAGCTAAGGCATGGAATACAGAAGATTATATTTGTCCTGCCTCTACAATTATTATAAGATCACAATGAGATGAAAATCAATGCAATGTGCCAGGAAACAGCTTATATTGCAGATTGAAGAGCTACTAAATACAACTCTCCCACATCCTGACATAGGGTGTTTCAGACAGAAAATCTTCCCAATGTGCTGAGTGACTCTGTTCTGCTGAAAATGTTTAAATTACATTTACCCTGTTGGGGTTTTTATTAGTGTCTAGAATATATGTCAATGCTGAACTTCATCCTTCTCTAGAAAAGAACTACTACAGATCCTGTTAAAGACTTCATTATCACTTTTTGGGCTAGCAAATGAACACATGCTTACTCATCAGAAGAAATCGTAAATGTTTCCCAGAGATGCTGAGATCTGTTTGAGAAAGACAGTTTTTTAAATGTTGAAAAATGAAACAGTCTCTAGTTTAAATGATTTGTGTTACTTTCTATTGTCAAATTGGTCTATCCATTTGAACTTTGTAATGAGTTTGCTCAGGAACTTTCACTGGTATGTTACACAGACAAGTCTGTCAGAAGTTAATTGAGCTGAGTTGAGATAACAATGAATAGTTTTTCATTACAAATACATCCTTCCACCAAAACCAGTTCAAATCTCTGTATCCTTTGATGTTGTGTGGCAAACTGGTTTGTAGCACAGCCATCTATTTGTGCTTACGCTTACCTGTCTTGCATAGATCATGCAGCAATGAAACAATAGCACCTCTGTTTTTCAGAGGTGACATCACAGCTGATGTACTTGTGCCATGACACTGCACAGGAACACTAAAGGCCTTGCCTTAAAAGCACGACTGTCTGTCCAGCTGGGTTCCTGTCAAACGTTTGTTGCTGTAGGCACAATATCAGACACAAGTCATGCTGGGTTGAGGCATAGACGCTGCCCTCTTCAAGTAACTAAATGTAACCATGCCAGTACTCATAAAGGCCAGTGTAGGTATAAACCAGATTGAGCTTCTCAAAATGCAGAGGCCCAATGACAGATCATGGACAGTGTTGAGAAAATGTCTAACAATTGACTGCCATTCAGGATCAGAAGCCAGTGATTTCTCAGGAATGAAAGCTAAAAAATTAGTTCTGCTTCTGATAATGAGCTAAGGTGATGGTGGACAGAGAGAAAAAATCTCTCAGCTCACAGCTTCTGCTCCCCAATATCCTTCAGGGGCCCAGAATATGCCCATTTCCAGACAGGACCTCCCACATTGCCTATGAATAATTATGTAATCCTATGTAATCCAGAAAGGGAGAAAAATCCATGGATAGACAATTTTGTCTCATTTATCATGCTGACACATGCCCATGACTGCAGAGTCAGCCAAGAGTCAGCCAAAAGTCAGCCAGGTCTCTGCGTGGCTGATTCCACATGCTTTGCTCTCTGTCCTTGAGCAACTAGAGCTGCAAGGTTAGGACATCTCCAAGTAGCAGACAAACTATGCCAATACTCTCCTCTCACTGCCACGGCATGTGCTTCTTGTTTTGGTTTTGAGAGCATGGAGGTGGATTCAAATGACAAAAAATAATCCCAACAAACCCTGCTCTGCCCAGTAAAACTAATTTATTATTTTTTAAAGAGTAATTACTGCCAGTTTTAATACATGTCTTAATGAAGACTGATTCATGAGTTGTTTCCCTTATAAAGGCTTTGTAGTTAAAGAGTCTGGGAATAGGAACCTTGTTAAAATAAAGCTCTACTGATCATTTGCAGTTCAAGACAGGTACCTCTTAGGACTTTCTCTATTTGGTTCTCCAATTAAAAGGTTAGCAAACATAAACAGTGAGAATCTGACAGAACATAAGGAACCTCAGATCCATCTGCTTGAGCCTTGAAGTGAATTTAACTACTTGGAGACTGTCAGTGATACAATCAGGGCAAGTCACTTTGATTCCCTGGTACACACTTGCACATGGAATGAAAATTATGGGGAGTGGGAGAAAACAGGGATTGTTCTCCTACCTCTGAGTCTACTACTCTTCTTCAATCCATACAATCAAGGAAGGGCTTCTTCTTGCTCCTATTCAATGTCCTGCACAATACTGGTATTCTGTAGTTACTGTGTGCACACACTAGCACGAGGCACAGACAGGTCACTTTTTCTCAGCAAGGCTCGCAGCTTAGCAAAGCTAACCTGGTGGGTTTTTTGTATTGTTAGAACACACCTGATAGGTGGAGAGAAAGTTTACTCTCCAACACAGAATAGCTCTTCAAAGGCTGCTGTGGGCATTCTGGAAGATCTGCTGGATTTGAGGTTCTGAGCAGACTCTGTCAGCTGTGGTTCACAGTGCAGCACACCCAACAGCAGTAGAGGGTAACCTCACACCGTAGAAACAAAGTCCTGCACTTTCTGCTGGAAGTTCTGAAGCAAGCCCCCTGCATAAATGAGTTTATTCTCTCCCCATCATAATCAGGATGCACATTTCTGCTAAAGGTCACCATGCTTTCCCATTAAAGACAAGGCCAGGTCTTTCTCACGCAAAGCTGCACATACGTTCCCTAGTATAAATTGTTGCGATTCCCCCATGAGTCCAGTTCACCACAAAATTACCATGTCCTCATGAGCACAACCAGAACTAAATCTCATTGCATGAAGGCCTCTGATAGCACTAACCCCTACACCAGCAGTTGCACTAGCTTTTTCAGCAGCACCATGTGAATATTACCCTTGTAATCCAGTCTGCTGAGCTGTGTAAATTCATGGCTATCATTTATTTGTCTTTGTTCTCATTGCTGGACCCACCAAGCACCTGCCTCTAAACAGTGGCAAGCACCTAAATCTAGGCCCATGGTGACAGGGGAGAAGTTGCACCAGTTCCAAGAACAGTAACACATGGATAACTCGTCAGCTGAGCCCTCAGACAAGAATTACTGTCTCATTTCCCTCCTTCCATCATTGTGACGGTCCTGGTAGATCACCAAGAAGAACAGACCACTGTATTTCTGTGAAGCACAGGAAGAAGCTCTGACTGTACAGCATTAGCCAAATGTCAGTACATCCATACTGTTACCCACCCCCACAGCTGCACCATTAAAAAATGTCTGCTCCCAAAGAGCACATGAGAAAGAGATGCCAAATAGTGTCACATAGGTAGACATGAGTGATGTACTGCTCTGTGTAGGACAACAACATGAGCATGAATCACCAGGTACCTTCAGAAATCACTTGACCAGAGCTCATGTGATAAGGAAGACAGGCAAGAAAGCATTATCAGGGCTAAGGCCTGCCTGTCCTTATATGGAATACGTAAAGTATGACTGATCCTGGACATGACTAAACAAACAGATTCTCTCTGTGCCTCCTCAGGACACCACAGCAATCCCAAGGTAGCTGAGGCAAGTGATGGCAATGAGATCCTTCTGCTAGCCACTGCATTTCAGATGAGAAATACCACACAGATAGTCTGATCCTGGTGGATACATCTCAAGAGACTGTTCCTAAGCTCTCTTGTTAAGTGATTGTAGTGCTATCTTAGCAGAGAAGTAAAACGAATAGAGATAACAAGAGGGTTCATGGAATGAGGAAAAAAAGAAGACTGAAAGACAAGCCAATCCATCTCTGTGCAGGCTAGCTGTTGATAGGAAAGAAAATTAACCATTAAACTAACTATAAAAGCACAAATATAGGAGGTGCAGAAAATAATCTGAAATCATGTATGTGTCAAAGATGCTTTCAAATTTCAAATGGCATTCAGACCATTTGAAATTAAGTGTAGCCTTCCACGTGATGTCAGTTATCTTTAAGTCAAGGTCTTTTAGGGCCTTCAAAGTCTTCAAATTACATGACTATCTATTATCTTCTGTGGTATCTCTGATTAATCTTTCCCAATGGAGGAAAATTTCCCAACAAAGATGAATAGCTGTCCATTCTTACAAAATGCCTGAAGAAAGAACAGTGTGATCTTTCTCTTTTGCTCTGAGTTGCACTTGGAGCAGACCTGGCCTTCGTCATAACCAATGAATCCAGACATCAGCTGACAGGTTCATACACAGTCTCCCAGAATATCTGCATACTGTGTCCTTAACAACCCATTCTTTCCTCATAGGGAAGTTCAGCACAAATGCAGAAAGGACAATTGTCCAAGGCCCTTCTCACTCAGCTCTTCTCTTATCCCTGAGGAACTTCTTTAAGCCCCAAAATATCAAAGGCAGATTGATATAGACGGATACTTCTTTCATGTGATGCTGAAGACAAATAAGAATCTCGGCAGGAAAGGAGAGCAACCGTCTCACACTGCACAGAACAGCTCTTGAGATCACTTTCAAAAACTGAAGCAATAAATGAGCAGCAAGACAGAACACTGAAGCTGAAATTGCATAATGAAATTTTCAGAGGAGGGACAGGTAGGTTTCCTCTGTCCTGCCATCAAGAAATGTATTTACAGATTCAGCTTTCCACACTGTCAGAGACAACGATGAATTCCAGTTGCTTTTCCACCTGGCAAAGTTGCCGTGCTTGAATATGCAGGTGGCAGCAGTGTGAGGGCACATTGCTGACCTGCAGGTGATACACTTACGTAGCAAGCAGCCATGCTAAGCATCCAGCCCAAAAAGAGGCAGAAAGTACTCCTCTCAGCACTTGGAGATAATGCACAAATCTGATGCTGGGTTCCAACCACAGCTTCATCTCTGCTGCAGATATCTCTCCAGAGATATCTACCCAGGAATGTAACGGATTCTACATGTCTTCAGGGATTATGAGTTCTTATTGGATCCTTTTCCTCCTTGAACTTCACGGGAAGAGGAATTTTACTTTCCAGGTTGTCCTGCACTGAATAGATTTGCTTTTGTTCTGCTCCCTGAGAATTAAGTGAGAGGAGGGAATAAAGGAGGAAAGAAATACCATACTAAGCCAATGTCAGTTTCCATTAAATAAAGCATTTTACCTGACTGTCATGTCAACCTAGAGGAAAATTCTGTCACCAAAGCCTGTAGGATGGGAGTTGGGTCACCTCCTTGGCAAACTCTCCCTGGATGCCTTATTTACTTTCCAGTACCTCTTGTGATTTATTAGAGAATTTTCAAGTGCATAAGAGTTAGAAATAATTTTCAAGTGCCAATGTGTTTTATGTATTCACTTCAAACAGAACATGAACGATGCTGTCCCTGCATTTGCTGACTTTGGGCTTATTTTGGATCTAAAGCTTATTTCAAATATTTTAGAAATTAGCCGATTACTATTTTTTTTTCTTAACATGAAATGCACAACTTTTCATTGAATCACTTTTGCTGCCAGCCAAGGCTATTGTGACATGTCTGTCACTCAGAAGCTACTAAAACCAATGTTTCTCACTTAATCCTAATCATAAATTTCCAGCTAATAAGGCAAAAAAATAAATTACTTTATCAGCTCCAGTCTCCTTACATCTGCTTTATTCCCAACTGTAACACAACCAATTATAATTGAGTTGCATTTTAATCAACTAAGTGGGCCACCCTGTGAGGAAAGAGGGAGAGGAAAAAAAAAAGAAGAAGAAAAAAGAGAAAGAGAAAAAAAAGAGAGAATCTAGGTCACTCAGTTCTTAAGACAGCAAAACAGATAATTGCTTCACTCCACAGCATCCATGCTCTACTTGAGGTATATTTGAGATCTTATGTAACTAATGCCATCCCTAAGTTAGCCAGACCCTCCCTAATAATATGACATGAAGGCTCTTCCATGCACATCCAGCAGTGAAGGTGGCAGATCTGACTTATACTTTTCAGACTGAAAGCAAGAAATATTCCAACCTGTGGGATTCTGAGGGGCTTTTTGTGATTTTTCAAAGAGAAGGAGGGAAAAGAACCCCTGTGATTATTACTTGCATCTGCAAATTATTACTAGAAACATTGGTCTTCAGCTGCTGTAGATTGATGCATGTCTGTCAAAAGAAGACATGTTTAGAACAGCTGAAATTTGTAAATTGCACTATGCTGTATCAAAGCAGTACATTGAGGGCTCAGGACCTTATCATGCAGAATCAAGCGCTGCGCATCACTTGTCATCTAGATCTTGTCTCTGTTGAGCTACATTATCTCAATTGCTGTCTTTTAATTAGAACTAATGTTTTAAGCACATAGAAAGAACCAAGTACAGAAGAACATTCTACAGTACACAGCAAAACACACGTTAGAGTGAGATCTAAATGTCAGACAAAGAACTATGTAAGAATGAGCAATAAAACAGCATGCCCCTAAAAAAGAGGAAAAAACAATGGTTGTTTTTAACTCAGGACAGCAAATTCACAACAGTTTACTGGAATAAAAACAACTTAGAAAATAATATACCCTACATTTAACCCAGGGAGAGGATTCAAGATGTGAAGCAAAGTTAAAACTGTAGCAATTTTCACTTCACTATAGCTTCACTGTGGAAGTAGAACACTCTTTTTTGTAGTGGTGGTGAAGAGGATGTGTTTTACCCACCTATTTTAAGCAGCTGTTAATGCAGCTGCCAGTACAGCAGGAGGAGATGTACACTGCATTGGAGGAGAGGTGCTGAGTTCCAAGGAGTAGCACCTGCACAGTGCCACCAGATAACATTCAAAAAGCAAAACCAGAAGTCCCAATTAAGCACCTTAGCCAGAAGGCAAGTAATTGTCCCCATGACAGAAGAACTCAGGCCACATGACCAAAAAGGTGTTAAAGAACATCTTGACATGCTGTTCAGAGAGATGTGAATTGCACTGGAAGCTCTGCCTGGCAGAGCACTCACAGGCAATGCAAGAAAATGTGCAGTCAGCAGAAATGAATGGCATCTTTATCTTCTCTTCCAGAAGCCACCATCCTGCTATGGCAGTATCCTATCATTTGCCTGTGTGCCCTGTTGAAGCTTTCCTTTAGAGAGGCACTCCTGAAGTAAACAGGCAGTTTTGAGGAGACTTGGATGAAAAGTAGTCAGCCATGGGGAAGGAGTGTCACAAGAGACATTTGAGCCCAAGAGATTCAGTCCTGCATATAAAACGAGCCTCTTTTCCTGAGTGCTTGGCCAGCACAAGGCACCCTCCAAAATGGCTGCTAGATAAGAGACCTAAATCATACTGTAATGTGAGCCTGAGTCCAGAATATCAAGATTGTAGATAGCAGAAGCATAAACTGAGGAGCATAAACTGAGTCTAAAAATCTGCCAGCACAAGTAGAATAGCAAGTATTGGTACTGAGGAAAATAAAACAGCTTATTCACAGACAACAGTTCAAAACTGCAAAGATGTACCAGAGAAACTCCTAGTTCATAAGTTATTTATTTCTTAACTGTCACATAAAACAAAAAAAAAGTACCAAATGCACTGAAAACAGCTGCTTCCATGTAGATTGCCGGTAGATACCACAGAGGCAATTTCAAGCTACCCTTGTTATGTGAAAATCCTTGCCTGGGATGAAACACTACAATTGGAAAAATATCCAGTGTAGCCAGCTATTCTAGAAATTACTTTGTAAATCCACCAAATCCTTTGAAATAAATCACTTTCAATCTGCATCTGATAGCTAATTTCAGATCTTCCTTGAAACATTGAGATCCAATAGCTGGCAAACCTCTTCTTCTGTCATACAAACACAGAAGGGCTAAAATGTTTTCAGAAAAGAGAAAATTAATCACAGTTCTGTAACAAACTCACCCAAAGGGGCACAATGCTGCATCCCACTAAGCTAGGTTTGACTTACAGACATACTGGAACAAAATTAAAATCTTAGTTAAAACTAAACCACTTTCAAAGAAAATTCTGTTATTATGGACAGTCTGACAAGTGAAGACTCAAAGATACTGGTTTTCTACAAAGGTACTCAGGACCAAAAATTATTTCCTGCCTCACTGACCCTATCTCTCTGCATATGTACAATTATTTGAAATCCACCCAAGACTCAGTTTCCATTTCTCCCTACTCGCCTAGCAGCATGCTCCCCTACAGAGAGCACCTCTCTCCTCTCCCACTAGTCAGAGACACTAATTATGGACTCAAGGATGCTCATGGCCAATTTATTTAAATTGTTATTGTACCAATACTGTCTTTCACTTTAAGTAGCTCTTCTTTCACTGTAGTATTCACCTTCTCTCATGTATTTAGAGAGACTTCCTTAACCTTTTTCCTCAGCATTTTCATGTATCTTCATGTAATTATAAATTTCCTCTTTCATGCTCCTTTTAATCTGTCATTCACGCAGCTTAGCTGACATGGAACAGAATTTTTTGATATTTAAAGAAAAATACAGAGGAGGCAGTTCCAATAGTCACAAGAAAAGTGTTTTAAATATACAGATGAATAAAAAACAAAACACAGATCAAAAGTGAAAAAGACTTGTCTGTTTCCAATGAAGTCTTTCAGTCTAAGTTAGAACTGTGCACAGCAGCAACTACATAGATGTGCTGGCAAAATATTTTCTCCCTCTCCTCGATTTTCTTTGTTTACTTGTACACTGCTGGGGGCTTTTTAAATAAAATTTTATTTAAAAAAATAAATCTAAAAGAAACTGCAAAGAGAAATTGGTTCATTCACAAAGAACAAAACATTTCACTCGGATTCAGGGAAGAGTAGCATATATGCATTTAATTCTAGTGTAAAATAAATTACTGTCAGAGATTCCAAATACATTGGTTTGGACATGGTGTCTTACTGTCATGTAGTCTTTCAAGTTTGTGGTGTGTCTTCTTTTCTTAGTTGCTGAGAAAAACAAGCTGTGTGTTTTAAAACTTTTCATTGAAAAACATGTCTTAGCAAAGCCTTTCCAAAGTCCTATTGCAACTTCAGATTTTCATTCATATATAGCATATTAATAATTTTCAAAGAATTCCATTGACAAACACACTTAGACACTGAAACAAAGATCAGCCAGTCCGACACAGGTCTTTCCTTTCCGGATGCATGCAGAAAGTCTCACATTACATGAGGTAACACAGTGGCAGGAAGATAGAATGGACAAGACAGTTTCATTGCCAAGATCAAGGGCAAACTTTCAAGTAAGTATGGACGTTCAGCTCTGCCCAGCACCAAAAAGCAGGAGGAGTGACAGAAGGAAAAAAAAATGCTGTTCACTTCCCATGAAGGGAAGGACAGTGTTCAGTGGCCCATGAGTCTAGTTGACTTGGCCCTGTTCTTGGGTTAAGGAATCCCATACTGCTTTCTATGCAAGGGGACTGGAAGAGAGATCATCTAACCTAGAGATCAAGTGACTTTTCCAAACACAACGCTGGGTTCTATCACAGGCAAGGCCAGTGGTTGAGACAACAATCTTACACTCAAGTTAGTACAAATAGAAGGTTCAGACTTTTTTCTGTTGCCTGAGCTCATCAGCCAAAAAAAAAAAATAAAAAGAGATAGATGCAGGGACACAGAGATATGGCAGCTCAGCTATTTTCAAACCTATGCATTGATACATATTTCTTTCCCTTCCATTTTCCTGTAACTGTTTCCTGCCTTTCCCTTTGTTGCTCCAATTCTGTCAGGAGACCAGAGTTATCAAAACAACTCCACCATTCCCGGCCTGGGTTTTTGTTTGTTTCTTTGATTGTTTTTCTTCTTCCCTTATTGTCCACCGAAGGTAATTCAGTGTCATTTGAATCCCAAATTTCTGTTGATGTTGTTGTGTGTTTGACATTTCTTCAAGGTCAGAATCACTGCAAATAAGCCACGAGACTCAAATCATGTGCAAAAACATAGGTAGCTACTAAGCAGCATCATTCTTGTAGGTAATAATAAATTCAAATTGGAAAAAGATGCAAAAAGTCAGCAGATTAAATTTGTATTAATGCATTTCTGCAGTGACAGCATCCACCCAACATGAAAGCAGCTCATTTAAAAATACAAGAGAGGGGAAAAAAATAATACTCAAATTACACAGAGTTGATCATTGATTGTTTGGAGTATTTTGTTTCTAATATGCACTGTGACTTGTACCAGTGATAGATCGACAGTAACCTTTGCCAAGCCTGTAATTGCAGCTGTTACCCTTTAGCAAACTACGTGATCATCTGCTCAGCAACCTGTGGAAACTTTCAGCCTTCTTGGCAATCTTCTACATCAAAATATATGTACTCCAGCCACAAAAAACTAACCTGAAAGAAACATAACTGACTATATATGCAAGCTCTCACAATCAAACTGTGAGACAGTATGATGTTAACCAGCACGGTGCTCAAATAAGTTAAAAAATGTTTAAAGTTCTGTGCTGCCTTGATCGATCAAATACTTGATTCAGCACATGGAATGAGTATACAAAAACAGTGCAGAGGTTCACTCACAAAGATGCATCCAACGCTAAGGCAGAGTGCTTTCTACCCCACAACTGAAAGGCAGGAGTCAGTAAATTTGGAAGAGCATGTTGCATCTGCAGCTGTTGGAAGTGAGAGTAGAAACTGCAGCTTTGAGGGACTAAGGTTCCAGTTACTACTTTATGAGCTATATCCCCTCTCAAAGGGCCTGAAATTCTCACCCTAGATAACACTAGAACCTATATTTGTCTCTGGGTCTCTTTCTTCTCTGAACACTATCAGATAGTGTTCAGAGAGGTGACTTTGACCTTCAAATAGAAGAACATGCACTGTAGCTCTCTGACATGAGACAAGCCAAGGGCAACACATCAGAGATCAATCCCTTTCTTTCTGCTAGCCTTTCCTGCTTATTGCCATTCCTCTTCTAGGCATCCTCAACAACTTCATGGACTTCAAAAATTGCAGGAAAACTTCTCATCTCCATGCACATGGCAAATGCAGTTTCGCATGCAACCAGTCTTGTTGCTAGGCTGGATTTTTATGCTGGTGGCCTTGGGGCATGCCACAAAATGAAAGAGACATTCCTGTATTCTCTTAATGGACAGCCTCTGCAGAGGTTACTTTTGGAACCCTATATTTACTGCAGTGGTAACAAATACAGGCCATACACTCCCAGCTTAGCATGATTTCTAAACCCAGATAGCCCTCATGGATTTGGTTTCATAGCTTTATGAACTCAAACCTTTCACTTCCAGTCAGAGATTAAAGCCCTCTCAGTACATCAGCATTTGTATACATCACTTTTCTCTAATGTCTATCCTTTTGCCAGCACAAGTGAGCAGGTCTCCACAGCTAACAGGTGAACTACATTCTGAACCTCCCTCTCCTCAAGAAACAACACAAAGACAAACCTGTTGCTCATATTTTCAGCATCCCATTTCACCAGGAAGATCTGAATAACTGCAATACATCACTCATTAGACTCCTTCCTTGCTCCATACCTGCTGCTGTAAAGAGCATTTCCTATGCAACACAGACCAAAATATCAGCATTGATGAACTCTGCTTGTGCCAAAACCATGAAGCTGGCAAGAAACCACCACTTCTCTCTGCTTCAATTATGAAAGGTAAAAAAGTCATAAAGATTCAGGAGTACAGCAACAGCCACTAAAATCAAAAGTATGCAGAGCTTCCTTTGAAGTGGACAGAAAACTAAGGAAAAGCATCTTCTTTTTCTGCCATGAATGAATCCTAGACAAACTACTTAATATAGGTGAAATTTCCTTATTTCTCCTCCTCTGAGAGAGAAAACTTTCAGCTGCCCCATGTCACTCCACTCCAAGCAGGCTTTCAGCAGGCAGATGCTCAGCAGGAGAAATCTTAGTTGAGCTATTCATGGCACACCTCTACAGTCAGCTGAAGGCTGCCCATTTCCGCCAGATATACTAAATAAGCAACTCCGTTCTCAGTGCCTGCTTGCAAGTAAGATAAACGTAAGTAAGATCCCAGCAGACACAAGTGAAAGCATTTGTAGGATTCTAACAGCAACAGATCCAAAAGAGGCAGGCAAATGTAGAAGGAAGGTTTCTCAAGCAAGGCACAGAAAGAAAAGGCCCTTTTTTCACCTCCTGGTTTGGATCATCAGAATATTACTGTAGTTATTTCATTTGTATCATTTAAACAGCAACAACTTACCTCCTTGGAAGAATCTTGCTTTTTGCTCTAAATACGAATTCCTGAAGAACAAATTAAGCCCTACAGGTGTCATTGAAGGATCTGGCATCAAATAAAATAAAAAAACGGGATCCAAGTCTGGTATATATTCATCAGCCTTGAACAGCATGTCTGTTTTGGTTTTGTGGAAGCACTGAGACACCTACATGTCATTTTCTTTTCTATCTTTGTCTTGGCAACAGACATGATGATTACCCTCAACTCAATCAAATTCTTGAAGAGAATCTCTTTGCCAGCACTATGCATTAGAAAAAGAGCCTATAGCATCATTCCTTGTGAAAAATGTATCCACGAGATAGGCCACCTATCCCAGATTCTTCTATCCTGTCACTGGATCCCAGGAAGAAGAGATAAGCACCTCCTTCTCCTTCTCAAGAAGTTGTAGAGATCAGTAAGATGACCTCTCAATCTCCTTTTCTCCGAAGAAGAAAACCAGGTCCTTAGCCACTTCTCAGAGGACATTCCTTCCAGCCCTCTCACTAACTTTGTTGCCCTCCTCTGGACTCGTTCAACTACCTTAAAAACTCTTTTAATCTGTGGGACCCAGAATGCACACAATATGGGCAAAAGTTAGCTGCAAATAAAGGTGAGTGGCCCCCAAAATCTATCACATGCTACAATGGGCTTAACACCTCCTGTCTCTTGTCATATTCTCCAGTCTTTGTGATTTGGATGCACCTGACACCAAAATGAAAGACCTCAAGTGATAAAGATTTCAAGGATCAGAAACAAAACAGACTCTAGAAATAAATATCATCACTATTTGTTGCTACTACAACTTGGAGTTCTGCATTACAGTTTCTGTCCTGCTCCAGAAGTTCATACATTAACATAAACAGTGGAGCACAGCCTAGTTGATACATGAGGTCCCAGAGTAGGACAGAGGCTCAGCAGAGAACTGGAAATGTGAGAAACAAGGGACTGAGTTGGAAAAGAAGGGAACAAAAATCACTGTGTTTATTTTGTAGTCTGTTCCACCCTTGACAGGTCTGTATTGCTGCTAACTGCACTCAATCTAGCAGACTCCTCCGAGAAAAATTAAGGACTTAACCCCCCACACCACCATTCGCCCCTTAAAATGAGGCAAATGCAGCAGCACAGTATGTAGAAGGTCACTGCTAAGTTGTTAAACACTGGCATGGTTTTCATTCAAGCTTATCTGGCATTCACATACACACATCTTCACTAATGCACACTTAGCACAGAGGCTGCTTTTTCAGAGTTTATGGACAGTAACTTAAATCCCATTACCTTCAAGAGGGTTTAAATCTCTGTCTGCTTTCAAGAACTAGAGGAGTCCTTCTAGACTGTGTTTTGTGGTATACATAGATGGATCAGAGTTGATGGTAAGGGACATGAAGCACGCAGTGCCCCCCTGCTGACATATTCCAGATGGCAATCTGGTTGCATTTGACTTCTGCCTACAGTATCTTAAACCTTATTAACTAAACCCAGTGTCCACTGATTCTTGACAGTTAAAGCAGTGAATGTCAAATATCAGTTCTACCTCTAAACTGCCACCATTAAAACAGAAAATCATGCCTGCAGTAGCTATCACAGTGAATAACTATCCAGAAAACCCAGAAGCACCCTTCTTCCTAGCGGGGCTTGAATTGTGCAACGAATACAAGGGCTGCTGAAAGCATGAAGAAATATAGACAGTACTACTCATATGCATAACTGTATGTGAAATGAGTTACATGATTTATCTACAGTCAATATTTAAGTCAGGCATCCCAACCGTATCCCATCCAGTTCTTGCCATTTCTCCTATTCATGGCAATAAAAGTAGCACATTAAAAGGGCTCTGCACAACATTATATAATACAGAGTAAGAGCTACTGTGTGTTCTGTTCATCTTCACAGCATTCTAGTCTGCAAAATGCTGGTTTCTACAGTAAAAAATCTCTCTTCACACATATCATGATTCAACTTCCTGTAACAAATCCTCCTCACTTTCAATAGGCTTTCCTCTTTGTCATCTGAAAATGTCTCAGACACTTGGCCCTCAAGTCATCCAGTAACAGAATAATACTCAGCAGAGCTTCATGAAGTTCATGCTCTCCTGTTTCCATCCAGTTTCCCTGTTTGTCTAAAGAGAAAGTGATACAGTGTAGTACAACATGGGAGTGAGGGTTCTTCACCTTTTGCTCTGACACACTTAAGAGGAAATTATCAATGCCCAGTGAAAAGCATTACAGCTAAACTCCTGTGAGACCCATTTCAGGTCTTCCACTTCCAGCTTTTTCCTGGGAAGTCATACACATTGGCTATGATGACAGCAGTCCAGAGTTCTGACCTGCCTTGGTAAAGAGCACTTCTAATGTAATCACTCTATTTGTCTTCATGTGAACTGTCACAGGAACAGCAAAGTGACTTACCAACCCGGCTATACATCTGTGTCAATGTCTGATGAGGTGGTGGGGTCAGAGGAACAAAATACCACCTTGCTGTTACTTCTGTGGAAGAAGCAGCAGTTTTAAGCCCTTAGGTTTCCTCTTGCTGTTTTCTTCTTATCTTACATAGCTAATCGTCATCATGACTTATCTATGGCTTCTGTCACTGTCAGCCAATAAATGGAATGACTCTCATACAGGGTGTTGAAAGCTCTGAGAAGCANCTTTTCCTGGAGCACAGCTTGCACTGCTAATGAAAGGGTCAAGAATTTTGCCATGAAGGGATCTGTAATTTGGAAAGAAATTTCAAGCTGGTCAACTTCCGGGCATAAACTCTGCTGCCAACACCAGCAGCAAAATACCAGTGCTGGTTGTATAGTAAAGGATGGTCTTCTGCTTCACAGAAACAGTAGGCTTTTGCACACCTCCTTTAACAAGTCAAGGAAAGGACACATTCTACTTCAGCTATACAATAACATGTCAAACTGATTTCACAAAACCTAGATACCCCACTGACACAGACTTTCAAACAAAATAACTCTGCATCACATAAGTGCCTTTCCTTACTTGCTAACTTAGCTCACCTACCTTTCCAAATAATCTTGCTCCCTTCTTCCCCTCTGACTAGCAAAACTCCAAGAAAAAGCAAATCCAATCATCCTGTGCCATTAGAGACAATGGTAACATCTTCAAATTTTGCTTCAAAGGCAATGGTAAAACTCCCACAGAAGTGTCCTGCTAAGGCTACTGTTACTTCTAATTCCTTAATAAGGTGAGTGAGGAGGTAGGAGAACAATGATGTTTTCCTTTCAGTACCTCCTCTGATCATGCCAGTATGACAAAACCTGGACTCAAAGTCCTCAAATGCTTGAGAGACCTGCATAGTCTTGTCCAGCAGGGTAAGGTCAAAAGCACCCCACCTGCAAAGAGTTCTCAAATCCAGGCTCTTAGCTATCATAAGCTCTGTCCTAAGCCTTGCTTTGGTGCTGGACAGTGGGCAGAGAAAATTACATAATGGTTATGTTCAGTCAAGGACACTTAATTGGCCCTTAGCCTTTGTGAGTTGTCACCAGCTGAGATAGTTGAAGGGTTAAGCTATCATAGCTGTAAGTGGTCTGCAAGGAGTATCTATAGCAAGTATCTATAGCACTCCATAAATTAGGGGGGACCTTACTGAGAAAATTGCAGTACTTTTTTTCTTTGTTCCAGGAGTGCCAGAAGAGATCCCGAGAATGGGATAAGGAATTCTGCACCATTCAAAAAATCCTATCAGACATCCAAATCAATTCAGAGGTGTTCTGGGAAAAACTGCATCAAACTAAAATCAAAGAGCCATGAAATCCACACAAAGGCTTCCCTGAAAGTGAGCATAATAAAAAAGGTCACTAGTAGATCACACTATGTATCCTAGCCAAAACACACCTGTCGTTAACTAGAGATTTGGTGCTTTGCTCAATTTAAGCATTTCCTTTTGGATGTCAGAACTCACATACACAAAGGGTTCTGGCCCCATAATTAAGAAAACAAATGGTTACTTTTAGTCCTCTGCTTTTGGTGCCTGTGTGGCCAGGATGCATGATTTGTGTCAGCTTAGTCTTTAACTCCAGTGAGAAATGAGTGTCCAAAATCACCTTTATTTTCCATATTATATTTGCACTGGGAGATCTTGTCTTTCCTTGTTGAAACTATTTTTAATTTAAAAGTAGAACCCTGCTTAATGAATTAGCATTTCCTGGATTTTACCACTCTGCAGAGACTTCTTTATTGAGTAAGTGGGCAAGTTCCAGACACGCTAAGTCATCTGGCAGAAGAGTTGGTGCTCTGGGCAGTATCTTGACAGACATCAGGAACTCAGACTTCACAAAAAGATGGTTTTTCAATTTGCCTTGACAGCAAGTCCTATTATCATAAAAGTAGTGACTCTGGCATGCAACATTATAGTAGAATGAATGTCTGCCCGGAGTGAATGCTGTTAAGCACAGGCAGACACTCCTTCCAACTCAGGTTAAGTCACCAAGCCGCAAAAAAAAGGCATGCATCTCAGCTGATATTCCTTTGCTGCAGCCCTCCTCCCCCTGCCTTTAACTGCAGTCTCTGAGCAGTTATTTCCCTTTAATGGATTCATGGATCTCCAGCCGCAGTGGAAGTATCTCCAGTTGGCAAGTAAACTTACTCATTTCTGTGCAAGCAACCTTATTCATACTATAGTAAATAGTGCAAAACCTGCACATCTCAAAACTGTTTTCTCCTTCAAAACAGGCACTGTAGAAGCAATGAAACATAACACTGTTACCACACAAACCATTATCTTCTCACATAGATATCTTCATATATTGCTATCTCATGCAATTGAATTAGTCCCCTTCTTCTCCAGATTGATTTTCCTGTTCAAAACACTACAATTAAAACTTGGGTTGCTTTCTCTGTTCTTCACTGTGAGAATTTTGCTCCCCTGGTGAAGAACGCAAACAACTTTCAAAGATGAGAACAATTTTTTTCATGCCATGAGACCAAGTTCTGCAGTAAATACTGAAGTTGTATATGACATCAATATCACCATACATTAAACAGTCACACAGTCCCATGACTCTACAATGACTTCAAAGGAAAAATAATGGAAAATGCACACACGAGACACAGTACAATAGGGAATGACTTCCTCTTAGGCCAGCTATTCCAGTTCCCAGTAACAGCCAGCATCATCTCAATGACAACATTGCTTAGACTAAACATTCAGGTCAAGCAGCCCAAAAATGCAGCATAACTGGCAGATTAAAGGAACCTTATTCCCAAACACTTGTGTGTTATTTTCAATTTCCTCACACACAAATCCCTATCTTTTCTATTTCCCACAATTAGGTTAAAACAATTCATCGCACATGGAATGTAATATACTGAAACACACAGAATTTTAGACTCAAATCCAGGTAGGGTGTGTGGAGACACTTCATTACTGTTTCCCTCCTTATTGGGGCAGTGTTCTTATTAAAAGTAACTTTCAAAATACAAAAATTACTGCACTGGCCATTTTTTTTGTTCAAGATTTGGCTAATGTTCTGGTCAAAGATGAAAATAGGACCACAGACAAAATTGTATTCTTTCTTTAGGTTTTCTCTAGCTAAACCAGTCCACAGCCTTTATAATAACCTTCCTCAGTGCTATGGCATGAAGCAAATCAAGACCTGCACACTGTACAGCAGGATATGCAGCCAGTTGGCAGGGTGCCAGATGAGGCATGACCCAGGCCCTGCATACCAAGTGTGGGAGGTCTCTTCTCTGACATGGGGCTTTGGTCTCTGCTTGTTGCTGCCCTCTCCTGCTCACAGTCTTCAAACACTTGGCTCTGGGATCATGAATCAGTAACAAGGCATGCTCTTCTAACTCTTCGAAGAGCACTTCCAGATACATACCCAACCATTATGGACCATCTCCTCTCTTGCTAGATGTAAAAGGAAAGGGTGCGAGGCATTCAAGGCCCCTCATATGCCAACCACACTTACCTCCTAGAGCTTGTTTCATAACAAAATCCATGATGAGGGTTTTGGGGTGCTCCCGCCTTCACACCTCACATGCACAGAGACCAGGAATCCTTGGAGGGCAGCCTGCAAAGAGGCACAATAAAAAGAGGAATAGTGTCTCTAGAAGAAAAGGTTGATGCCTGGTCTTTCTCAGCTCTCTCCCCACAGCCTTTCTCCCCTTGTCTGAGAGCAGACAAATTTCCAGCCTTCCATCCCTTCAGGCCCTGCTTTCCAAAACAAGGTAGTTGAGGAGTAAAGCTGCATGCTGGCAAGAGGTGGAAAGAGGCACGGGAATGCCGTGGTTCCCCCAAACAGGGCAAGTGGCCAGGAGCAAAGCATGGAGTAGTGAGGTGCCTCTCCCGGCTTGTCTCCTCCAGACGGGCAGGAAGGGGTTAAACCTTTTAACTTTCTTGTTTCCCCGCCTGCCTCTCGCCCTCTCCGTTTTCGGAGGGCTTGCTCCGAAGTCGCAGTTCCGCCGGGGTACCGCCGAGGGGGCATTTGAAGGTGAAGCGCGCTGCAAGTGCCTGGGAGGACAAGCGGAGAATGCTCAGAGGTCTGGGTGCGGATGCAGCCCGGGTGGCGGAATGGAAAGCTCAGATGCGGAGCAGAGCCGCCCACCCGAATCCCTCGGAAAGCCCCCAAGCGCAATGCCAGCAAGGGCTCCACCTCCGTAGGATCAGCCGGGACGGCTCAAGGTTGAGACCGGCCGGCCCCAGGTGCAGCACAGCAGCCCCACCGCGCAGGCTGCCGCCTCCCACTGCTGGCCCCGGCCGCGGCCACCCCACACCCGGCTCCGGTACCGGGTCACAGGCGTGCCAGCACCTGGAGGGGCGAGGGCTCTCCCTGTCCCTGTGTGCCCACACCCCGCCTCTCCTCTCTGCCCTTCCCGGCACGGCACGGCACGGCCCGCACGGCCCGGCGCCGATACCTCGCTCGGCGACGGGCGCTGTGCTGAGCCGGGCCGGGCCGGAGGCAGGTGGCTGCGGCAGGTGGCGGCTGCTGCGGCTCGTCTCCTCTCCTGGAGGCTCTGGCCGGCGCCCGTGTGCCTCAGGGCTGCGGGGAAGTTGCGGGTGCAGTGACGGGGACAGGGAATGACTCCAGAGCTTCTCCCTACTTTTCCCCCGCGCCCCTCTTTTTATCACAGCATTTCCGGACCATCCCACCGACACGGTCCCTCCTTCCTCCTCCCCTCGTTGCGGGAGCTGGACTCTCTCCCTCCCCCTGCCCCCGGCTCCCCCCCCCCCTCCCTCCATCGCCTTCGCCCCCCC
>VWZD01000138.1:170108-182729 GCA_013396695.1 Sakesphorus luctuosus | reverse complement strand
GGGGCGGGGGGGGTAGGGAGGGCGGGGGAAGAGGGACGAAGAGGAAAGGGGAGAAGAGGAAAGTCGCCTCCCCGCGATTGCCGGTTGAAGGACACAAGTGCAGCGATCTGTTGTCCAGCCCGGATTCGGGACGGCATCTGAAGGTGAGGAAGGAGTTGCGTGCGGTGCGAGAGCTACGTGGCACAGCAGATCAATCCCCTCTCACGGCACCAGCACCCACCTTTAGGGATTACCGACAGGCGGCTTGGAGCTGGATGAGGAGGGGACGAGTACTCCTGCAGATCCGCCCTTCTGTGTCGCCAGCAGGAAAGGTGGGACAACAGCCCACAAAGTAACCTATATGGGCTTAAAAGGAGGGAAGGGACTAGGGCGAAGTGCTGCTGGCTGTAATGGGAGCCCGGGGGTGAAGCAGCAGCGGCATCGGCGTCCTGCAGAGGCGCTGGAACGGCCCATGGGCGACCTCCTCTGAAGGTCAGAGAGGACGCCGGGGCCGCATCTGTCACCCCTAGGAAAGGCGTGCAGATCCAGCAGGTATCACAGAAATCCCTGGCGGCGCAGTGGTGCCGGCCACCGAGGCTCCGCAGTCTGCAAAGCTCTCGAGTGCCAGCTGCAAATGCGAGAGTGCGTGCTTCTATTCTCAGGATAGTGTCTACCCACCTGGGTCTGCCTCGGTGTCCCATGCCTGTCAGTGTTTAAGAGGCATTTGGACAATGCCGTTTATAGCATGCTTTAATTTTCAATCATCCTAAAGTGGTCAGGCAGTTGAACTAGATTATCATTTTAAATCCCTTCCACTGAACTGTTCTGATCAATTCTGTGAGCTCTGAGAACACCACTTTCACAATAGACATTGGTGTCAGTCTAGGAAACTCACCTGGGCAGGCATGTGCTGCAATTTTACTCATGAATTGCAGAAAGGAAAAATTAATACCAATGCCCTCTGTCACAAGGATTAAAGAAGTGTGGGCTAATTGTTAGAATACCCTAAAATCAGCTTTCTTCTTCCTGCTTTGGGAATGCTGGATCATGCTACATCAAGGAACTCCTGTAGCAGCCAAGGGTCAGCACAATCCAGTGGGGGTGCTGAGAAATGTCATCTTTCCTGTTCATAGGCTCCTTAGAAGCTTTACAATGTCAAATATCCTCCTTTGTAAGCAGATAATAGTGATGTCATCCACAGAGGCTTTCAGAACGCAGGAAAACAGTAGACACATCAAGAAGTCCCTGAGAGGTCCTTGAGCTTCTGGTTGACTTTTTAGAGTCACTGATCTGCGTCCACAGCCAGCTGACTCTTCAAAGTTCAGATACCCATCATTCTGTCCCCAGACTCTTTCCACTGTTTCCAGATTATACAGCTGCCACAGAAAATCATGACACATGAGACAGTGAAACGTAACTCTTAACATCAACTACTTCATAGCTCCCTGTTCTTCCAGAGAACAAGCCATAGGCTCATCAAACCACAAACTCCACTGAGATACTCCTAGTCCCAACTTCAACATCTTTTTCCTATCCCAAGCACCAGCTTCCAAATGAAAACCCACGGATGAAAACCCTAGCACTTGTAAGCCTGATTTGGGTGCCTCCTATCCAAGTGATACCCTGACTTCTTAGTCGGGGAAGTTCCTACCAGTACACTCCTCACCACATGAAGTTCAGGCACAGAGGCAAGAAAGGACACAGTCAAGAAGAGATTAGATCTATAGATCTGTGTCTAATCATGGTCTCAGAAAGGCTTCTAGAGAAGGTTTTTACCTTGGAGACACAACCTTTCCTCAATTTCTGGAGAAATGCAGCTGGACAAATGGATTCATGGGGATCTGTTACATGATTTACCTGGATACATGATGTCTGCTACAGTAGAAATAACAGCTTGTCCAGCCACGGTAACGATATTAGCAATGCCGTATGCATCTCCTTTCTGATAGCATACAACAATGTACTAGGTCCATAATAGTTTATGACTATGAATCTGACTGATGCAATTTAATAACATGTACTGGACAGCAACAAATCTCAGAAATAGCAATGTTTTCTCAGCAGGATAAAGGATAGAGACTGGTACCTGTTCAGAGGTCCTAGCACAGCACCATGGACAGAGGACTGACGCACATACGCACTCTGACAAGGTGCAAAACTGCCCAAAATACCAAAGCAGTTCTTATTCTGATTTGTGCTGTGTAGCTGAAATATGCCTGATCATGAGTGTGGGAGCAGGCTTGTTCTTCATTTACAGAACCAGGAAAGTAGGAATCCACTCTGTGACCTCGCTTGTTTGTTGCAGATGAAGAGTACAGAAAACTCAGAGCAAAGATCTCCGTGGAGCTTTGTTCATGGAACTCAGGCTCCCTTTTTGCCCAACAAATGGGAATCTGGTTTTAGTGACGTCTTTGTAAGGAGGTGAAATAAGCCAATAATTGGTGACATTTTCCGTAGACAAATTAGTATCAGGGTCACTAAAAAGGAGAGGAAAAAAAAGTCAGGTAGTTTAATTTTAACATTTTTAAATGCAATGTTTGATTATTCAATTCCATATGGT
Organism: Sakesphorus luctuosus; assembly: GCA_013396695.1. Classification (NCBI taxonomy): domain Eukaryota; kingdom Metazoa; phylum Chordata; class Aves; order Passeriformes; family Thamnophilidae; genus Sakesphorus; species Sakesphorus luctuosus. Next base: position 180,190 of record VWZD01000138.1, on the reverse strand, counting down.
GTTTGACTGCTAAACTCAAATCAATGCCATCATAAAACTGATACTAATAAGAAAGCTCACAAAACAAGTGTGAAGATTATAGAAAATATTTAAGCAGCTGCCCAAAACAAACATACTTGGCCTCTTTTNCCCCGCCATCTTATTATCGGTTCTCACTGTTGTAACTGCAGCACTGTTCAGTGCACTGCAGGTGAGATCTGCACAGCAGAAAGATTTGCTTTTTGTCAATACAGTTACTGAGACAGAGGGCTCAGGTACTTGCTAAGGGTAGTTTGTGCACAGCAGTTACAATCCCTTCAGTGGTTTAGTTCACTGAACACAAATCTACTGTATGTTTGTTCTTGCTGTCAATTCTTCAACTGTCAATTCTGACTGTCAAAACATTTCAAAATTCATACATTTTTCTCTCTTCAAAAGTATTGCTTTTTTCATGCCATTCCATTCAACTTACATCAGACTTTAGGTAAGCTTTTTTTTCCAACAAAATAGAAAAAAACCCAACATAATATTCTTTTTAAGAAGTGGGGTTTTCCGTTAACCCAAAACTGTGAAAGAACTTTTCAGCTATTTCTGCTAGCTCTGAAGCAAAGGTCCCTTGAGATTTCTTGAAGATGACCTTTCTAGGTGAGCATTTGCTGCAGCTATCACAAGACAAAATTTTAGCTGCCTGTCCTTACAAAAAGTGAAACAAACATGTATTGATTGCTGTGTCTCTGTGACATGCAAACACATGAAGGCAAATTACGGGGTTTTTTTTCTTTATGAACACAGGTGTACCAGCCTAGTTTATGGCTAAGACCATTGCTAGGTTGCCATTTACAGTTTCTAGCTCCTAAGGTGATATTTTCTTGTTTGTACTCTCCCTATTCTGCTCCCCTTGTCCCTATAGATCTGTTCTTTTCTCTGTTTCCTGTTCTCTGAGCAAACACTTGCCTTACCAGTCAGGTTAAGAGACCCATCTCAATAGGGCTCTTATTCCTATGGATAGGCATGATGTAGTAAATATTCTCTAGCCCTTATCTACAGGGGTTGCTGCTTTGCATTATAAGGCTTCTCTGGCAGACAGAAGTTGTCCATAAAGCTGAGAATCCGTCTTTATCACTGCAGTAATTAAATAATGTTGTATCTATCAAAGCATATTAAGTTGATGTTGTGAGATTATTATTTCAAATATTCTGGCAGGAATTTTTCCATCAATGAATAATTGTATTGATGCTATTGAAAAAAGTCTGCTTTGATATGGCAAAAGTACTGCACTTTGTCAATGACCAAATCATTTTGTCTTGACTCTTTGCTTCTAGCCATACATGTCTGTATGAGAACTAAACACATAATCAAAGCGGAACATCACTCTTTTTTCAGAATTTTCGTATCATGGAGAGGAGGAAAGAGATAAAACTTTTCATCTTTGTTGCAGTTTAGAGTGAAAGCAAGATTCAAAATATCAAATATACTTCAGAAGAGAATTTCTCTGTCCCAAGTAGTTCTGTGCCTCACCTTCTTTTATTATTCTGCTTCTTGGGAAAGAAAATTAACAAAGGGAAACAATATACTCAGCTGAGATGTAGCTTGGTATCAGATATGTGGCCTGGTGTTCTTTCACTGGGTAAAAAGAATAGTCCCAAGCTCTGAATTTGGCTTGGTAAAGACTCACATTAGTAGGTGAATTTCCCAGCCATAGCAACAAACTTAATTGTTTAATATTTTAATGTTTTCATTAAGCACGAAATTAATTTGTGCATATCTTCACATGCTTCAGATGCTTGCAGGGTGATTACTCTAAGGTGTGATTTGTGATGCTGGCAAATGAAGCTGTGACAATACTCTGCTCTTTACACTTGGATGTCTCTGAGGAGACTATAAAAGTTAGATGCAATCTAACAGCTCAGGAATCTTTTCACCTTCCTATTTCAGTCTTGAACTTGGTCTCCATTGCCTCACTTTGATAAGAAACCTAAGCATGTGATGAAATAATTTTCTTGGTAGAATGTGTTTGCTGAATCATATGAGGGAAATAGCAGTACCTGAAAATAACAAATCTGTGTAATCCACGAAAAACAGATATTTATGTCAATTTAGAATGTGGTCTGTTGTTTTGGTTTTTTTTAAACCGTGGTGAAACTGTAAAAAGTAATTTGTACTGTCACATAAATAAATTCAAGTATCCAGCCAACTTGCTCCCTGCCTTTACTGGCATGGTATTTCTTCCCCTGATCCATTCAGTGTCACTCAACCAACAGCTCCACAGAGCTGTCGGGAAAAGGTTGTATGCAGATAGCAATGTTGGAAATTCTATCCCTTTGGGTTGCACAACCAAATACAAGATTCATTATACAGTGAGGAAACCCGTATACCAGGGCATCCATGGCCTTATCCATTACACTGTTTCTTTATCAGCTTCTCACCATAAGGCTCCAAGGATATTCACTACCATCCATCTTCCTGCTTCATTCATGCTTGTATTGCCAGTTGATCATATATGTCATAGTCCTTAGAAGATTTTTTTTCTTGTGGTATTTTTTAAGACTTCCTCTTTCAACAAGTGGTGCAGGTTTCTGACAATACTACCTTTGCATTTCATTTTTCTTGCTGGAAATACACATTTGTGTGCAAATGGAGCTAAAAAGTTGTGTCTATTATTGATTTCTCTCCTGCTAATGTGTTTTTACACAACATCTATTAAACCTATAATATGATCCCACTGTCTTCTTGGGCTGTGGCAACTACTTAGACATTTATTCTGACTTTGTAACTTTTATAGCTAGAATTGATTAAAAAAAAAAGAAGAGCTACACTTTTTTGTCTTTCAAGTTTCCACATCCTCCCCATGCCCAGTTCTTGCAATTGAATCTCGTAACGAAACGGGGAAAAGTTAACTATGCTATACAATATTAATGGAATACATCTGCTGTGATCCTATTAAACATTCACAAAATGGGTGGTTGACACTGGCCAGCAGAAATGAGAGTACAGTAGCCATAATTAAGTTCTTATGTCTAAATATGGTATTAGACAAGAATGCCAAAAAACAGATTCCAATCTAAGCTAAAGCACTTGAGAGTTAATAGACTGAAATAACTGGACTTAAACAAACACTTCCATTAGTGCATGTGTGTAGGTGCTTCGCTGAATCCAAATTAGCTCCTCTAAGCCTGAATATCTCAGGTGATGGGATTCTGTGAATACAGGTTATGGGATTTGTAAACATGATCTGTAAATTTAGTTCTTACACAGGGCCTTCCTGTATGATTAGTCTTTGCTAAAAATTAGTAGCAAAGTAAATGAGAAAATGCACTGTCTACAATGAATCTTTGGAAGATACAGACATAAAGAGGAAAATGCCCTGTGTTGAGACTCAGAGAATTTCGGGATTCAATTGAATGCTTAATCATTAATGTTCCCGAATCTCTATGAAATGCAAGCATTGTTCCATATGCTTGCCTGCCTTTTAATTTCATATTGCTTCCCACTAATTAGTTACGTGCCATTTTTCATCTAATCCCTTTTGTAAAATTTAATTTTCAAATGATAGCATTTATCAAACACATAATACCAGCTGATGCACGTCAAACAAAGCAGATCATTATGCTTGCAGTTAAAAATTAATTCCTCTGTCCAAGCTCCCTCTGCTATGCCAGTTACAGTTTAGCAGAGTGAGGTCATTTACTGGTGTTCAGAATCTATCCAGCATGAGAGACAGGGCTGGGGGAGCTGAGTACTAAAGGCTTGGTTGATTTTACATCATGCCCATAGAGGACTAAGAAATGTGTGTTAAAAGCCAGCTTAAACAACCACACAGAAAGCTTTGTTTTCCTATTCTGTTTTTGTCATTTCTCAGGTTTCCAAGCTGCCTGGGAATGGTGGCAAATTCCCTGCTGGGGCTTTCTCTACAAATCATTGTTTCTTTCTCTCTGACTCATTCTCTACCACAGTTATACTTTGGACTAAATCCCTTCTTCAGAGAGTTCCCTGCTCCAGTGCCACAGTAGAATACTAAAAATCATTTAAATAATGGCTTAGTTCTCAGTGGTTAAGCACACACTTAAGCAACCTGCCTGAAAAACAGATTCAGACCCCAAAGGAGTGTGAGAGAATCAAAGTTATTTAATGTGGAAATAGAACATAAGCAACTCAATTTGATATTGTCTGTCCACTTCATGACTTTTTAATCAATCAGCAAGTTTCATCCTCATGTCATACGGGACAGGAAGCCTCAAATTATGAGTTTTGATTAATTTCATGGAAATTGTTCTTTTATTAGAAGACAAATTTTATTAGGTCTTCATGAAGGAATAAGTGTAGTAAGAATCCCTACTATGAAGTAATCTACTCAGGGGAGATTTCGAGAAATTGACATTACACTGAATTGGTGCTGTGTTTGTGTTTTTTTCCCCTTCAGTTTCAGCCAATGAGAGACTCAACTGAATTAATCTTCTCAGTACTCCACTTTTCACTTGGAGCTACTTCTGTCACAAAATTACTTTATAAGCTAACTTTAAATTAATGTACACATATGGATATGATATTTGCCTTCTGCTCCATGCCATAAGAGACTGCATTGTCACTAGAAAAATAAATAAAAACTAGAAATTGAACTTTGACAGGCCCTAAAAGTCTATTGCCTGTTATGTGCATGGATTTCAAATTGCCCTACTCATGTATTGAAAATTCCTTGGACATGTATTTCTTTAACTGTTCACAAGATACTCCCATGAAGACAGCCTTGTATCATGGAGAGAAAAGGTAAGAAAAACAAGAAAGGCATCAGTTTGCTGCCAGAGCAGAACACAAGTGTCTGGAAATTAGTGTAGAGTGAACTCTTACACCTAATATGAACAAGTGTTAGCAACACTGTATGATACCACTAATACACATATCTGAAGTTCATCAACAAAGTCAAATGGAAGAAGTGTTGAGATAGTTACTAAAGGAGGGCATGGAAGGAAGTTTCACCCATGAGAAGAACAGTACTGTATGCAGAGGAACATCTAACCTAACTCACCTTAGTGATGGAGGCAGGAACAACTGCAAAGCCAGGTTTCTCCGGAAGTGTGCCTTCAATTTCAAATAAAAAGTGTGACTTTTAATGTCCTAGCTCTAAACAAGATGTCAGTCCCATGTGACCCTCTCAAGAGGTTTTTTTTATACAGGGATGATACCAAACAACTGATCCTGCATGGATAAAGTCTTCTTCATGAACAGAAACCTCAAGGAACAAGTGGGCTTCCACCACTCACATAAGGCCAGACCAGAGCCAGATACTGGATTTTTGTTTGCATTCTTGCTTAGACTGAATCATGTTCATTCACTGGCTAGCACAACTGATGTGGCTAGACATCTCTCCTGTCAACTCAGAGGTATATGGATATCCAGGGAAGGGCACTTGTCCTTAAAGAACTAATCAGACTTCCAGGGACTGCAGAATAGGATGCTGAGAGAGTCAATTATTTCCTAAAGTGGAGATTGGTGGGGTGGAGGTGGGGTTAATTTGCAGTTCAGAACTAGTTCCTTCTCATATATATTCATCTTTATGAAAGCTCAGATTTTTTTCTAGTTGAAAAAACAAAAATATTTTTTTTCTGTGCTATCAATGTCTAATTAAAGGAGGAGGTTATAAAATTTACAGATAGGTAGGTATATTCTCTTTACCTTGCTTGGCTTTTACTTCCTTCTTCTGGCCATAGAGCAAGCTATACACATCCCAATGACAACGTTCTTCAGGAGAAGAAAGGTTTTGAGTGCTTTCATATAGAATGACTCTTCTGTGATGATGAATACTTGTATATAGGATATATAGGTATACAGGATAAATTCTTTTGATCATTGTCTGTCAAATTACTGCTACATTACCAATGTTATCACATCAGGCAACCTAACTCCTGAAACCTGACTTAATAGCACTTCCTGAAGACTGCAAGCCCTCTGACCTGAGATCCTGGCAGTACTCTGTAATTTTTGGAGGTAAAAAATGTTGAGGTTCTGAAAAAATTACTTGCTGCAATGGGGAAGTAATAACTTTGAGTTTGTTCTGTGAAGATTTTTACAGAAAAACAACAGTTGGTCTGAAAGATGAACTAATAAAAATGTATGTATTTGTGTATGTGTTCATGCATCTAAGAAACAGCAGAGTAAGTTTTATGTTAACAGGTTGTATTGATAGTGAAAGACATAAGGGACAACAATCAAACTGCTAAACCCTGGAAAACTGGTGGGTTTTGCATTGATCCCAGAAGATGAGTGCCCTTGTAAGGTCACAGCCTGTCACTGTCACTTTTCTTAACTGGAAGATGGCAACATAGTTATAGCACATCCTATGTTGACCTTTTTTCTCCTGTCTCAACAAGAAAACAGACTGTGGTCTTAAAATGATCTAAAAATCAGAAATCAAGGACAAAGGGCTTATTGTGTTTAGTATTCATGGATGTTCAAGTAAGTGTCAATGTTATGAAAGGCCTACCCAAAAACCAATTAGTCCAATAACATAGCAAGAAAAACCCAAGAGACACAATGGAGACTCAGGAGTGAGCATTCCTGGTCCTCTGTATGATACATCACTGATCTCAGTCAGAGATGCTGGGCACACGCAGCTTGGTGCCAGTGACTGGATATGAAAGTGTAAGTGCTGAGTTTTAACCTACTTACAGGCTGTTTAAAAATAGTCCCTTGCCATTCTACTATAAGGTTTTGCACTGAGTTTTGTTCCATTTGTCTCCTACAGTATACAACAGCAGAAAAGTACAGAATAACGTGTTGGAGACTTCCTGAAGAACCAAGGAGAAGATTAGTGGGACGTGTCAAGTCACTTTGGGATAGAAAATGGGAAGAAATGTCATGGTTAATTGGTGGCTAGTTCCCTCTTTGGCTTCTGGCATAGGATAAAACTTTGTAATTAGCTGACAAGCAAGTTTGAGAAACCTCATTACAGTTCTGGGTCTGAATTATTTTCAGGCTGGAATGAAATGAGTATTCAGCTGGTAAAGGTCAAGCTTTCAGGATTGTATTTCAATCCAGAGGGAATGGAGAACCCCATCCATTTGATTCACAAATCCCAGAAGAAAATTAAAGTCACGGTGATATATTTAGCCACCTAAAAAGGACACTCCCTGTGATGCAGCCGAGATGAGAGTTCTTCTGACTTCATGGAGACTGCAGCTTAAAATATCACAGAAGGCAGAAACTGAAATAAATGAAGCAGCATCTACCACGCAAACACTAATGAGTACTTACCTCCAAATGAAATGGACGCAATTTGTGAGAACAATGTTAACTCCAGCCCTAGAAAAAAGAATTGGTATAAACTCAACATGATGATAATATTTTAATGAGAGTTTCTGTAGAAGGACTTTCTTGATTTAGTTTGATTGTGCTTTTTTCCTTTTCTTTTCATTATTTTTTGCTCAAGTTTTGAGAGACTTCAATAAATGTTAAACTAAAAAAAAAACTACTGTGAAAAACACCAAACACATCTTCTGGTTTTAGAACAAGTTTCTTATTAAAAATAGTGATAATTTGATGTCTGAAAACCATTTTTAATATAAAAATAATTAAACTTCACACATTTCTATCAAAACCACTTGAAAAGCAAAGACTTTCCCAGAAAATGTTACAAATAAAACCTGATGTTATAAAAAGCTATTACCCATTTCTCCTTCCAGTATCTAGAAGAAAAATATTTTCAATCACAAAAGAAAGTTTACTTCAAAAAAGGTTTCATTTGATCTTACAAGGAATTATGTGATCACAAAGAAGTCTTGAACTGTTTTGGTTTTGGAAGGGAATTCCACAGAGCAAAAGGTAAGAGTCTGGTATCTTTTCTTCCTAGGAAAGATTGTTAAAATACAATAATAGGAACCCTTTGTCAGCTTCTGAGACTAGATGAGCTTTTAGAGAGGAATAAAAAGGATATGAACACAGTGTTTCTCTATTTAAAATGAAGGCTTTCAGAGTGAAGACACAGACACTGTCAGAAACTCAGTTCTCATGGGGCTTTGGAGAAGATAAAAATGTCTTCTACCAGTTCAACACTAAGAGAAACTAGTAAGTGGAAAGTAGTTCTGTTTTCTGACAGGGTATTTAAACTTTGCTTGAGTCTTATCAGGAATTCCAAAATTGAGGGTCTTGATAATTAAACAACATTTTCCACATGATTACCACATTTGATGCAGAACTACGATTGTGTTATTGCTTGAAGACACTAAAATTTCATGTGGGCCCAATTTTAGGCTGATTACTTGCATTGCTTAATTATAAGGTACATCTCTGCTTGAACTGATTTACTGTTTTACTTACTGTATCATGTGATTGCCTGATTCACAAAAGCAATTATGCTCAAGCAAAATCACTACCAGAAGCTTGGAGAATTGAACTCCTACAGTGAGCAAACTATATCTTCCCATGTGGGTTTTCATTAATGTGGATTTTTTCTCTTAACCCTTTTCATTTTTAAACTGTGAGCTTCTTCAAAAATATGAAATAACATATAGATAATTTCCTGTGGATGGATTGTGTGAGCTCATTTATCGTGGTGCATAAAGCAACACAGGTGAAAGATAACCTCCCTCAGCTGTCAGCTGATATCAAACAGGTCTGACATTGTTGTCAGTTTGTCAGGAATCAGTGGAGGAAGGCAGCACTTCCAGATTGTCATGTTACCAGCCTTCCTCATAGGAATTTACAGTGGTATTTTCACCTGTATATTCCTGCAACCAGATAAAAAGAGATAATGTATAAAAGAGGAATTACCACAAAAATTCCAAGGAGGGCTTTCCCTTGAATTAGTCTCCACTAACAATGTGGAGTGGGTTTTTTGTTGTTGTTTTGGTTGTTTTAAAATGAGAAAATTCCAGGGACTTTGGTGAAAAATTGACATCACCATATAGTCACTCAATCTCTTATAGGAACCAATTTCTTGATCCCCTAAAAAAGTTTTACAATACCTTGGTATTGAGACTGAAAGCATGATGTATCTTTTGTCCTCTTTTTTTGGTTGTTGTTGTTGTTTGCTTTGTTTTGTTTTGTTTTAATTTTTAGAAAAAAAAAGAAACCAAAAAAGGTGAATGTTTCATGTACAGGGAGGTAGGTAGAGGTGAGCCAGTTCTTCAGCCCCAAAAATGCTCCAGAAGGAAGTGCCTCCTTTTCTTTTTTTTTTTTTCCTCCAAGCATAACTATGCAGTTCATCAAAGGTAGAGGGAAGTCTCCCTTCAGGGGGCTTTAAAGCAAGTGTGGACCATAGTTTGGAAAGAATTTGGCCTTAGAACACAAAAAATAAAGTTACAACTAAGGCTACATGTGAAGTTTCACACTTAGGATATGGTGGACAAATTCCTGTATTGTCACATCAAAGGTTAAATCCAACCTTAGGAACAGATCCTGACCCTTATCGGGGAAGTAAGCAAGAGCAGGGGAAGTAAGGAAAGCATTCCTGCTGTCTTTGATGTTTAGAGGAACATGCAACATGGCCTTGAACAATTCCAGGGACGGGACTTCAAATACTTCTCTGGACAACCTGTTCCTGTGCCTCACCACCTTCACTGCAAAGAAATTCTTCCTAATGTCTAATCTAAAACTACCCTCCTTCAGCTTAAAGCCATTACCTATAGTGCTATCACAACATGCCCTTATGTCCCTGTCACATGAAAAGGGAGGGGCAGAAATGCAAGTATTTCTTGTCCCACTTGTATTAATATAAAGTTATTAGCTATAAGCGTCCTCAGAACATTGAAGCTTTATCAATCCAGCACTGCCTATCTAACACTGGACAGAACACACTCTGGGGGGATTTTCAACACACCTGTGACGACCACACTTTACCCAGGGAGAACTTTATGAAGATATTGGCTATAAGCATCCCCAGAACATCAAAGCTTTATACAATCCAGATCAGCCTGTCTGCGTCTCACTTAAAGAGGCAACGCTGGACAGCACACTGCCTGGAAAGCTCTCTGACACCCTGATACGAGACCTCACTTAATAGCAAGAAAGGACTTTCTCTACAGCAGCTCCAAAATAACTTTTATTAGTACAAGCATCTGGCAGTCATTGTGGGTTTCGCATCACCAGTGATAACATTTAGCTGCATGATT
>VWZD01000138.1:150100-169823 GCA_013396695.1 Sakesphorus luctuosus | reverse complement strand
TAACACAAAGCAAAAGGAAAGAATATAGGTGTTTCCCATTAACACACATGTTAAAAAAGAACTACATATCTTAAAGGAATACAACAACCAACGTAAAGTAAGATATATACCTATGAAGTTACAAGGTGTAAGGCAAGTTATAATTAGTATTAAAGTAGCAAAACACAGTTAGCAAATAAGGTGCCTATAGAGTAAAAATATAACTCAGTGAAAGTATAAAAGTGAAAGCATTGTATAAGAGTATAAGGTACCTTCTAAGTTATGAAGTTATAAGCATAGTATAAGACATAAGGTAGCAAANGGGCTGAGGCATTTTCCTCAACTCACCAAGAGCTTATCAGGGCTATCACCCCACAGTCCCCTTCCTGTCCTTCCTGAAGATCCTGTATCCTCCATTCCAACATGCCATTCAGAGGTGCTATCCCTCCACGTCTCTGTGATGCCAGTAAGATCATGGCCCTGCACACATGCACACATCTGTAGCTCCTCTTGTTCACTCCCATGGTGTGTATTTGCATAGAGGCATTGAAGCTCAGCCCCTGATGAAGACAACTTAGTGTCTGGAGTGTCAGGAATTCCTTTGTGCTGCTCTTCAGATGCTCTCCTGCTGACCTGCATTTCCTGTCCAAGCTCTGGGCATCTCTCACTGACACTGACATTGAACTCGCAGGAGTGGGATGGACTGAGGTTCCCCTCCCTCAGCCCCTTCAGTTTAAAGTGCTCTTCCCCAGCTTGGCCAGCCTATGGCTGAAGATGCTCTCCCCCTTCTTTGACAGATGGATCTCATCAGCCCCCCACAGACCCCATTTCTCAAAGCAAGAAATAATGTCAGCAGAGAGGGGAATAGAGAATCAGGCAATACATGCTACAAGCAGAGCCTTGTTTAATGAATCCCCCTTTCAATCTGCCATCCATCCAAAAAGTGGTGGGTGGCATGTTCTCAGGATGGATTATTTCTGGCACAGGCACAACTCTGAATGTTTATCAGATAAAGCTGTCCACTAGTAGGCTTGCCAGATAGACTCTTAGTCCTGCCTCTGTGGTGAGAGCACATTAGAAATCCGTAAGGAAGAAATGGCTGTGCATTTACATGTCACAGGGGAAACTGTCCCTGTTAAACTGGTAGACCTTACCACAAGGCATGCAATAAACCTTGTGCAGAAACCTGCAAAAATTTTCAGTTACAGAAAATAAAGGAAACAAAACACGTGTTGAGTGTGATGTTAAAGGGAAGAAGGCATGTCCATACTTTGAAGAAAACACTGTTCTTGGATTCTGGATAACTAGACTGAATTCCAGGCTGCCAGTCCTGGGTGGGATGGAGTTGATTTTCCTTATAGCAGCTATTATGGTGCAATGTTTTGGATTTGTGACTAGAAAATTGTTGGTAACATAGTGGTGTTTTAATTATTTCTGAACAATGCTTACACAGGGTCAAGACCTTCTGTATTTTTCACACTACACCACAGCAAGCAGGCTGGAAATGCACAAGAAGTTGGGAGGGGACATAGCTGAGATAGCTAACCCTAGTGACCAAAGGGATCTTCCATACCCTATGACACCACACTCAGCAATAAAAGCTGTCTTTATCTGAATCCCCAAGTTTTCATGTTTACTCTTCTGCTGTTCCACATTCCACCTGGGGAGGAGCGAGTGTGTGGCTGTGAGGGACTGGGTCTACAAATGCTCATATAAATGTATGTAAGTCATCCAATCCTGATGTTGTGATCTCTGTGACCGACACTGTGCTGTCATTTTGCAGAGTACCATTTGTATAGGCTATGTATCACCTGCACGCATGAAGGTAGTCTTATGTTGGAAGTTCACTGCAGGCTCAGGGCCAATGCATCTCTGTATCTGCAAAATAATGTGCTGCTGCATTCCCCACCCTGGTCTATCTGCTCTGTTTCTATAGAAAACTATTTGTGTAGTCAAAGGAAAGATCTTTACATGTCATGAGACCAAGGTCACACAGCTCCTGACACAGCTGGTCAACAGAATCTACCTAGGGGGTCTTTCACCCTGTACTAAGTGGAGTCATAAGAGAAGCATCCTGTGCTAGCACTCTTGCTGCACTGGTCTCTATGAACTTCTGAGTTTTTCAGTGCTGATGAGAATAAGTGATAGCAGCATTGAGGCTTGCCCCTCTGCCTTGATATAAAAAGACCCAGCTTGCTACTTAGATGAGTTGGTGGTGTTTACACAGGGCCAGCAAAAGCCTCCCTTGTGCTAGTACCCAGAGAAGTCAAAATCCCTCTGAATGGCCACACATAATCTGGTTTTCAGCCATTCCTCACAGATTTTGTATGGTCTGAAAACTTTCTGAGGATTCATTTGGCCCCAGAGCCCCAGTCAGTATGAATGTCAGTAACACATTTGAGAATACTTGCAGTGAAACTGTTCCACAGTCACCAAGACAACTGAGCTGTTCTAGGCCAGCCATTCTCATCCGTGGGCCCACCTGTCTAGGACATTGCTACAATATAGAGATACAGACATGCAGGCTGATGATCTTGGTTGTGTTCACAATTTTCAGGAATGGGACTAAACGTTACTGGCTTTTCTTTCCTGCTGAATCCTGGTGTTCAACCCACTGGACTGGTGTTGCAGAGGTGCTCAAGTGAGTCCTGTTTAATGACCACACTGGAAACAGCTTCTCCCCATTGACTGTGATAACACAGATCTGCTGCTACGTGCATAAATTAGGTCAAACATTGCCAGCCGCTTTGTCACAAGAGCAGAAAGGGAAGCCAGAAATGGTGACTCATTTCAGAATTTTGGCATAGCCCCTCCCAGATTCAGAAAACTTTTCAAACGCTTGCATTGAGACAAAATTTCTGAGATTTTTTTGGGGGGAGGAAAGAAACAGTTATGTTAGCATATTGTTTCTTTCACAAAAGCTCCCTTCTTGTTAAAACAAGACAAAGAAGACTTAGACACGAGATGTTTCTGTACAATTCTACTCTGAACGTGGCTGTGGGAAGCATGAGACCCATGCTTGATTCACCAAGGCTGAAGAGAAATGAGAATATATGCTTACAAAATGTTTCTTACTGGGGCAAAAACTTGTGATGGGAGAAAAGCTGAAATTCCCTTTGTTTCTAACTCTATCAAAGCTCAAGTAGATTCCATTTTAATTGCTCTTTCTTGCAACACTGTCTGCTTTGGATAGATCCCACTCCCATTAACTCCCTTCTGACAAAAAAATCTGAAGTTGGTAGATTACCAAAGTTATACATAAAGGATTGTACAAGGGAAGCAGTATTTTCTTCCATCTGAAGACAGGTTAAAACCCCCCAAAGATAATTACCCAGCTATCTAGATGAGGTCATCTGAGACTATGTCAAGGAAACAATATTCTGGTCAGTCCATTTTGTATTTTTTTGATCTGGAGGATAGGCAAAGCAAAAGGCCAGTTTCTGTTGATTTTTTGATATGACATTTTCAAAGAACTTCTGTATGAGTTATTCCACTGGAAAGCTTTAGTATTCAATTAACAAGTATTAAAGAGTATTTTTTAATATTTAAAGTATCACTTTTAGCAAAACAAACAAAAATTCCTGAGAATTTTTCCTCTTTTCAAAAGCTTGACCAATCTAAAAATACCCATTTATTACAAAAATGTAGCAAGCAGAGAATAAATATGTGATGCTTTGATCACTGCCAAATTACTCAGGTTTTTATGAAGCTGACCTTTCCCCTCAATTTTAGTTTCTCAAAGTCTATATTAAAGCAAGGGGTTTGTAGCTGTGAACTTAAATCTAATTAAAATGAAATTACTTATAGAAGTGAAGACATCCAGCTTTGCCATACAAAATGACAAGTAAATTTTTAACACGTTGGAAAAGAGCTGTCCCATGATTCATCTTCAGTTGCTTTACAAACTTGTTACCTTTCTTTCTTCTTCTCCTAGTAGTCAACAGTATTCTCTATAAGTTTATCTCAATAAACTTTCTTGGGGTAATTCATATGGCATTCAAATAAATACTGTGAGGTTATAGGAAAAGAGAGTCTCTGCTCCTTTAAAGGAGACATAAATAAGAATGTACAGAGAGAGAAACCAGAGTGACAAGTTATGAGATCTCTACACAAACAAACCTAGTTAGTCACACCAGCTGATGAGCTATGAAGAATCTGCAAAACTTAGAACCCTGAAAAGGATAAGTATGCAAACCTGAGGGTCTAGGATGCGGAAGTGGGACAGTAGGACTATGCCAGCTGACAAGGCAATGTGCAGAGGAAGAAAAAGCAGGGAGGAGCAAAGAGGTGGGGTAGGCAGACAAGGGTAAAAAAGGGGCTCATTGCCAGTGAGCTGTGGCTGATCAGTCCAGCTGCCTGACCACCACAGTGTCTGTTCTTAACCAAGAACAGTCAAGTCTGTTCTTAACCAATTCTTTGTGTGATTTAAGTGTCCCAGGCAGATGAGTGCTGGAAGGACTCAGTGCTAGCTGCTTCAGGAGCAGCATATGAGGAGTGAGGACTAGCTACTAGAGTGAGACTGGCAGTGTGGGCACCTCTGGGCGGTGATGTTGGCTGCTGAAGTGAGTGAGGGGGTCTCAGCACCAGCAATGGAACGAGGAGAGTCTTCAATCCACAGCCATTGGGGCAGGAGCAGTTTGTATCATGTAAACCACCATCTGAGGTGAGCAGTGTGAGTGTGTGGCTCAGCACTGTCAGTTGGAGTGGGACCACAGGTCACAGCCCTTGTGCCTGGTGCCAACTGCTGGAAGGGGTGTTTGTACCTTCCTCAAATCTGCTGTGCAGAGGAAGTGCGTGGGTATTTGCTGAGAATCTTCAAACTGATATCAGATGATGAGCAGGGAAGACTCAGTTCAGGGATGGAGTGGAGAGGGCCTGAGAGTGGGGTGTCTGTGGGATGAGTATATGATTGCTGTGTAGTCAGCAAGATCATACTTATAGAAAAGTAAACATATGATCTATTTTATCCTTAGTATTAGTTGACAGCTTTGTGTCAGAAGAAACCAAAAGGCTATTCTTCAAAGGAAAGTGAGCTGAGAGCAGAGCACAGTAACAAGGGAGACAAGAGCATGTACCTCGACTACAAGGAGCCAGGATACAGGGCAGCAAGTCCAGGTCAGGATCAGAGCCAGAGACATTGCTGAGGGTCAGATACAGTCCACTGATCAATCGGCACTTCTATAGTGATGAGGCAGGTCTGAGCCCAAATCAGGAAGGATCTGGACAGAGGAAGCATGAGACTAGGAACAGGTGTGGCTGCTGCACAACTGTGGCGTGGGTGGCAAGCAGGGGACTGCAGTAAAGCTTCAGCTTAAAAGTGATTTCCAAGGGAAAAATGGGCATGCTCTTGTTTCTACCTTTCCTCAGAAGAGCTCTTAGCAGTGAAGGAGCTGATCTTGGTCTCAGTCAGATACACTCTTTAACTTATCCAGCTAAACTAGAAGGGGAATATGCTCACATCATGTTGGGCCACTCAGACTTAGCCAGATTTTGTAGACTTAAAATACGCTGATATATTGAACATTGTCAGATGAAGCTTGGCATCATACAGAGAAGAGATTCTTCAAACCTTGGAGACAAGACTGGTAAGGGCTCTCAATACATTCGTCCTTGCATTTTCAAAGCTGTCTCTATCACAATCATTTGTGAACTTACAGATTAGACCTACCTTTCATTCAACCAAGACACAAACAACCAGGTGAACCGTACATTAAAAACTGGTCATTCTGATGCATTTACCTTTGCCTTTAAATGTTGATCAGAACTCTCATTTCCGAGCAGCAGCTTTCTGACCCATCAGCATGTTGTTAACCTATATTCTTCCAGTAGCACTTCCCAGGGGTAGGAAGGATTCAGTTAGCGTTTAGGAGTGATAGTATTTAACTAGCTCTGTAGCACAAATTGTCTCTAATCTTCACACCAAAAAGCTGTGGATGTGTTTTCCCTAAGCATGGTGGAATGACAGTATAGCAGGGGCAAATAGCTGAACAAGGACTGACATAGGTTTCCTGGGCGCAACAGTTCAAGGAGGCAAAGCACAGAAGTAGCTTTTCAAGGCCACTCACATGGCTAGTGGCAGACGGAACACTTAATTTACTTTTTTTATGAGTTGACCATATGCACCAGCTGTTTTTTTAAACGCTTATGGGTCCCACCTTACCTACAGAACAGGTCTGCTATCTCAACAGGGTACTTGTCTTTACCTTTACTCTATCTGCTTATGAAGGACAACAAAATTCTTAGGCCCATCCTTCGGTCCCAGTAGGTCCTCTCTCATATCCTTCTCAGATTAAAAAAAAAAAAAACAAACATGCAAATGAGAAGCAGAGGAAAGAGACTAGGCATATTAAAGCACACTCTTCTCCCCAACTCTGTTGTCTTCAAATGTGGACTGTATACAGTCTAGACCCTCCAAGGAATACAGATTTAGAAACTGTACTAGCTTCTTCTGGGTTACTCAGCCTAAGCATCATACTCAGCACAGAAGACAAATGCCACTTCATTCTAAAGACAGCCTGGACTTGGAGAAGCTCTTAGGCTAACCTGTAAACTCTCTATAAAAATTCACCAAAGTAAAGACCTAAAAATCCCCAAGCAATCCATATGGGGAAGAAAAGTCCTAGCTTCTTTTCATACTTGGGTACCATTGACTGTTTCTGTGGCATGTGCTGAAATTTTCTTCTGATCACCTATTTCTGCTCATGGATAGTGCTGAGAGAGAAAGGTGAAGAGCATCGCAATTGTTATTTAGCTATCAACTCAGAAATGTCCTTATTAAGAAAGCTTTCTGAGCAGTACTAAAAAAGGAAACAGACTGAGCAGAGCAATGCTGCAGAACTTGCTGACCCTCATCTTCCTCCAGGGGGTGATGAAAATAGATGTGATTAGATATAGATGACACATCAGGGGAGCTGCAATTGATCAGCTCTTTTTTGTGTAGTGAATTCACATTAATCTGGAATAAAGATATTGTTTCTCTTCCAAGACTGACATGAGCAAGCCAAGATTTTGGAAATTTTCCAATTCTAGGAGTCAACAAAATGGATAAGTACTTGGGGTAGAAATCTTTTTAAAATTAAATTATCTAGAAACTCTTCTAGAGGGCTATATGAATATCCCCAGTACATATTACTAATATTTGTACTTCTAATTCATGTTATATATTTCTAGATTTACGTATTTATTTATATATTTTCCACTTCCTGAAAAGGAAATTACAAACTCAAAAATCATCCTCAAGGCAGGCCAAATATATTACCCAACCTTCAGGTGAACCCGGCTGAAAGAAGAGAATTAATTAATGTAATTTGACATTGACCACAAATGTATTTCTGACTCAAAGTAGTTGAATTATTTCTTGCTGTGTTAACTGCTGTGAGTACTGCAGTGGCATAAATGATGTGTTCTTACAAAGATGGAATCTTCTTACAGGGTGTTCAACAGAATTCTGACCATGAGGACACTTGCTTTTAACTTGTGAGTTTTAAGTTCCTCTTCACTTTGTGACTTCCTCTTCAGTTACATTTCCATCTGAGATGACTAGAAATGCAAGGGATTCTTATACTGTAAATCACTGTGATTATTTGTTTGAATGTGATTCCTGGTTGCAAGAAGACTGAGATTTACAAACAGAAGGCTGAGGGTTTTTGGTTACCCTTGAGCAGTCAGAGAAGTACCATCTCAGACACTTTTTCTGTACCAGAGAGGACAAGGAACCAAAACTTGCAGGTTAGAATGCTATCTTCTGCCAACAAAAGGACTCACTCTTACTGGAAGCTTTTCCATGGACTCCACTGGATATTGGAGCAAAACATATAATTAATATTAGATTCAGTATGCTGTCAGTATCAATAAGAATGTGTCCCATTTACAGCATAGCAAAAATTCACTCATGAATTTCAGGAAAGAAAAATGTCAGCCTATCCACTCTGTCTCTTTCCTACTTCATGTTCTACTTTCCTAAATATGGTTTTGTTTCACCAAGGTGGGTGGAAAGAGTCCTCTGAGGATACTATATCTTTTTTCATACATCTGCAAATGTGGGCTCCATGCCCTGCTTTGCCATAATTTGTGTGAGCTTGGGAAAAACACTTTGCTTATTCACTAACAAGACAATAACGTTAAGGAATATCTACAGCTCTATCAGGAGAATAAAAATTAAATGCAGAGCAGATTCACCTGCATGAAGGAACAGGAGTCATTTGGCAGGGAAGACAGAGGATAAGTTCTACAGGGAGGACTGTTTGTCTTGGTTCCCTGATGTTTACCTCTGGCATTTATTGCAGCTGTACAGAAAGTCACTTTCCTCTCTGAGCCTTGTTAAATTTCTGTTGCCCATCACTAGTGAGATACCAGTTCATTTACTACTGAAAACAGATCTCAGTCTGCCCAAGCTACACACCTTTTAACTGGCATGATGCACATCAGAAATGCAGTCACACATCTCTGATATTCTTAATTAACAGTTGTATGGAGAGTGTGTACACCATTGTGAGGGGTGCGTGAAGTACTGAACACTAGACCTATGGATTCAATCAAGACACAGGGGGAAAAACCCATTAAAATGTTATACACTGAGAAAGAAGAACAGAATACAAATTGTAGTTGTTTGCAAGCGATTTACAGTACAAAAGAAAGCACTCAGTAATTCATTCCTCTTGAAGAATGTAGCCAGTTCTAGCTGGAAACGCTTTGTTAAAACACCGGGGTTTCATTTCTAATCTAAATTAAGGAAAAAGAATCCAAAACCTAAATAGAGATGACGAATATTTCAAAGTGCTTAGTGAGATTGAGCAATTATCTCTGTTTAGGACTGAATGAGCGCAATCTTCAGCCAAGGCTTAAATGATTCCCTTCTTGGTTTGAGAATTGCACATCAGAGCCCTCACTGGTCAATGCCCAGTCCCTTGACGTTATTAATGGAAGATGTCCACTTGAATAACTCCCATGTATTCTGCAGTCTCTTTCCTTGGATTTATTTTCTTGTATGTTTTGAGGTGTGCAGGTACTATCACCAATAATTTTGATATTGCTCCAGGGCTGCATCTGGCCTTGCTGGATGAGTCCAGGCAGGTAAAACACAGACATGTTTTGCAATCTTTTCTTCCTGACCTCTGCATCTTATCTTTCGTGTAACCCTACTAGCCAAAAAAAAATGGACTTAGCTTTATGGACTAATATATCACTAGCTTTGAAAAAATCTGACAGCCTAAGGAATATCAACATGGTAACAGCCACAAGAGAAGAAATAATTTTTGTATGTGTAAGAATAGTCTCAACTGTAGCTCAGCACCTTGGTTAACAAGTCTTCCAAACGTCACCACGAAGATGTTCACTTCTGCATTTTATTGACAGAAAATAAACACTTCCCATGAGTCTGGGATCTGACATCTGTGGTGTTTGTTTGCAGCAATGGGACTTCATTCAGCTACACAAAAGCACTTGAGTGCTCAAGTCTAACTCCATGAAAGATCCATAGGAAATGGTCAACACATCATGCAACATCAGAAGAGACAAGAAAAACATGAGTTTGATCATGTCAAAGATACCGGAACTTCAAGAGTCTGTATCTTAAGATGTAGCAGAGGGACAGGAAGAGCCTGTGCCTATGAAGTGAAAGTAAAAACTGATCATGATGGCTGCTGGAAGCCGCTGATGACTCACATTAAGAAGAAGGTCCTGTCCCACCTAAGACTTGCAGCTAGAGAATACATTCACTGTCTTCGTTGCAGATGAGGAGCTGAAAGTGCTGCCAAATGGATCTTTTCTTGCCGCTCAGTCTGAGCTACTTGGGACCACTAGGAAGAATTGGTGAGTGGTAGTGAGTGTAGTAGAGTGAGACTCTACTACAGGTGATGAAGACCCTCAACCTGATTTTCCATCAGGGAAGGCTTGCTGCTTATTGCTGCAAATTCAGGATAATGGGTAGAGGCTACTAAGGCTCATCCAGTTGTTATCTGTGGGTGCCGTTCTATGACAACACTACCAGAAACCTAGGAAGTGACTTCAGGGCTCTGTGAACATCCAGGTGGTGTTCTCAATCCTGATGTTGTGGGACAAGGGCTTGAGAAGGACTAGAATGATCCTACAAACTGAGAATTGATAGCTCAGGTAGTGCTGGCAGCAGAATTTCAGTGTCTATGAACTTGGGATCCCTTTGAACGTCCACTTGGAAGAGACAGAATCCATCTGATATGGTGAAGTAAAGGGATCTTTGCCAACCAGATAAGGAGATGTTTAAACTAGGAATGATGATGTCATAGTGACATTCACCAAAAAACAACTGAAAGAATTGTAGATGATGTAGGAAAGCTAAGGGCCAGGGCAACTGGAAGAGAAGGGAGACAGCAATCAACAAAATGGAGGTGAAATGCAATCACTCCAAGCATAGATATGTAAAGAATTGCCTGCAGACCAACCATAGTGGAAAAGCTCTCATGCCTGTTGTGAGGGATCAGCATGCTCTCTGTCTCTCTGAAACATCTCTACATTGACACATGCAGAGTGGGGAACAAACAGGAAAAATTAAAAGTCTGTGTTAAGTTATAGGACAATGAACTCTTTGGGATTATGGAGATACAGTGTAATAACTCACATGATTGGAGTGCTATGATGGGTAGGTACAGATTTTCCAGTAAGAACACGCCAGGAAGACAAGGAAGGGTAGTTGTTCTGCACATGACATAGCAACTGAAATCAGAGAGCACTGCCTGGCTTTGGTCCTTAATAACAAAGGGGTCAGGAGGGCTGGACATACTTTAAGAAGGAAATTTTAAAGGCACAGGAGCAGGCCACCCTCATGTGTCAAAGATGCCACCAGCATGTCCAGAGAGGCAAAGAAGCTAACAAGTAAATCCTATCAGGAGCAGCTGCAGGAGCTGGGGTTGTTGGGCCTGGAGAAAAAGAGGCTTAGGGAAGACCTTATCGCTCTCACAACTACCTGAAAGAAGATTGTAGGCAGGTGGGAGTTAGTTTCTTCTCCAAGGCAACCATCTGCAGTGTAAGAGTCAGAGCCTCAAGCTGTGCAGGGAAAGTTCAGGCCAGACACCAGGAAGAATTTCTTCACTGAAAGGGCTGTTAAACACTGGAATGGACTACCCAGGGAGGTGGTGGACTCATCATCCCTGGAGGTGCTCAGGAAACAGCTGGATGTCACAGTTAGTGCTGTGATTTAGTTGGCAAGGTGAAGATTGGTCAAAGGTTGGACTTGATGATCTTGGAGGTCTCTTCCAACCTAAATGATTCTGTGATTCTGGCAACAGGTCAGGACCAAGTCAAGAGTTGATGAATCTAGATTAGCACGCAGAAAATCACGGTGAATTTGTTTGTTGTAGAATCCTAATCACGAAGAAGTAGATAAATCTTTCTTCAAACTGAAAGAAATTTCTCATGAACAAGCTGTGGTTCTCACAGGGAACTTCAAACACTTCAATATCTTCTGGAAAGAGATACAGCAGAGCACAAACCCAGGAGATAACTACAATATATTGATTACAACTTTCTGATACAGGCATTTGAGCAAGGAAAGGTGCTCTGCTGAACCTGATTCTTATAAATAAGGAAGAATCGGTTGTGAATGTGGAAGCTGGGGACAATCCTGGCTAGAGGGTCAATGAGGTCATGGATTTCATAGACTCCAAGAAGACAGACTTTAATTTCTTCGTATTGGAATAATCCCTAAGGATACAGTTCTGGTAAGAAGATGGATCCATAACATAAAACTTCTGGTAAGAAGATGGATCCACCATAAAGCTCTATAAAGAGCCATCCTGAGAATAAGAAAATCAAGCAAAGGCAGCAGAAGGCCTGTGTGGATAAGTAAGGAGCCCCTGACTGAACTCAAACATGAAAAGGAAATACACAAGAGATGGAAGTGCATGAAAATTATGAGAGAGGAGTACAGAGATGCTGTCAGATTGATTAGTGTTGGGGTTAGGAAAGCTAAAACCTACCAGAATTGAATATAGTGATAGGCAGTATGAAGACCTACTGTAAAGTATATCAACAGAAAAATACTAGAGAAAATGTGGCTTCTCTGCTAAATGGAGCAGGGACCATGATGACAAAGTTTATCAAAAAAGCCAAGATATTCACTGCCTTCCTTGTCTCAGTCATTACTTGTAATATGAACATTCAGGACCCTCAGGCCCTTGAGACAAGAACACAAATCTGAAGCAAGGAAGACTTACACTCAGCAGAGGAGAGACAGATTAGGGAGCTGCTAAACCAGATCTGCTAGTCCATGAGCTTGACAGGATGCACACACAAGTGCAGGAAGAGCTGAACTGAGGCCACTATAAGTCCATTCTTGACGTGTTATGGTAAAAGGGAGAGGTTCCTGAGGTTTCTGAGAACTGGAAGAAAGCAAACTCTACTCTCATCTTCAAGTAGGGAAAGAAGGAAGATTCGGATGACCTCAGGAGGTCCCTTCCAAATGAAATGCTTCTGTGATTCTCTGATGAGAGAATCAGATTTCAGTGTGGCTGGAAACAGAGCACACATGTACTGGGAGGACTCAATACTTTCTGTGGACAGCCAGGTGCAATAGCTCAGGAAATCCTCCTTCATCTTCTCTCAGGTGTTTTCTTTTTCCATTTCCACCCTATGCCAATATTTCATAAGAGAACTCTGATGAGAATAACCTCTGAAATTTGGTTCTTAAAAGTTCTTACAGGGAGACTGGTCACAATAACTATTTTCATCAGATAAAACATTTAAAAGTATCAGATAAAATATCTTAAAAATACACATTTTTTGTATGGAGAAACATCATTAGAAACCATATTCTATAAGAAATAAATTAGTATAGCACCTCTTATACCTGTACATGTTAACTATCTTTTTCATGCTGAAGCAAAGCTTGCTTAGCACAGCCAAGTCACTGCAAAATCTTTTATGATCTGTTTGTCTTTGAAGCTTTCCATTTTCACATATAAAGTAGCTGACAGTCTGCTGTGAAGACAGTTGATATACTTTCTCAACCAATAGGATATTAAAGAATGAAAATACTTAAAATATTTATATGAAATACGTAACATCTACTGTCTTTAAACTGGTATTGGTGTCAGCCTAATACAACAGGAAAGAAAAAGAAAACCTAAAACAATGTCTATAACACATTCAAGGACAAGTAGTTTCAAACTCTAGCCATAGCCAACAATCACATTTCTCTTTCTCCCATCACACATGAGCACAAATTAAAGGGAGAAATAACACAGATAAATATCATCTCTCTGAAGACATCTGTAAGCCATGGAATACTACATAACCTAAAACTTAGGCAATACCCATGAGGCACAATTTCATTTTAACTGTTTCAAAGGCAGCTGGTTTTCATGCAAAACATTTATCCTCAAATAAAAAGTTCCACTATAAAGGACAAACAAAATTCTAACCCCTCTTTCTGTTTAAAAATTCAGTCAAAATGTTGTGCCCAATTTTATGATAAACTCTGTACCAGGATATCAGCTGGCCTGTAATTAGGCATTCAAGTGAACCAGAAGCATGACTTGTGGCAAGCCAAGCTTAGTCAGAAGACAGAGGAAAACACATGAAAGAATCAGGCATTTGTTACATCATACCTAAAGATCCCCAGTTGTTAACTGTGTTAAAAGATTACACATACAAAGCAATAACAGTATCATAAAATTTTTGTCCTTATTTTCACAAAGCTGGCTTAGAAATAGTGCTTCCTGCATGTCTGTAAATGTGGAGATTCTAAGCAACCAAATGCCCTTTAAAAATCTTAAATTAAAAACTTAAAAAAAAAATGTCCAGGGAATAGATTGTATGTGAAGCAGAAAGAGATGGAGAGTAGATTTCTCAGCTAGTGCAGAAAAGTTTGTCTAGTCAGTTTTGCTTGATGCAGGCAAGAACATCTCTCCTAAGCCAGCCTTATCTACATACTTCTGTCTTGTGACCCAAGTGGCTCTCCAGTTAACTGGTGATCACACACACTTATCAAAAATTTCTTGTCTTTGGAGTTGAGGTGATCAGCTTTAGCTTGGGAAGTATTAGTAGAGGCAACAAGGCACCAAGCAGGGATGTGAGGATTCCAGATATACAGGCATCATAAAATGTCTGTCAGGGTTGTTAATGAGTCATAAGCATGCATGCACTGAGGGAAGCTAGATGAGCCTGGTATGTACAACCTGAGATTTGAGACAGAGGTCAAAGTCAGAGGTCAAATTTGCCAGATCAGGTATTTACTGAAGTTCATTCATTCACTTGTTGCTATATTAAAACCAAAAAATTTGCTTTACAATGGTGAAAGTTGACAAGATCTTAATTACAACTGCAGGGATAGGTACTACACCAATAAATTGCATCCCTGATCCATTTCAAAGATAGGAAGAGACTCAGCTTTCCCTGCATTTGCTACTAATGCCTGAGTGTTTCTTGATGATAACAACTGTAAAACAGCATCCACATCACCCACATCACCTATGGTAACAGCCAGTGACTGCCTCTGTGTTATTTGGAGTCCTGCAAAGTCCCTAGTTTATTGCATTTATTTTCTGTGAGTGCAGGCTGTCTTTTCTGTGACCTTTACAAGCTTACTTCCTTTATTCTCTGCAAAAGCTTAGGGATATTGTTGTCCCTCTGATGTTGAAGGGACTTGAAAGGAAAAAAATAATTTCATGTGAGCCATTTCTGGGACTTAGGGGCTAAGGGCTGTGCATTAGGTATCACAAGGCAGTAGTCCTCCATCACAAGCTTACTATCTAAATAGCATAATGCTGGCATCCAAAGCTGAAGTCCAAGCTACAAAAGAGTTGCCCAAAATCAGGCTTCCCTAAAATAGCTTCTTCTACTTGATTCTCATTTCAAGAAGGCTTCTTTGCATTGCTCTGATGGCATTACTAATTTTACACAGTGATGTTTTTTAATTCCAGGAGCGTGTCACATCCATGTCAGGAAATTCATAAAACTGAGCTGGATACTTGCCTTGGCAGAACAATGGCAGAGAGACCCCACCATACAAACCAGTTCACACTGGGACAAAAATCTACAGAACACAAGAACCCACACCTGTTTTTTGACCAAGAGGAGTCATTACTGCTTCCAGTTAGAAAGGGAATGTCATGGTCCTGATCCAGTCCTGGTCTATAACATTGGATCTTTATGTAACTTCCTTAGTTCCTGTAATGAAGCTGCCTCCTCCTTGGGATCTTTAATATCATATCACATGCTCCTCCTTCTTAGGCTACCTACCATATACAGTTCAATGAAACCACATGGTGTGCAGCAACAAAGCTCATTAACGCTCTACAGCATTTCTGGAATCCAACTCCCCTCCTCCACAGCTCCTCCCTCCACACCTACACCCAACAGCAATGATCCCAGCAGTCACTAGGTTCAGAATGACAAAATGTCCTTTCTCTGAGTTTAATGTCCACAGATTCCCTCTGCCCAAACAAGACTCTCCAAACAATTTCATAACCTGTGAATACTCTGCAGTCTTCAGTTTGTGGTATTGGCAGAATCAGGCAGTCTGTGGCAGGCTTATGACTCCAGGGGAGCAAGTGTGAATAAAATTAGACCCATATGCCCACACTTTAAATTTTATGACTATTTAAGTTCCAAAATTCTCCCTCAAAGAAAAGTTATGTCAAAGTTAAAGACAAAATTTGGACCCCAGATACCCCTTTTGAGCTGCTCTGGTCCCTCCTCGAAAACAGCTCACAGCTTCAATATGTCTAAAATCTACCATGAATTCAAGTAATGCACAAACCATATGAGTTGAAATGCTAATGATAGGTTGTATGTAGAGTTTCTGTCCTTATATTAGTAATCTACTTAAAATATTCACATTTATTTTATCCAGCAATATTTATTTATTAAAGTTTTGGTGGTGATCTCATCCTAAGTGAAATATGGAAACAGATGAGACCCTCTCTGTGTCTTGAATTTAATTTAAAATATTGACCAAGATGTATGGTATCAAGTAGTTTTAAATTAGTAATATTGTCTTCTCTTGCTTAAAACTTAGACAATATTTTGTCTATAACTTCAGAAGTGAAAATTAACAACAGTCTCTCTGTACTCTGTAAATGATGGAAAGCTCCAAGTCTCCCTTCTATAATAGCTTGCTAGATATTAAATAGGTGTTGCCCAAGCCTCCTCCTAGGCCAAACTGACTGTCTTTCATGTACACCATGGAAGTCTCTTCACAGAGACTTATTTATTTATTGCCCAAGTTTAAAACAGAGTTGTTTCTGTGTAAGAAAAATCCCTCCTGCCATGTCCCTGTTCAAATCTCCATTCATTCTTCCTTTTGTGGCAACTCACAATAGTCAGCTGTGACTCAGTGTAGATCACTTTCTCAGCTGCAAGCAGCTACAGCACAATCCTGTGGAGTTTCTTGGAGTTGTTAACATTCACAAAACTTTTTCTTAGCAGCTTCTTCATAATTTCATCCACCTTCCTATTGTTCCTGTTGAAGCGCTTAGCAGGAAAACATCCTGACCACAAGAACTGCAAAACAATTTGGGAAGTCCAGATCGGCAGAAAGCTAAGATGTCTAGAAGGTTGATAGTGACATGCATCGGATTGACAGAGATATCTCATGGAACCCAGTTAAGAACTGTAGTTCTTCAGAGAGTCATGCTATTTCCTCTGCTTTCCATCTGGAAGCTTCTGGCTTTTCTAAATATAACTGGAAGTACCAGTAGGGAATTTTATTAGCACATACTCATAATGATTACGAAGTACTGAGACTCTGAAAACCTTTGGAAAAGGATTTTATCAAGCAGATAAAATACAGATCAATATTAGAAAACTCCTAAGCAAGTTGCTTTGGTTATTTCTTTGTTTGTTTGTTTTGTTTTGTTTTGTGGCAGCTTAACCTTGGCTGACTGCCAGACCCCCATTCAGCCAGACTCTCACTCTCCTTGACAGGCCAGAGGAAGAACATAAGAGATGAAAATCTCCTGGGTAAAAACAAAGACAGGGAGATCACTTACCAATTACCATCATGGGCAAAAGAGAATAAACTTGGAGAAAACAATTTAATTTATTTCTGATTAAAAAATTCAGTATGATGGTGAGAAAAAAAGACAAAACTAAAACACCTTCCCCTACCCTACCTAAAACTTCTTCTCATGTTCAAGTTCTCTCCTTCACTCTCAACTCCTTTTCTTGAAAATGGCACAGAGAGGTGGGAGTTACAGTCAGTCCTAGATGCATCCTCTCTGCTGCTTCTTCCTAATCACACTTTTCCCTTGCTTCAGTATGGAGTGCCTCCCCATAAGATACAGTCCTTAATGGACCGCTCCTGTGTATGTTTCACATGGGCTCCAGCTTCTGTCAGAAAACCTGTTCCTGCGTGGGCTCCTCTCCATGGGCTGCAGCTCCTGCCAAGATTCTGCTCTGACATAAGCTCTTCATGGGCTGACGGTTGTTTCAGGATATCTCCACCTACTGCAGTGTGGGGTTCCCATAGGTTGCAGCATGGATATCTGCTCCACTACGGCCCTTCACAGGGCCTACTCTCTCTTTATTAGAAAGAGTAGCTTTATTGCTCTAATGCTCTTCCTTCTTTTCTCACCTTGGTTTTTATAAGGCTGTTTTGTACATATTCTTCTGAATTTTCACTGTCACAACTGCTGTGCAGTGTTTTCTGCCCTTTCCTAACTGCATTCCCAGAGATGTCATTGGCTTGGCTGAAGGGCTCAGCTGTGGGTCTTTGCTCTGCTCTGCAGTGAGTCTGGCACACAAACACTAACAAACACTAACTCATACACAAATATAACTAGTTTTCAAGTCAAATTTCATTATTTTTAATACTTGGCAACATAGAAAGCAGGATAAAGAGTTCCACAAGCCACCCTTGAAGAAACAAGACAGAACATATTTTTACATCCCTTTTTGAAAGCATAAAAAGGCAACTAAAAGTTAGCCCAACAAAAGAAAGTGTTATCAAGGGCACTTTCCAAATGAAAACTGTCCATGCAGACTCTCTGTTAGAATTACCATCAGTACTGACTAGGAAAGCACAAGTCAAACATCCTTTCCAAGCAGGCCAGGTAATGGACCCCTTTATTTGTCAAAGCCATTCTCACTGTGGTGAGTTGTGGTGCTACCCATGTGTAGCCACAGCAGACATGGGCAAGAAAGCAAGTAAGGAGGACTGGATTTGTCTGTAGTGGAGTTATTTTTCCTCACAGGAGTTCATATGGTGCTATGTTTTGGATTTCTGATCAAAAAAGTGTTGATGAGGTAAGGGTGTTTTAGTTATTGTTAAGCAGTGCTTGCAGAGTGTTGTGATGATTCCCCCTACCTCCTTGGGCCACTCTCTGGTCTCAGGAATTCTCATAAAGCCTCAGCCTCAATTAATGGCTGCTGGACAGTTAAGCTCCCCTAGAGTTTACCTGTAACGCTGCCTATTCTCAGGAACTTCTGTTACCAGACAAACTTCTGTTTTCTAATGAATAGCCTTGGGAACCTATTTTTGTCTCAATCACAGACAAGTGAAACAGTGTTATTGTTACTAGACTTTCAAGGAAGGTTACTGACCTGGGTTGAGGCCAGGATGGAAACTGATGGATGACTAAAGCCAGGCTTCTCATAACCCTATGAACAGGGGTCCCAGCTGAGGCCCTTGGAGCTCCCCTGGGCAGCAGTGTCTGTGCCAGCACCTCTCTGGGAGCAGGATGGCTCTTAAAGCTCATCAACCCACAGGTCTGAGAACTCAGAGGATCATCATTGCAAACTGACACTGGGACCTGGGTTGGTACCCCCCTGCTCAAGGCTCAACCCTTTGCCCATTGAGAGATGCAAAGCCATCCAACATTATTTCACCGATCTTAACAGGTGCCTTTGTACATATATACGCGTACATATCTACGTGCATATGTGCATGTCTGTCTGTGAGTGTAAATTGTTTTCAATACTCTATAGCAAATGTAGCATCAATGTTGCCATCTTAGATTCATAATGAAGCTACTGTTTTGCTCATAGTAGTTCCCATTGAATCATCCAGTAAGTGTTAAATTAGTCAGTGATTAAGTGCTGCCAAATCCTTTCGACATAAAATGCTGAGCAATTCCACAGCTAAGTTTGGCAATGGAATCCACTCTGAACCTCACAGCTCAGTGGGAGGGTCTACCTTATCCCTTTGCACCCTTACCATTCTCCATCCTTACCCTTTTTCAGCCCCAGACTCTGTGTACATCCTTTCAGACTGACTCTGACCAAGTTTTCCTTTGTGTGCTTTTTCTATGCAGTAACAGAGGGAATCTTGCCACAGAACTTTGTTGTGCTTTCACAAATTTGTATTAAAATAGATTTTGTTGATACCTTTACCAGTGATTCTTTAAGCAACCTGAACTACCCATTCACGGCAACCATCAAGACCTTCTGTGTTCCTAATCCCACTCCACAAGTGAGGCTGGAAGTGCCCAAAAAGTTGGAAGGAGATACAGCTGGAACAGCTGACGCCAGCTGATCAAAGGGATGTTTCATATCCTTTAGCATCACACACGGCAAAAAATCTAGGGGGATGAAGGGGGTAATTTTAGAGTTATGGCATTTTTCTTCCCAATTAACTGTTACAAATGAAATAGATCTGCTTTCCTGGAAAAGGCTGAATACCTAATGATGGGAAATAGTTAAAGAATTCCTTATTTTGCTTTGCTTGTTCATGTAGCTTGTGCTTTTTCTATTAAAATGTCTTTAACTCAACCCATGAGTTTTATAACTCTTATTCTTCCAAGTCTTTTCCCCACCCTATGGGGAGATGGGG
>VWZD01000138.1:111677-139589 GCA_013396695.1 Sakesphorus luctuosus | reverse complement strand
CCATCTTTCTTGTAAACACTTTTATATATTCAAAGGTAAAAATAAGGTCTCCCTGGAGCCTTTTCTTCTCTAGAATGAAAACTCCAGCCATCTAAGCTTCTTCCTTTAGGGCAGGTACTTTGGTTTTCTGATCATCTTCATATTCCTCCTCTGGATCTGCTCCAGCAGGCCAATGTCTTTCTTGTACTGGGGTACACAGAGCAGGACACAGTACTACAGGTGGGGTCTCACAGGAGTGGAGTAGGGGGGCAGTATCATCTCCCTCAACCTGCTGGACATGTAGCTTTTGATGCAGCCCAGAAAACAATTGACTTTTATGACTGCAAGTGTGCTTTGCCACCTCATATCTATTTTTTCATCTACTTGTATTCCCAGGTCCTTCTTTGCAGGACTGCTCTCAATCCATTCATCTTCCAGCCCATACATTTGCAGGGCCTTGCATTTGGACTTGCTGAACTTCAAGAGGTTCACATGGGCCTACTCCCCAAGTGTGTCAAGGTCCCTCTGTATGGCATGCCTTCCTTCCAACATATCAACTGCACCAACTCCAACTTGGTGTCATCCACAAACTTGCTGAGGGTGCACTCAATCACAATGTTCATGTCATTGATAAAGATACTAAACCCAACTGGTCACAGTAAAGAACCCTGGGGATTACCACTTGTTACTGATCTCCATTTGGACAAGGGAGAGTTGTCTGAGATGGCAGAAGTATTTTAAACTTCCTAATTGCCACTTACTTAGATTTTCCTGAAAGTAATAGTTGTCAAACCATAGAACACATGAAGTGGTGTATCTGTTCTGAGTAGATGGTTGAGTTAGGCAAAACACCTAAAGGGGATGGTGTACGTGTATGCACCTGTACATCTGCAGGTAATGAGATGAGTTCATTCTGGGAAGATGGGACAGTAAATTCTTGGCAGTAGAGGAGCATATCATGGAATTTCACAATCTTCTCCAGACCAACAAGGCAAGGCAGGGTAGAGTGTAGATGACTGCTAAATCTCTTCTACATAGGCAGTCAAGGGAGGAACGCTATGCAAAGAGGCAGAGAACTAGAAAGACACAGAAACAGCTACATTTTTTTCTGAAGCATTTTGTCTAGAGACAAGAGAAGTGAGAAACTGTGGTCTCTAAACCATCCTAAGGGCCCATGTTCCCTGGAAACAGCAGTTAAGCACAGCTTAAAGGAATACAACTACATGAGGAGAACAGAGCAAAGACAGAAAGAGATTCAAGGAAGTATTTCTAAGAATTGTATATGATTACTTTTTCCAAGCTCATTTGTCTAGAATTACTAAAACCTTAGGTAGGCAAGGCATTCTCAAATCCTTAATCAGAATTCACCGTGTACTCAAAAGATTGACCCCAGGAAGAAAGATACATTCTGGTTATGATTCAAACAGCAAAGGTTAGAGCTCTTCCCCCCAGCATGAAAATAATTTTAAAACACTTATTTTTATTATTATAGACAATCAAAAATTTACTTATTTTACTTTTCTTACGGTGTTAAACATATATAAACATATATATTGCTGTATATGTACGAGCAAAAGTCAAACTCATTAAAATTTCAGCCCAGCAGAGAGAAAATCCACAAGTAGAACTATAAGTAGAGAGTGATTAATACAGAAAAATAATGCTTGCTATCTGTAGCTGCCACTGCAGTATTTAATACTCTTTTGCCCTTGATATTTTCTTGTCAGAACATCCTGAGACTGTCTTTCTTATTGGAAGCATATTCTACTCTAAAAAAACCCTTGCAGTCTATTTAGGTTGTTGCTCTAGTTCAGCAGGCTGTTCCAGGTTATTACTGTGTGGGTGTGACCAAAAAGCTGTGTATTCTACACCCTCTGTGTAATTTCTCATGAACTGTTAACAATGGACCATTTGCAGAAGCTGCCCAGGGCACACCTGACACCCCTCAGGATGTAAGCTGAGTGTCAAAGAAGCCTGTGAGATAGGAGTTGTGATAACTCCCCTACAGGAAGTCGTTCGCACCTCCACACCCAGCCTGAGGGGTCATGTCTGCTAATGGGCCATCAGTGATTCCAAAATACCCCATGACACACAGAGTGAGGTCACTCATTGTGGAACTCCCCACTCTGGGGTAGGTGTTGGGCATTGCCACCTGAACTTGAGGGTATATAATCTTGGGGTTTGGAGACCAATCACCGGATCCAGAGGTGGACCAGAACTTTGACAGGACTGTTACTGCCACTCTCAACCAGACTGCAATCGTCATCTGCTCCAACAGGTTTTTCCCTTCCTTTTCCTTTGTTGTCCGGGGGACCATGTGGAGCTCAGCATAGGGACTAACAAACACCATTCTGTTTGTGCTGCAAGGTGCTGGGTTATACCTCTGGGGTTTGTGGGTTAAAACCAATTTCTTTCTGTGTTATTGCATTTATTGTAATAATTTCATTAAATTGTAACTCTGACTTATAACCTTTCTTGAGTTGCATTCACTTCTCTTGCCAGTTTACCTTTAAACCAGCGCAACTGTGGATGAGAAAACAGATGTTACTGAGATCCCACAGTTAACATTATACCAAGACAGTTTGAAAATACCACCAGCTTAATCCACAGTGTAGGTAAGCTGACCAAAAGTAGTTTAGTGGCTAGCCTAGCTCTAAAGGAAGGCAGTTCATAGGAAAAGGCTGTTCTAGAAATTAAGGCTAAAATAATTTTGCTTTCAAGAAAACTTAGGGCGTCACAGAATATGCTGAGTTGGACGGGTCCCACAAGGAACATTGAGTCCAACTCTTATCTCTGCATGGCACCATCCCCAAGACTCACACCATGTGCCTGAGAGCATCATCCAAATGCTTCTTGACCTCTGTCAGCCTTCGTGCTGTGACCACTGCTCTGGGGAGTCTGTTCAGCACCCAACCACCCTGTGGATGAAGAACATTTTTCTGATATCCAGCCAAAACCTTCTCTCACACAACTTAAGGTCATTTCCTTGGGTCATGTCCTGCTACCACAGAGATCAGCACCTGCCCCTCTTCTTCCCCTTACAAGGAAGTTGTAACTGCAGTGAGAATTCCCCTCAGTCTCCTCCAGGCTAAAGAGACCAAGTGCCCTCAGCTGCTCCTCACACAGTTTCCCCTAAAGGACCTTCATCATCTTCACCGCCATCCTTTGGACACTCTCTAATGGCTTAATATCTTTCTTATACTGTGGTGCCCAAAACTGCACACACTATTCAAGGTGAGGCCGCCCCAGCGCACAGCAGAGCGCAACAATCCCCTCCCTCGACCGGCTGGTGTTGCTGTGCCTGATGCCCCCCAGGACATGGTTGGCCCTTCTGGCTGTCAGGGCACTGCTGACTCATATTCCACTTGGCACTGATCAGGACCCCCAGGTTCCCTGGCACTGCCTTTTGGCATGCATCCAGGATTGCCCCATCCCAGGTGCAGAATCTGGCACTTCTCCCTGTTAAACTGCACATGGCTGGTGATTGCCCAGTCTTCTCATTTGTCATGGTCTCTCTGCAGGGCTTCTCACCTTCAAGGGAGTGAATAGCTCCTCCCAGTTTTGTTTCATCTACAAACTTTCTTAGTATTCCGTCCAGTCCTGCATCCAAATAATTTATGAAGACGTTGAAAAGCACAGAGCCTAAGATGGAACCAGCTTCCAGTCAGCTGGGACATCTCCAGATTTCAAAGACTGCTCAAAAATCATTGAGAGAGATTTTATGATGGCATCAGCCAGCTCTTCGAGGATTCTTCTCTGAATACCATCAGAGCCTGTAGATTTGTAGGTATCCAACTGGAGCAGCAGATCCTGCACAACTTCAGGGTTGACTGGGAGTTGGTCATTCTCATNGGAAGTTGTAACTGCAGTGAGAATTCCCCTCAGTCTCCTCCAGGCTAAAGAGACCAAGTGCCCTCAGCTGCTCCTCACACAGTTTCCCCTAAAGGACCTTCATCATCTTCACCGCCATCCTTTGGACACTCTCTAATGGCTTAATATCTTTCTTATACTGTGGTGCCCAAAACTGCACACACTATTCAAGGTGAGGCCGCCCCAGCGCACAGCAGAGCGCAACAATCCCCTCCCTCGACCGGCTGGTGTTGCTGTGCCTGATGCCCCCCAGGACATGGTTGGCCCTTCTGGCTGTCAGGGCACTGCTGACTCATATTCCACTTGGCACTGATCAGGACCCCCAGGTTCCCTGGCACTGCCTTTTGGCATGCATCCAGGATTGCCCCATCCCAGGTGCAGAATCTGGCACTTCTCCCTGTTAAACTGCACATGGCTGGTGATTGCCCAGTCTTCTCATTTGTCATGGTCTCTCTGCAGGGCTTCTCACCTTCAAGGGAGTGAATAGCTCCTCCCAGTTTTGTTTCATCTACAAACTTTCTTAGTATTCCGTCCAGTCCTGCATCCAAATAATTTATGAAGACGTTGAAAAGCACAGAGCCTAAGATGGAACCAGCTTCCAGTCAGCTGGGACATCTCCAGATTTCAAAGACTGCTCAAAAATCATTGAGAGAGATTTTATGATGGCATCAGCCAGCTCTTCGAGGATTCTTCTCTGAATACCATCAGAGCCTGTAGATTTGTAGGTATCCAACTGGAGCAGCAGATCCTGCACAACTTCAGGGTTGACTGGGAGTTGGTCATTCTCATAGTCATGGTCCTCCAGCTCAGGGCACTGAGCCCTTCCATGGTCTGTCACCTGTGTTGAAGACAGAGGCAAAGAAAGTATCAAACACCTCTGCCTTGTTCTATCCCTGTTTGTGAGGTGACCATCCTCACCCTGTAACGAGCCAGTGATATTTCTGTACTGCCTGTTGCCAATAGTCTATTTGAAAAAACTCTTTTTATTGTTGTCCTCCCCTCCCCCTCCCCCGCACCCCCCTCATTTCTGGCCAGCTTTAACTCCAGTTGAGCTTTGGCAACACAAATTTTCTCCCCACAGCAGCAAGTGGCATCTTTGAATTCTTCCCATGTCACTTGACCTTCATTCCATGGGGCATACACCTTCCTTTTTTGCCTTATTTTGAAGAGAAGAACCTTGCTTAGCCAAACGGCCTTCTGCCTCAACTGACTGACTTCTGACATTTGCAAATTTCCTGTTTGTGTGCCCTTAGGAGGTGATGTTTAAAAATGACCATCACTGATGAACCCCAGCCCCTGTAAAAATATATTAGTAAGTAAGGAGACCTTACTTACCAATTCTCTGAGTAGGCTCAAGTCCGCTCTCCTCATGTGCAGAGTTGAGGTTTTGCTGCCAGAAATCTCACAGAGATTTTAAAGTTGTTGAGTAACTTAATTGCTCATTTATAAAGCAGCAGCAGAAAAAACACCCTCAATTTTAAGCCATCATGTGGTTTGTGGTGTTGTAGTATGTTTTGAATTCCCATGTGAGTGACATTTAAATGAAGTTAAAGGGTAGAGTACATATTAGTAAATTAAATTGCACAGATGGTGTAATTATGCAGAAATAAGCATCAGAAATACAGGGAAGTTAGTGTTACACTTAAAATGAAATCTTAATATATGTAAATGTAGTTAAAATAGTCAAAGAGCGTTAACTTTGCCTTATAGTGACACTATGAGGGAGAGAAAGGAACAAGGTAAAAAGCCCTCAATTAAATGTGCCTTCACTTTCACTTGCAAAATCTACAACATTAAAAGTGTCTATCATAAACATATGAACTTTCTTCTCTGCTACAGCAGCGAGGTGATCAACAACTTTCTTCTTTTAATTGTTGCTAGCTTACAGACATGATCTTTTCCCTTCTTTGGGTGTCAGCTTATAAAATCTATGGGTCTTTTGCAGGGAAATTACTCTTCTGCCCTATTCTGAGTCCTAATATTTGGCTCATGAGCATGCTACATGAAGAGACCTCCGTTTCTAGACTTAGTGACAATACTTTTAATTCATGTGATTTTCAACAAGCACAGGAAATTACAAACAAGCAGCTGCTGGTGACCCTGAAGAACCTGGAAAGTGTAATACAGGAGGCAAGGAAACAATCTGGGAATGAGAGTATGTCATAATGAAGGCAGGATCACAATCAGGTCTCTACAGCTTTGCAGCACTAGTGACTGTTTGAGCTTTTCTGGAATCACATAGCTGCAGGTCTGAAATGAAGGACCAGTGTCAGTTCAGCAGACTGTTAATGGTCATGCTGGTTTTTTACCGAATAGTGATCTGTGCTACCCATCTGAACCAATGAAGACAAACAGTCCCAGATACTTTACTTAACTGATCACAATCATGACAGGTAGCCAACAAGAAGCCAGATGAAAAGAAAATTTGGTGCCAAGAAGAAAGGGAAAGATATAGATATTGCCAAATGCTAAGTGCTTGAGTATCTTGATTGTTAGTTTAGAGATTGCAAACATCTTGTTATGTATCTGCCAGGTAACCAAGCTTCATCACACACCTGCTTATTAAGAAGCATCAATCTTCTATACAGATTATAATACAGATTAACCCATTTTGTAAGACATTTCACATTATCCTAGTTACAGGGGCCAGCACCAGTTTATCACTATGTGTGTACAACCAAAACTGTGTATTCTACAACCTCTGTGCCTTTTCGGATGGATTGTTAATAATGGATTGCTTGTAGCAGCTGCCCAGGGCACATCTGACAACTACATCTACAAGCTTGGTGTTAAAGAACCCTGTGAGACACAGAGTGTTTTCTGTCTTCACACCAGTGACTCAGCCTTGATAACTCCCCTCCAGGGACGCATTAGGACCTTCTCACCCAGCCTGGGGAGTCATCTCTGCTGGTGGGCCATTAGGACTGGCATAATAGGCAGTTGCAACGACTTAGACCATCAAAGATTCAAAAAATATACCATGCCTCACAGAGTTAATTACCCACTGTGAAACTCCTCACCCTTAGGAGGTACTGGGCATTCCTACCTGAACCTGAACATATATAATCTTGAGGTTTGGGGACTTCTAGTACCACTTGTCACATCCAGAGGAGGACTAGAAACAGCACAAATGTGAATGCCACTCTCAACAAGATTGTGATCATTACTTTGACAGAACTGCCACCATCATCCTTACCAAAATGTTTTCCTTTTCTTTCATTTTGCACTCAGGGGAACCATGTGGCACTCAGCACAGAGGCNTTTCCGGGGGGGAGGGAGGGGGGGCATGGGGGCTTGGTGTGATTAGCTATATGTCTTTGTTTTCAGCACTTCCCCTCTTACATCTCCACTGCCTCTTCATGAAAAAGGTCTTATAAGGTCAATAGCGTTCAAGGCATTACAGGACTTTTTTTTCTTAAGGTAATGATTAAATAGTATCAATTCTATCATTCAGCTGTCACCCAGCTGCTGTCCCTCTTGTTCAAATACTATCACATAGTTTCAGTACTCACACAAGGCAAAACCTGTCCTTGGAAGATCTACTGCAAAAACAGAGATGCTGGGAGTGGCCAATCAGTTGTTCATCATCTTGTGCACCTCCTGCCCAGCTGTTTGCACTCTCCAGCATTTGGAAGAGATTATAGGAATGGAAGCACAAAAAACTAGATCTTTAAAGCCACAGGGGCATTTTTATTGCCACCATAAAGCCTAATTGCCACCCAGCAAATTCTATATGTATCTGAATTTAGTCACAGTTATCATATTCAGTTTGCATTTGTCACAAAGCTTCTTCCTTCCTAGTCAAAACAGGTTGAGCACTTTCCTTTGTGGCCTGAGAAACACTCACCACCTAGGAAAGCATCCACATGTGCCAAGTTTTTTTAGTGAGGAGAAAGGAGAAGAACCCAGATGTCGTAGATTTTCACTTGAGACTTGTGATTCAGCCCTCATTCCAGTGCCTCATCCTGCAGACGCTGGAGATTCATCCAAGAGAAAGTGATAGGTTGTACCTTTAGAAAGATGGGAGCAGCTAAATGTCCCACAGAGATAATATTTTAAGACACATGCTTTCAACTGCTTTCAAATCATGAGGGTGTTTGCCCCACACTCTGAAGTACAAAATACCTCTGCACATCTTTCAAGCAACTTGCAAGCAATTGTGGGTGTCGGGACCCAAACAATGCAATGTGTTGCCTTGCAGAAGTTGATTTTCCTCTTTCTGAAGGATGGTTCTCACTTGCAAAATGAGGGTAATATCACTCTATCTTTTGGAGAGGCCTAAATTTACTAGTGCGAGGAAGAAAATGTGTTGGATCACAGAATAGATCAGATAAAACCCTCCCCAAATCAAACACAAAGAAAATTTTAAAAATATGAACTCAAATAAGATAAGTTTAGGTCAGGATTTGAGCAACATTTTAACATGGAAATGCAATAAATGCAACTGGTGGAAGATATGGCATCTTTGTTAAGCAATACTGTTATCTTACTTTATTCCTCTCAACAGTGAAAAAAGCTAATCACAAAGCTGAGTTTTAAGAGAAAAAAAGAGAAAACTCCAGTCGACAGCTGCATTGTTTTTTCCAAAAGTAGGCCTTCCTTTGAATGCTAAATATGGGGACTTTTCTTGTGCATTCATTGACCTTATCAAACTGTCTAGATCAAAGGAAGAGAATATGATGATTAGCCACTGAATACGCTGAAATAAGAGTAAGAGTAAATTGTGCATGATCTGAAATGGGTTTTTGACATTCTGAGTTTCTAATTTCATTTTCATTTAACACATCAGAAATACAATTTGTCCTGCAAGCTGTGGTTTCAGTAATATCAATTAGCCAGTCTGAGGGCTTGTGTGATTATCAAGACATGGGCATAACCTTTGAAAGATGGGAAGGTTTTTGTCTGCTTCTTATGTCTCTTCTGTGACATAATTATCTCTCTACAAGAGTATCTTTCACTATTAAAACTATTCATTAGGCACAAACCAATCTGAGCAAAACCAGAAAATTAATTTTATTCTTAGCCCCTCAACAAAATTAAATTAATGGTGTATTAAAGATCACACATAACCAAGAAGGAGAAAGAATTTGGCTATTACTAATGCAGGAACAAACGTGGTAAT
This sequence comes from Sakesphorus luctuosus, assembly GCA_013396695.1. Lineage (NCBI taxonomy): Eukaryota > Metazoa > Chordata > Aves > Passeriformes > Thamnophilidae > Sakesphorus > Sakesphorus luctuosus. Next base: position 130,618 of record VWZD01000138.1, on the reverse strand, counting down.
TCCATTAGCAGTTGGAATTTGCATCTGAGCCATCACAGACAAAACCTTCCTACCTCCTAATTCCACTGTAGGGAGACTCCACTAAGCCTTGTATCATTCTCAGCAAAATGGCCACTGCTGAAAAAAGGGAAGGGAGGTAACTGTCTTCAGTTTGCATTATATGCTTTGCTACTTATGCTTTGAGTAAAACAGATTTTGGGTATACACACCCTTTCTCAGGTCTGAAGCTGATTCTGTAAAACTGGAAGCAGTACCACCAGCTGAACCTTAATGAGAAGTGTAAACTTTTCACAAAAGTGTCCCTGTAATTCCATTCACACAAGACCTTCAAAATACCAGCTTGGTAGCAAAACCCACAAAGTTAAACCTAAGTATTCAGTCTGCATAACAGCAGTCTCAGAAGTGGGTCTTGTTCCTTTACAAGAGTTCCAAGTGAATAGCTGATGTGTTTAGTCAATACCAAAATGAAGAATAATGACTTCAAAGATTTAACACTTTCGTGGCACCATATTTGTTCTGTTCCCTTCGCATCCAAGCTTCCTCTTGCAGTGATTGGATTTTACTGTGTTAAAAAACCCCATTCTTGAGGGAGAGAAGATGGGAGGAAATAGTCATGAGTGACAGAACTAAAAAGCTTACCAAAGGAGTATCTTTAGAAACTACACTCCAAATATAAAAAGGCGTGGTGCAAGAGCTGCTGAAGTCAGTGGAAACATTGCACTGAGCCTGTTCAAACATTCCACTAACAGGAACATCTTCACTCAAAGTTTGTTGTGTGGAGTTGGACATAAAGAACTCGTCTTAAGATACAAGAACTGTGGCAAAATGACAACACAGACTGGCTTGATGGACAGAAATCACTTTAATACTAATGATCCAGGGTTTATGTAGCATTGGCTTTCTGCTGGGAGTGATTAAGCAAACAAGACATAACACAGCTGCAAGCCAGACATCAACCACATTCGCAGGCCGGCCAGCCACACAGACACCACACACAGAGTCTTGGAGTTTCAGATTACCCTATTCGCACCCGTGCTTGGCAAATTACAAACCAAGAGTTTAGCTCTGTCCCTGGACAGTAAATCAAGGCTTTAGATAAAACAACATGAGGTCATCTCAATGTTTCCAAGGCCTTCTTGATTTCTTCTTTCTTGTTCTCATGCTTGGCTTACTACAAAAAACAAAATAGGGTACAACTTTTACGGCAATATTATCCTTCATAGGGCCATTACTGTTTAAGATGCAAGGAAAGAGCATCCCTCTTTAAAATACAGAGAGCTCAATTCAGAAACACAGCACTAATGACTAATCATTGTTCTGACTAACAAGACCAGATACATTGGAACTTTCAAATTGGTCAAAAAGATGCAGATTCAATTTTTCCCTTTTGCTGAACTCCAAGACTGTCTTTGTCCTGACACAGAAAAAATTCCATTATCAGAAGAATCATAGCAGGTTCCCAGCACCCACCTAGAGTTAAGATATTTAGAAGTGAAAAGAATGGATATTGCCTGTCTATGTAAGAACCCACTGGAGAGAGACTAAATTCCCATTATCTACAGTAATGTCTTTCCAGTGTATTTACATCAAGATATTACGATGCCTGATGGGTTGGTCACTTGGTGTGGGGGCACTTGTTTAATACAGAGAAAAATAATTTCTTCACAGAGAATAGAAGGGTGCATTGGCTGAGTTCTGTCCTTGGAAACAAGATAGTCTTTGTTCATTATCACTTATTCTATGAAAATCACTTGTGAATGTCCTAGGTAAAAAGGTGCTTTTCTATAGATCCTAGAAGTCTGAAAAGCTGTTAATACTTGCCATGCTGGATTTCTCTGTTGCAAATCTTTCTCAGCTGACTGAGATCTAGCTTATTTCTAGATCTCAATGCCTGAATTTACTCTGAATATGTCAAGCAGCCCAGACAATTGACTGTGGCCCACATCATACTGTGAAAGTGCATGTAGACAGTATGTAGGGTAGCATCTATCTACTCAATTTGTGGTGCTTGCAACAGGCTGACAACATAGGTCTAATTAGACATATGCATCATCATATATTACGAGAACCTATTGCCTCTTTAGAGAGGGATAGTTAACAATTTTATGCAATAGAAAAATTATGCCTGTAGCTCTGATCTGGTCCTGGGAATCCTTGAGTTCTGGAAGGACCAATGCACTGCCAACAATTCTGCAGCTGGACATGCCTCAGCCTAGTGCATCTGTGGAGAGAAAGGCACATGAGCTACTCTTTGTCGCCATGTTGCCGATATGATGTACATAGGCTAGAATAAGGTTCTGCTACTTCAAAGACAATATTAACACTTCACTTATTGTTGTTTAACCAAAGTGGCCCAAGTAGTAACTGTCTGAGTAATGAAAATAAATACTTTTTTAACATGAATGCAAAAAAATGGCAGTAATGCGTGTTGGAAAAAGTATTGCAAGCATAACTTACCAGCTTTTCTAGGGAGCAAGATTGAACTTATTACCCAGACTTAAGGGCAGAAGACTTGTAACTCAGGAAGGCAGCACTGACATATAATTTGGGAAGGGACAGAATTTATTAGTTTCAGTTGCACAGCTTCCTATTCAGTAAGGACCAAACTAGATTGAACGATAATAATATCAATGTCATTGATCCTGCATTGTGGACTCTGTTCTCTGCCTCTCTCCAGCCTCCATTGATTTGTCTAATGGACCTTCTGTTTACTTGTGATTCAGATCACCAGAACATTAGTACATCAGCATCACAGTTCTAGGTGGCCTCCCAAAACCTCTCTACAGTCTAACAAGGTCAGCACAGGTAATTCAGTGGTCCTACACTGACCATTATCCTATGCTGTGTCTACGTGAGCTCACAGAATGTGACAAAACTGAAACACTATTAATCATTTAGTCAGTCAGAAGCAGGCTATAACTCATCATTAGGCCTGCATTAAAATAACTTTATTTACATTCCTTTGGCTGATACTTTAGGATCCCTTTTATCAAGAATTTGTCCAATATTAATATTTAAGGCTGAGTTAATTTCCTGATAATCAGACTATGTAGTGGAAATGGTGACACAACTGTATCTCTAATGATGTATCAGGCATCACTGTAATATTTTTTCAAATCAAACTGAAATCTAAAAACTGACGGTAAAAAAAGTGATAATCACTGTTTCTTATTGTCCCTGTCCACAAAACTTGCACTCCTAGGAAGATTTTCAATGCAGTCATTACAGAAGGATTAGAGAGACAACTCTCACTAAGTACACATTTAAAAGAAAAATTTTAAGAACATCTTGTCATGTAGCCAGGTTAAAAAAACACTAATTCCATGGGTATTTTAATTCTCTGACCTGTGTCATTTTTGTCCCCACCTTTAGGAGTCCTTCTTGATTTATCAGTTACTAGTGTAGCAACATCATCTTATGTCAAACACATGGCCTAGCAGAGACAAGCACAGCTACAGTAATAAGTACACCCTGGCAAGAGCTGTTGATATGTAGGGGTTTACTAATTATTTCTGAGGTGTGGTACCATTATTGCCTGAAACAACTGTGGAGAGAAAATCCTCCATGCCAACTTTTAGTAAGAGATAAGGGAGCAGAGGCTTTAATGAGCACCCAGGCTCCACTATGAACACATATCCATGCACAGGTCCCGAACACTGGTTTCATGGTTTTTGTAATAATGTCCATGCAATCCCTATTCACCCATCCCTCGATTCTGCCCCATTCCACCCCGAGCACACCCTGTCAGGAATTGACTCTGGAGGAGTTTAGGACCCTCTTTCATCATCTTCATCTTCCTCGTATCATGTCAGATCCTTGGAGGCATTCCAGCATTCTGGTGGTCTTTGAGGTCACTCTGCCTGTGTTTAGGTCTGTTAGTGCAGACCCTTGAGGTGTTTTTCAGCAATTGTGCCTTGAAAAGAAGACTAAACAACTAAGAGAATTTTGAGGGATTGCTATAGGATGGGTCGGAATGTATAAATATTGAACTACTGGCGTTGCTCTTACTAGTACATTAAAATCTACATCTACTACAACTCCATTTAAAATCTATAAAAGTTAAAAAATCAAAAATCAAAAAAACCTCTGAGGCATCACCATGGATGAGACTTACCTGAAACTTTCGCTAATAAGGAGTGTTTCTGTTTAAAGATACATGTGGTGGGAAGGGTTTATGTTATCATCCTAATACAGACAAACTAAGTCGTCTTCTGGAGCTACACGAACACCTCTGGTGGGTACTTACCTTTTCTAGAGAGCTGAAGTCTCTCTTCACAGTCTGAAGGCATCCAAACATGCTGTCAGGAGCTGCTAGCTTAGCAGAAGTGTCTGTGCCCAAGTGACCTGCTGTACTGGCGTTTTTCACGAGCCAGTATTTCCCCAAAGAGAGATCATCTCTTTCTCTTCTTGTATCCTTGGCATGATAGGTATCAATATGGCTACAAGCAACAAGTCACATGTGGCTCCTCCAGTCAGCATACACAGAACACACACACACACAAACCCTATTCCCCACACAGTTCTTTGTGGGGACAGGGAATAAGGTACCCTGAGGAAGTAGTGGTTTGGTAGGTATGGTTGGCTTTGGAGTTTTAAGTACATGTGCAGGACATGACTGTCCTGAAAGACAGATCTTCTAATTATTTTTTCAATTTAAACTTAATTTAACCTTCCCACTAAAGTCCATTTAAGTGTGAAATTGTAATCAAGTTTCAACATACAGGAAATGAAAGTCTTTCTGAAAGTATTGTATTATAGAAATAGTGAAAAGAGAGACATGGCTGTCTCCCACCCTGAAATCGTATGACTTGGTTTCACCTAAGACATTCCTCTGAAAGATATGTTTCTAGCATGCTCTTCGGCAAGACTTCCACCATCCTTTCACCACTCTGCCCCAGCAATCCATAACCTTTATAGGTCTACGTTTCTCTTCTTGAAACTCAGTCCATTCTTCATAATCTCAGTGAATTCTTTTATTTCAAATGGAATTCCTATGATTTTGTGCAAGCTCCCTTGGATAAATTCACTGAAGAACGACAGAAAACTTTGGCTCTAAGACACTTTGGTTATCCCATTTGGACTGGATAAGGCATAATGGAGCAGAAGCTTCTGGATCAGGAAGCAGGACATAATGCTGGAAGTATGTGTCACCCTTGTTTTACATTTATAAGAGTTGTTAACTTCTGAAATATGGGTTTGAGAGTTTTTTCAATTTTATTTAATTGTTGGAAATCAGAAAGCTATGGCAGTTGTATAACATATATGTAGAAAACATTTTATTTAGCAAAAAAATACATCATACATCATTTTCTTAACACAAAACATTTTTTTAGTTGTGCCAGTAGGTCAAGTTCTGCTTGAAAAGCAATTGAAGTTAATTAGAAGTCTGCAAAAAATCTTTTAAAAATCTGCTTTTATTTATATTGTCTGCTTTAAGTCTGTTGAATGTACATAGAGGAAAAAATAATCAGAACAGATTTTTCATCCTGAAATTGATTTTTTAAAACAAAATAAATATAACTAATAAGCAAATGGGTCAATCACCATGGTTTTCAAGATCTCAAAATCAGTTCCCTCTTAAATTACATAGGAAAAAATACATCCTGCTGCTTTTTCTCCCAACTTCAAGCAGTTTTCTCAACTCCCAATAAGCCAGTCACTGAAAAAAAATTGGTATATAAAGGAAAACTACAAGGACATTGTTATTGTTACAATACAGGGAAGGGAGCTATAGCAGTGAATATTCATACCATTATGTCATCTGAAGGGGGGTGCCACCTCACTCAGTCTAGGGAGGTGGAGTGGGGAGGAGAGTTTGCCACAGGTGAAAGTTGTTCCAGGGTCTCAGCTACCGCCGGAAACCATCACTACCTTGCTAGCACAGCAGCCAAGCCAGGAGCCACTGAGTCACTGTGTCATGCCAGCATCAAGGCAGGTCAGAGATCACCCCTGCATCAGCTGCCAGTCCACCACAGCTGCACCCACTGCAGGACTGTTCCTGGAGCTGGACTGCCACTGGAGCACTGCCACTGCCCGCACGCAAGTCGCTTGCCATGTGAACCACTGCCCATCCTGGAACCCCTGCCAGCACTGGGACAACTGAGTTGGATAGAACAAAAGTGAAATGGATCGCTACAGCGTGCAGCCCAGCCAAGCCCAGCAGGACAACACATAGCAGGGGACAAATATACTCAGAAACAGTACCACCACTGCAGTTAAGACATGAACCTAACTGGGTGGTGTGGAGTGGCCAGTTTGGTAGCGTGGCTCCTTGTGAGTACCACAGTTTTCCTGGGCTTTTGCTTTTGTCCTTGTTCTCCCATTGTTGTCTTTTGTTTCATTGGACAAACAGGTGGTTGGCAGGGAGTGCCCTCTGCCATTCTTTTCCTGCTTTGTTCCCAGGGGACCACATTATGCAGTGAATTCCCTTTTTGTTTTGTAGGCAAGCCATTTCCTTTGTATCTTTGTGATGCTGCTGTTTCTCCTTGATTGTAAACAATTATTTTTTCACTTGCAGTCCTCCCACATTTTTTGTCTCTCTATATTAGGGTGGGAATGAAAAAGGAGTTCATTTTATTGGAGTTCCCATGCCAGTATTTGTCTTTAAACTAGACAGATATTTTTGCTACAGTATGTACATGGGCATCAGGCTGAGTCTGCCTTCCTCCATGAATATAACCAAATTTTTCACCACAGCCTTTCACAGGTCATGTTTAGTCAGTGTTCTGTCCCTGAGAATGCATAATAGATGTAAATCATTTTAGCAAATGTTATCAAAGGTAGTTACATTCAGTGTTTATTATAATACAGAATCTATGTTCATCCACTGAGTTTTTTATATTTATATTCAATATATGCATTTAAATTTCTAAGAAAAAATTACATTCGCTTGAAGGTACAAAACAATATAGTAATCTAGGAAGACAAGAGAATTCTCTACAGGCAGTGATATCCATCTTTCTCTCTGCAGACACTGAGATTACACACAGAAACAGACCTTCGTAAGTCACAGCCAGGAGATGAGCTATCAACAAAACAACCTATACAATGGCAGAACATTTTTGCAATACCTTTGTTTTTCCCTGTAGTTGTGCTATCATGAAGTCATTATGCATTTTTGAAACCTTCTAAGTACCAGAATTAGAATCCATGGAGTTCTTAAGAAATTCTCTGTGTTAATGTGTTTTCCAGTCGTCATTTTTCAACAGAGTCTTTTCTCATTCCACTAACACCATCTACATGTCTCTTTCAGGATGTCTCAAAGCTTAGCCAAGAGAAGCACAGCTGCTTTCCCTTTCCAAGTGACCTTGTAAGAACTGTTAGCTAGTCACGCAAGAGAAAAAAGAGCATCTGAACAGCCCTAGGGTTTCTTGACACAGAAGGCCAAAAATAGATACACTTCTTCTTCTACATATCTGCATTTCCAAACTTGTTAACATGACTGTGCATTTCAGGAAAAAAAAAATCACCTTCAGCTACAGGACCTCTCTATATCCTGCACCTCTTTAGCACCTCAGAACATGAGCTAGTTCCAGATAGGTACAAGATTTGGGGGCATAACACCTGATGGATGTTCTGTAAGGGATCTAGCTTCATGCCTAGCACACCAGCCCTGGGTATGAACTATGTGTTTCCCTACACAGAAATAGAACTGTTATCCAACTGTACAAAGTTGGCCAGGTTTGTCTGTTTGCAAGATTATCTGTCACAGCACCATCAAAACAGGATGTTCTGGATTGTCATAAACCTTTCAGTTGTGGCGATACTGCTCAGAAGCCAGCTCAAATTCACTGGATACTCTAGCCCTGTGTCACACCTCTACATTTCTTCTTGCAAATGTCCTGAAAGATGATAGGCTATTAAGAAGAAATTTTCTCAAATATTCTTCAACTTCAAAATGCCCAGAAACCATGGGATGTATTTGCTGTAGAAAAGGCAGATATGTTGCTGCTGTCTGTAGTACATGAAGGTCATCCTAAGGCCCGTGCTAATGTGTAGTGTAGAACAAAGCCTTCTTCTCTTGCAGTGTTCAACCTTCAGCTCACCATCACCATCTTGGGTACATCCAGCATAAAACACTGTTCTGAAAACACGACTAGCCTGCAATACAAAAGACCCAGAGTAATCCACATGCAGGTTGCTACAAAAGTCATTTCACACTTTAGCCAGCCCTCCCTAACATTCAGGGTATAATTCTCTCTTCAAAACCACTGACATCCGATGTCTGTGATAGATAATGTACAAACCATCAGAACAGGAAAACATGCAGTCTGCAGGGGAGGAGAAGGGAGGAGAGGGGAAGGAGAAATGGTTAAGGGAAGAGGGAAAGAGAAGAGGGAAAAGGGAAGAAGGAGAAGAGGGAGAAGCATAAACACACATGAAGTTACACAAGGAAAACACACCACACATAAATTGTTTTCTCTTGATAGAAGACACCAAGTGACAGGATCTTTCTGTTTGAGAGGATTGCCTTAAGGCTTCCTTTGCAATTTACTTGGACTCCATTGACTTATACAGGAATCTCTCTTGTCATGGAAGTTAGGAAATGAGACAGAGTCCCCATCATCCTTAGAGAACCAATACACCTGTCCCATAGTGTGGATGAAGACAATTCAGCAGACATTTCAGAAAAATACCTTTGTGCCTATTGTAATACTAGAGGCCTAGTCAAATACAAGGGAATCCTTCCTGGGCAACTCTGAATTCTCCTAGATTGCACCCTAAAAGAAAGAACGCAGAAACATCAACATGCTGAGCCAAAAATTCTGTTCTGTTTCAGCGTGAGTCAGCCGTTCTCTGCAACACCGACTTTCCCCATAAATAGAAAATTCTGGTTCAATTCCATTACTGACAAGACATGTAGCAGAATCCAAGTATCACAGAGAGCCATGCATACCAAGTATGCTGAATTTCTGTGAAACAAATACCAACTGCTTATGATATAGTTAGTATTCAGTCCACCAGAGATTGACTTTATGATTTAAAACAGAGAATGAGGAATCCTAAATCTATTTTCTACTGCAAGAAAAGCCTTCAATACAGAGATGATGAATGTCTTAGTTTAAGACAAATGCTGAGGTGGAGACTCCAATAAATGAGCTCCCTCCCTTTTCACCAATACACAGAGACAAAAACCAAGGAGATATAAGGTGGAAAAAAAAGTTTACTGAAAAGAAATATAGCAGCAACAATTACAATACAAACAGCATGGTTCAAACCAACAAGAGATACAGACTGCCTCTAGTCTGTCCCCTCTCCTTTTGTACACAGACAAAAGTGGTCACCAACACTTATTTATCCCCAGCCATTTACCCTGGGAGAACAAAAGAATAAAAACTGTGGTAGGCAAAATTCCCATGGTTTAACACCCGCCCCAGCTAGGCAAAACCCAAGAGGAAATAGAAGCAAAGCAAAAACCTGGAAGGCTATGTCATCCAAAAAGAAGTCAAGTTGCCTAGAGGCTGGCATGGATCTCGGCACTGCAGTGGAATGGGTATGGGGGATTCCCTGCTCTCAGCCACCTTGCCACCCTTGGCCCCTGCCCCAGCTTGGCTGCAAAACTGTCAACAAAGCCACAACTCTGGCTCGTGATGGCCACCGTGAGCTCGCAATGGTTCTTGAGAGACTTTGACCCATGGCAATACCGCCTCTCTGAGGCAGCAATGTCTGTGGGCATCAGTAGCATGCCACAGTCTTGGGGGGCTTGGCTCCCAGCAGGCAGATGGCCACAGGGACAGCAAAGCCAGTGCAGTGACCAGAAGAGGTAGTTACCAGAGAGAAAATAAAAGGAGAGTTAGTTCCACGTTTATTTTCTCTCCAGCTGTGGCAACTGTGGGCACAGTGGTTCCTCACAGCTCAGTTAGGCTCGGCTCTGTTCCAGCTCAGCTCAGCTCCTGAGGATGGCTCTGACAGACGATGTGCCTGTCTGTCTCTACCTCCCTCTGCTCTGCCTGCAAGGGGAGCATGTTCCCACCAAGCCGCAGCAGGCTTCACTTCCAGCTGGCACCAAATGCGGCTGGCACTGCCCCCCCAACAAGGACTAATGTAAGAATCCAAACTCAACATTTAGCAGAGACAAGCTGAAAAAGTTATCTTGCAAGCCTTGAAACAAAGAGGCCCAAGGAGATACAACAGAGTCTGTGTTTGTTAAGGCCTGACTATGTTTTATAGCCCTTCTGCCTTAGTGAGAGGAGAAATAGTTTCCTAGTGATGTTACAAAAGTGTCTGAAACCTCCTCTGTTCCTACTTTGTTAGCATAACCCTTCCCTTTTATTTACGTGTCCTGCCTTCAGAGTTTTCCTATTGCGAAGCGCGTGTTTAATAAAGGATTAAGTTTTTGCCCCAGTAACTGGTTTTTGACCCTCACAGACTAACAAAGAGCACTCCTTCCGTCCCTGGGCTGGCTGCAGTGAGGAATTCACTCTTAAAAACACATTTCAAACAGTGTTGGAAAAGGGAATAGAAAACAAAATCTACATTAACCGTGACAGTGAATGAATCAGTGCTTTTTCAAAAGAAAACAAAAAACACAAATGACAAAAAAAAAACAAACCAAAACAAACCAAAACAAAAGAAACAAACCAACCCACCAAAACCAAACTAAGAACAACAAAGGAAGAAAACCAACACCAAAACCAAACTTTAAAAACCTCCTACAACAACTTGGCAGCAGGAATTGATTTTTATGAAGTCTTTTTAAAGACTTCAGAAAGGGAAAATAATGGTCTATTCTTTAATTTTAGTCAAAGATATGTGAAATTTTTACATTCATATCCTGAAAACATTTTGCAATTAATTTAGGAAGGATAAACTCCTCACATGTAGCAACTAGCATATATGCAAGCTTTGACAGGGACTTTGCTTTCCACGTTGGCCTCCCATTTGTGTCAAGCAGCAATTTGCAAGGTCTTTCAGTGCTGTGAAATAGTCAGTGCAATCAGTGCTTTTTTAAAGGTTTGCAGGTTTTTTATTTTTCATTTTCAGCTTTAGAAACACAGTGAAATTTTTGGTGTTGACAAATCTGTCCTGACACCAGGTCACAACTCTTCTGGAAGCATTATTAATGATCAATAGACTGAAAGCCCAGCACTTTTTATGTATTATGCATTCTGATGATGGTATTTTAAAATTCCTAGTTAGAGATTTAGAATGCCTTCGAGCTTTTAAAATTTTGGCACTTTAACAAACACTGTAAAAGGGTGATGTAAACACAAGATAGTCAGGATTTTTTCCGTCAAGGTGAAAAACCTCAATATAATTATTCAGAAACACTATCTTCCTATCAACTGTCTACCTGTTATGGGTTCACCTAGGTGGGCCTAAATTTAGGTTTTAAAGTTCAGACTAGGCCTGAAGCTGTCAGCTGACTTGAGCTGGGTTGAGCTTACAGCTGACTTCTTCTAGCCAGTAATTTTGTATTTCATACCATATTAAGACATCATCTCCAGGGAAGTAGAAACCACTGTGGGAGTGGTTAAGGCAGTCGCTTTTTAGCCTTCCTTTTGGGAGGACGCACAATGCTGTCCCAGAGGAGATGGAGAGGACCAGGCCCACCACTGATTCACAGTTATCACAGGAAATTAAAATGTGTTGCTCTAGTTCTCTCCTCTCTGCTCGGGTTTTGTTTCTCTGGGGACTGAGTCTTCTGAAGTGATTTGGGGTCAAGATTGTGAATTTGATACATGTAGTGTTAGTATAAACGTAGTTTGAAGGGGGTTTTCCTCCTCTCCTTCTTCTTCCTTTCTTTGGTGGGTGGAAAGAGGCTTTTCTCCCTGTACTTTGGGGATTTGGCAGTTTGCTAGCTCAAACCAAGACACTACCAAAAAAAAAATCCAAACCTAAACCAAAACAAAAAAACACACACCAAAAAACCAAACACCACCACCACCACCACCACCCCCCACAAGCAACAATAAAAAGAACTCCTAAAAAAACCCAGGCATACATTTTCTCCTTATGTAGGGTTCCAAGCACTGGATGAGGAGGGCTATGTGCTCTGTTTTCTTTTGTAGCAGCTGTACCTACAAGTGCTATTAGAACAAACTTGAAAAATATGTGTGCTCTGTTCTAAGGATGAAACATGAGGCAGAGGCAGCCATAAGACATGGAAAATTCAGAGCTAAACTGCTCAAAGTGAGCAGCAGTCTGGGTCCTCTTGTGTAGAACCAGAGGCGTTTGCCCTCTTGAAGACAAGGAGAGCCTATTCTTATTATCAGGTTCATGTAGGGATCTGAATCAGAAAAGGAAAGGATCTGAAATCTAGTATAAAAGCTAGAGTTTACTAGTGAAAAAACAGTAACTACATTAAAAAGGCTAATAACTGACTAGATAAAAAATACCATCCCTTCCTGAAATCTAGTCCTGGCAGCAGCACAGACATAAGCATGATGGAAGTTTAAGAGTGTTCTCAAAGACATATTGCTGTTTAGCAGAGTTCATGTGGGTTTTGTGTTTATGAAAAGTAGTAATGCTGATCCTTCCCTCAGCAAGCAGGTTGAGATCCAAGCTCACATCTTGGCAGAGAGAAAACGGGAAGAACTATGAAGGACATCAGTCATGGCAGATCTGGTAACTCATCCGGATTGGAGAATGGTAATGCAGCTTCACCGTGCACCAGCTATTTCCCCATGTAGAGAAATTTCTGTAGCTCACTGGATTTCTACTCTTTCTTTTGCCTTCCAATTCTATCCAGACTTTCTTAATGTTCCCTGGTCATTCTATGCTGGAATTATCACTGGACAATCTTTTCCATTAACTCTTGCAAGCTAGCACTTCCAGTTTGCAGTTCTTGTGCCCACCTTGTTTGATATAAGACTGGATCTAGCCCATGAAGAGAGATCTTTGCCACTTTATCAGCAGGCTGTCAACAGTCCCATTTCATCTGGGGTCATGGTGGCCTGCTTTCTGCTTCAAGCTTTCTCTCTTGCATAGCTGACATACTTCCTCCCTAAGCTTTTCTGGTTCACACTGTGATCCCCAAGACAGCTCTTCTGCTCGTTCCCCTCCTCCCCCCACATGGCATACTCAACATATGTGTGTTTTAAATGCCACTTATTCATGAAGAAGTTTGTAGCACTGGAGCTAACACTGTCTGAAGGGACGTGGACAAAGACCATTAGAAAGGTCAAAAGAGAAGCCTAACACCTCAAATCTGAGTATCCCATGCAGAATGCACACTTTCCCAACCCAGTTCAGTCATATGGTGCTAGTAAATCACCTCTTCTGTTCAGCAAAGGGTAGGAAGGCAGTGCCAGTTAGCAGAACATCCTCTCAGTAGTGGAGCTCTGGTTACAGCCTGTGAAGGACAAGCAAGGGACACAGAAAGGAGAAAGAAGGCTGCAATTTGGAAGAATATTTTGTGACCAAATGACTTTGAACCTAGGAATGTCCAAAGTTCCAGAAACAAAAATCATGATGTGCAGACATGTAATTTCAAGAAGAAAAATAAATAATCTTGAATGAAAATCTGGGGTAAAAGGTCTTTTTAAGAGTTCAATATGTTCATTTTGAGCATTTTGAAACTAAGAATCTTACAATTTCAGCTAGGAACTTTTGTTACTGTAGAATCTACTGCAACATTTCTCAAAGGTCAAAACTCAAGCTTAAATCAACGTTTTTGCAGTGGGGTCTATATTGTGGGGATGAGAGGGAGAGTCTCTGTCATGAAAAGCTTTAGTTGGTTATGATGCATGGAACAGTAAGAACAATTCATAGTAATGTAATGAAGCACAAAGAGGGGGACCTCACTCTAATTCTAAGTTTTCAATGTTTTTGATCCATTTTGCTACAGAAATCAAACACAAAAAGAAATAAATTAATTTCCCCTACTCAAAAACCTCAGGTTTAGTTCCTTTCAAGTACTCAGAGCAAAGACAAACCATACCTAAGAATAAGAATTACAATGAATATGTGATTTCTAAAGCACTGAAGACAGGACAATGGGAGGAAGACCATCAAATAATTGGGGATTTATTGTGGGCCCACAGCAGTGAAATCTCACCACATGGAACAACCAAATCCAGAGAATTTTTTAATGACACTTCTTCTTTCTGTCTGGCAGAATGGGTGTTAGGGAGAACACAGAGAGAAATTATATCTCACTAAAAAAATCAGAAAATTGTTTGACCCCTCTTTATTAACATCATCATCATCACCATTATAAGTACTAGTATTATCTGAAACTAAAATCTTTCTGGGCAAGGAGCTGGGCTTTTTTTGTCCTGTATGTTTGAATTTCCACTGTTCCTTTCTGGTGTTGGAAAAAATGAGACATCAGCCCAAAATTAGCAAGGCAATTCTGAGAAGCAGATTCCATGTACCTATACAGATTTCAACCTACTGCCAGTTTCATTTGATGTGAAGGTCTGAGTAATGATGGAAATGCTGACAGTTCTTACTTTTTCCCTTGCATTTTTTCTTTGCATTACACCCAAACCAAACCTGGAGGAAAGCTTCTTTTTTTCAGCTGACTTTTTCTGAGGAAAGAGAAGCAGCAGATCCATTCCTTGTACTTTGAATACGGAAACACCAGTGTTCCTGACTGGATGAAGTCTATTCCCTGCTTTACTGCAGCAGCAAATATCTATGCACTATGAAAATTCACGTGCTATCCAGGCCTTGAAAGTGGCATCATCCATAGTACTGAGAGACTCTGATATAAAAATTTAAATACTGGGTCTGCATCCTAAAGAATTCTATATCACCCAGAGCTGGCAGAAAACAGAGGCAATCCTTTCTAATATCAAATCAAACTGCGTAGCCATAATATAACAAACACAGATAAGGAATATATTGCAGTAAATATTAATGGACTGATACCACCCAGCTGAGAACACAAAACCAGTTTCCTTTAATCAAAATAAAATCAAACCACTAACTGGGCATCCTGTCCCTGCTTGGAAGCTCTCACAGATATGTAAGTGAAGGTAAAGTGACTTTTTACTTCATTAAATATCCTAAACTTCCACCAAAAGGAGCCTTAAAAACATTCCTGCATTGAAGTGGCTGGACTACTGTAATATCTTCATATGTTAAAGTACCCAGGAATAAACAGTTTTCAATCCCTTTCTGAGACCTCTCACAATTCTGACAAAATCCTGTCGCAGCAAGTTCCACAACTGAAATATGTCTTATAATAGTTCCCTGCATACAGATGGCTTTCACTTAATAGGCATAGGAAAAAAGTAAGTAGCTAAAATACAAGGAAGATAAAATTTGCTGCTAGCAATAACCTTAATAATGCTAAGAAAAGAAATAAAAATTGTAGTTTTTAGAAACTAACTGCATGTTTCCATGTTCAATTCTGTTAAATTTCTGCTGTGTCTTTGTAACAGTCTTCCAAAACTCTGGAAAGTAATCATCTCTGTAATGAATAACCCAGGTCTATTGAAAAGAGAAACAGTTTTTAAACATTATTTTAGACAGCAATCAGGATCACAGACAGATTTCAAAGGCCAGAAACAGGAACATCACATGAAGATGCCAGAAATGTCAAATTAGAGGATCTACACAGTATCGGCCAGTCTTCCAGCTCAGGGTACAGGATGTTCTGTGGCAGTCATTTGCCAGTGGTAGGGCAGATGGTATGTGCGTAACAGAGTCTGAAGGACTGTAAGAAATGCACCATTAAAAAGAATTGAGTTGTCTCTGTTTTATAATGAGAGGAGACTAATTGTGTGTACATGAACTAGGCTGCCAGGCCTCAGAGAGAGGTATCTTTTATTTAGAGACATAGTCTAAAACTCCTTTAGAAAAGAGGATCTGTCTTTTTGTGGAAAATACAGGCAAAACAGTTGGAAGTGCCTGTACAAGATTGTCTCCAAGACACTGAAAGTTTCTTGGAATAAATTGTTTTCCATGGCAGATGTATCCTATTGAAGAAGTTGTTGTGAAGAGCAATGGATAAAGTAATTCATCTGATATATCAGGTTTTTGCCTGTAACAAATAGAAGGGAATAGATAATAATCTACTAGGAAAAAAAAGAAAAAAGAAAAAAAGAAAGAAACATTTCACTTTTTCAAACACATCAATAAATAAGAGAAAACATGCATTTGAGAGTTTAAAAAAGTGTCTAAATGTGAGTTATAACTTTATCACTGCAGCGATCCAAGGAACTCAAATTTGGGAAACAATTGTTTGGGGTGGGTTTGTTTTAACATTCTGAAGAACTCACCAACAGAAAAAGAAGTTACCAAATTCACCATCTCACATTTTCATATGCAGATGGAAAGTTTGGATATTCAGATGACATGAAAGGCACTGAAAGTTTTATTGATTCAACACTACAGACCCCTGAGTCCTTGTACAGCTGAAAGATCTATTTCTCACACACAGCTATGATTTAGAAACAAGAAGGGACATCAGCCTGTACATTGGATAAATAATCTTTCTATGCTACATGGCATATTTTTTTCCAGTAGAGTACCCAAGCCACTTCTGCTGTTCCAGCCTTGGCTCAGAGCTTGATCAAAAACCTGTACAACCTGAAAATCAAAGAGTCATGATCTATCCCTGAAAACTGTTATTGCAAGTACAATTGGAGTCCCAAGCAGGATAGGAGACTCTTTCCTTGGCCAAGGACTAAAGCAGACCCTCCATGAAACATAGTCATGTCTGTCCTGGACCAGTGTCTGGATATCTGTGACACTTGAGTCTGCAAAGAAAGATAATTCAATTCCCACCAAAGCATAAGCATCTTCATTGAGGAGCCTAATCACTTTGGTTTACAGGAGGAAGCAAAATCCAAGATATTCCCAGCACCAGGTGTTGACAGCAGCATCTTGAGTCAGATAACATTGCTCAGCTTCACAGCTTCATGTTGTAATAGTCACCCACCACAGTAAAAGGTAACCCCCACAACACTCTTCCTTGCTTTTCTTCCAGCTTCCTGTCTCTCTTTCCTATTTTCTTCTTTTTTTTTCCTACTACTTTTTGTCTTTGAATATCATTTTTATACTTTGCCCAAATTCCACACCATTCCCCTACCACAAAATTTTTAGCCCTCAACTGTTCAGCACCAGTTAAGGAATAGACTGAAGAGGCTTACATTGTGTTTGATACTGGATGGAAAACAACAGCTCCTCAAAGCTGTTTTATATTTTTTCAAAACCAGAATTACAGCAAGCAAAACCTTTTTTCCTGGAGGACTAAATACTACCTTTGCCTATTTCTCAAAAATCTCCAGTCTCCTATTATTCTCTCCCTTGAAACTTCATCTTGCCAAAGATCTAATTAAGCCATAGTGCAGCAGACTTATTACTCCTGTTCATCTCTGCTCAATCTAATTACTTTTTTCATACACTTCTTTGCAGTATTTCTGATTGCATGTGAAAGTTTATGTTTTCAAAACCTATTCAAGGAACAAAGAGGAAATTTTGACTTGTCTGCCTTAAGGCTATGAGTTTAATTAAACTACTAGGGCAATGAAGTTGCTATTTAAACCATATGTTCCTCCTTCATTTACAGATTTATTACCAATTACCAGTTTTTAAATGCTTGGACTTCTCAATAATTTTTATAACAAACAGGTTTGTTTATCTATGACAAGGACTCTCCATAATCTTAGAAGAACTAAATGCTTTTGTTGGAATTTTTTTGGGGGGTAAATGGGGTTTCTTTTTACTTTTTTTACATTGCAAAGTGTGTTGGGTGCAGGTTCTGGCAGCAGTGGGCTGCAACATGGTCAGTGAGAGGAGAGGTCAGGGCTGCCCTGTCCCAGACTTGGATACTTTCAAGTGGCTCCAAGAGACCCACACCAGGACACAGGTTCAAAGAATGAAGATAGGCAGGGAAAGAGAAGACAGACAGTGTTTTCTCTAAGCTTGGTTCTTTTTCATGCTTGTTTCCCAGTGGCCAAAACAGTAATTCCATAATTATATATTTATTTTATATACTCATAATTGTACTCCAATAGTAATTTTATAGTTACATAATTATATATGCTACATAACTGTATTAGGTGTNCAGTGAATATTAATAATAGTCATCTCTTTGATAACTCAAGAATAATGTATGTCTTAAAGGACTGAAACTTAGTTAGCTTCTGCTGTATTTCCACTTACAAAATGGACTTTTCTTGAGGAATTCTGAGCAGTATTAATTTTCTCTCATTTAGTTCCCTCCCTTCAGCTCTTAGAACATCAGGAGGGCAATAATAAATCCACTTTCTGCAGATCCAGAGGTGCATTTTCTCTCATTGATTAGACAAATCAAGGAGGAAAAGCTAATACTTTGCCTGGCTTTCCAACTGCATTAAAGCCAATGGGTTTTACCCATAGCTATTCTTGGGATGTCAAGAGAGAAGATGGCTCTTTTTGTAAGTAAATCACTGAAAATACATTCTACACAGAGGAGGATCAAGCATTCTAAAGAAATTCCTTACAGCTTGAACGTACTCAGACATAGTCTTACTGGTTTTCTAATAATTTTTGTAAACAGAGGTTGTTTCTGTGCTTAGGTCTTCCTCCTGCCTGTTCCTTTTGGAGATAAGCAGTTTACTTTGGTTATATCTACAAGTGATGCAACAGCCTGGAAGGAAAATACTACCCAAAGTTTTTATGGAAATATATATGTTGTATAGAGAAGACCGCCAACATATCTACTGAATGTAGACAAATGCAGATCCCACAGTAAGGAACTCCAGAAAGGGAACACAAATATAACAGAGCTGGGCAAAAAAAGTGGCAGCTAAGCTTCAGTGTAGGCAAATATAATGTAACAATCCCTTGGGAAAAGTAATCCAGAACCAGACTCACAATTCCTCATGGCCCAATCCTAAAACACTACCAAGGTTGGAGTGCCCACATCAAAACTTGTAGAAAAATGTTCACGGCACTTCCAGGTAAGTTGTATGGATTAAAAAATATGGACTTTTACTCCAAGTTACTTCTAGAATGTTCTGAACCCTTAGAACATTTTCAATCATATTTAATTTATGAAACAG
>VWZD01000138.1:95983-111157 GCA_013396695.1 Sakesphorus luctuosus | reverse complement strand
CATGCATATAATAAATGAATACAGAAAAGAAAATATATATAAACATATACATTTAAATTGGAAATAAATTAAGCTAACTTCTACAGGTCAAGTTGGGCTTTCCCATAATGGTAACTGGCAAGCAGTATCCCCTGTATTTAACTCAGCTCTGAGCTCTCTGACTCCTCTTCTTCCTACTCTCTCCTTTCTTCCCATCAGCCTGGTAGGATTGAGCAAGCAGNTTAGACAAATCAAGGAGGAAAAGCTAATACTTTGCCTGGCTTTCCAACTGCATTAAAGCCAATGGGTTTTACCCATAGCTATTCTTGGGATGTCAAGAGAGAAGATGGCTCTTTTTGTAAGTAAATCACTGAAAATACATTCTACACAGAGGAGGATCAAGCATTCTAAAGAAATTCCTTACAGCTTGAACGTACTCAGACATAGTCTTACTGGTTTTCTAATAATTTTTGTAAACAGAGGTTGTTTCTGTGCTTAGGTCTTCCTCCTGCCTGTTCCTTTTGGAGATAAGCAGTTTACTTTGGTTATATCTACAAGTGATGCAACAGCCTGGAAGGAAAATACTACCCAAAGTTTTTATGGAAATATATATGTTGTATAGAGAAGACCGCCAACATATCTACTGAATGTAGACAAATGCAGATCCCACAGTAAGGAACTCCAGAAAGGGAACACAAATATAACAGAGCTGGGCAAAAAAAGTGGCAGCTAAGCTTCAGTGTAGGCAAATATAATGTAACAATCCCTTGGGAAAAGTAATCCAGAACCAGACTCACAATTCCTCATGGCCCAATCCTAAAACACTACCAAGGTTGGAGTGCCCACATCAAAACTTGTAGAAAAATGTTCACGGCACTTCCAGGTAAGTTGTATGGATTAAAAAATATGGACTTTTACTCCAAGTTACTTCTAGAATGTTCTGAACCCTTAGAACATTTTCAATCATATTTAATTTATGAAACAGACATATGTGAAGGTCTGTATGAAGGCTTGAATTCAGAAAGAGTTAACTCAAGACAAAACTAATGACCAAGAATCACATGACAGACCAGGGGAAAAAAATCTCTAGTTTTGGCTGCTTGACTAATATCAGGCAGTTTCATATTGTTGGGACATTTGGGTATGTCTGACGTAAAGAGTCATCTCCTTGTAGATTCCCAGAAGATGACAGGCTAATGTGTTTGTCTTAAACTTCCTAGCTGGATGGCTGTGGAGCATATCAAGGATTGTTGGTACTATAGCCAAGAATTTTGGTAATAAGCAAAGATTGTTGGTAATAACAAGCCATGGGAATGAATGAGATGTGGCTGGAGAAGGTCCATATGGAGGTAGGTCTGAAAGAACAGTCTGCAATGATAACTAATTTGCATAGAAAGCAAGAAACCTCTTCAGGGCAGGCAAAACTGCCTATAAAAAGGTATCCCCAATAAGCCCAGGCAACATCCCCAGGGGCCTTGACATCCCATCAGCTGGACCGATGCTGGAAGCAGGACTGGTGACCTCTTTTCCTTCCTTCCCTCCCTCCCTTTCTCCCTCCCTTTCTCCCTCCCTTCCTCCCTTCCTNAGCACTCCTGGCCCTGCACTGTTCCAGGAGTGCAGGCTTCCTTCCTTCCTTCCTTCCTTCCTTCCTTCCTTCCTTCCTTCCTTCCTCCCTTCCTTCCTCCCTTCCTCCCTTCTTCCCTTTCTCCCTTCCTCCCTTCCTTCCTTCCGCACTTCCACACTTCGACACTTCCACCCTCCCTTCTGCACTTCTGCACTTCCTTCCGCATTTCCTTCCGCGCTTCCTTCCGCACTTCCTTCCTTTCCCCTTCACCTCACCATTTTATCCAAAACACAGTGCCACATGCTTATATAGTAGATCAGGGAGTAACATTCCAATTTCCATGCCAAGTGTGTAATTTAGTTATAAAACTTACTGAGTTTTTCCAGACCCTCTGGCTTTTGTCGTTCCTTTTAACCGTAAGCATCTATGAATCTTGAGTGGTCCCTTCCCCTTGAGAACGGGATCTCACACTCCTGAAGACACTGCAGCCTTGGAGATCTGTGGATTGATTGCTCAAACTCTATCCTCAAATATCTGCATTTCTCCAGAATGATCCAGTTGTTAGCTGCACTCTCTGAGACCATGTAGCACACGAAGGAGATGACACAGCCCTGAGCAACATATCTCTGAAGCTACTGCCCAGTTTGATGCATAGGAGAAACCAAACGTCTGTGTTGTTCCATTCTTGGTGTGTTATTCAGGTACTACGTGCCTGACTTTTCCCACTGTGACTGAATAAACCATGTATTTCCTTTAGAAAAATTAAAGTCAAGCATGCATAGTCTTTGCATTCCAATTCCAGCAGCTGGGAACTGGGCTGGTTTTGCTTTTGAAGTATCATAATGTCAGTGGGTAAAAAAACTGCTTCACTTTCTGCCCTCTCCAAAGCTCCTTGGCAAGAAAGGGATGGATTGCTTTGGAAGCCTTTTCTGCAAATATGCTCCCATTCCCAGGCATGATGTGAGGGCAACTGACTTGAGAATTTGGAAATCTCATCTTAGTGCAGTATGACCAGATTCTACTCCTATATTAAGAGACTGAAGGAACCATGTGTCCTGAATTTCTCCCAGGCAATGCAGGACAGCAGGTTACTTAATATCAGCATATGTCTTTGTAACAGATGGACTGTTGTAAAACTGTGACCATACAAATAAATTAGCGTAATTAGCTACAAGGGGATGAGAAGGGAGAGGAAGAGGGAGAGGGAGAGGGAGAGGGAGAGACCATTCATTTGCAGTGAGGGCTGATGCAAGCTTCATCTACTTTGTATGTCTGGGCCCTGGTGGCTCAGACTATGCCAAGGTTCAGAGATACAGAAAAACTTCAATCACTCTATATCAGAGTCAAGGATCAAAAATACACATAGTATGGATAATGCAAGATGCTGATTACTAAAAGAAAGAAAAACATTATGTGAAACAGGATATATTCACCATTGTTCATTGCCTAAGTCAGGATGCAAAATAATCATCTTGATTTCCATTTCTTTCTGACCTTCTGTTAGGTTTGACAACTACTATTGAATTGAAGGACACACAGTCATTTTTAGACTAATTCCCTGTGCCCTAGGGACTCTTATAGAGAATTATACTAGTCAG
Organism: Sakesphorus luctuosus; assembly: GCA_013396695.1. Lineage (NCBI taxonomy): Eukaryota > Metazoa > Chordata > Aves > Passeriformes > Thamnophilidae > Sakesphorus > Sakesphorus luctuosus. The sequence continues at coordinate 108,016 of VWZD01000138.1, read as the reverse complement.
AGCAATTTGTAAGAACCTGTGGCAGTGTAAGCAATCATAGCCAACTCTTACCAGAAAGGATCTATCAGTGGGCATAAATGTCTGAGAAAAGTGTGGACCTGATTTGGTCTCACCATAGATTTGCAAAGAATATATATATAATGATTCAACAAGTCACAATGTCTCCCCTCAAATCGAGGCTCAGCCACCTGAACGAGCAAGTTGAAAGATATCATGCTGCACAATCTTAAATGGATTTGAACCAGGCCATGGTGATTTGAGCACTGGGATTCAGTAATTGTTACTGCCAGTCACCAATAATATCATATCACAGAAATATCAGGAAAACTGCATCTTATTGCTATTGTGTTTTCTCTCTGCAGCACAGTCATGTTCTAAAAAGCATATTGCACTTTCATGTTTTTTGGAATTTCTGTTTTTTTCCATTTCCACCGGGAGATCTGAGGACAGCAGAACAAGGACAAACATAGTTTTTGTAACAGTGAACTGGAACTCTGTTACCAAGGTGACTTTAAGCTGATTCTGTAGAAATTAGCCCTGTTTTTCATACTATGAGGATTCAGGAGAAGACCACATGATTCAATTTTTATATAAATACATGTATTATTTTAATAAAATATATAATTTTAATTTATATGTATTTAGTTTCATGTATATGTCTAATATATATCTAATAAGTCCTTGTTAAAATAAAGATAAGTTGATGTGAGGTTTGTCTGGAAGCTTCATACTCAAGAATAGAGGTTCGTATCTTTGTTCAGCCATGGACTTTGCTGATTATCTTTCTGGTCTAGTTTCCTACTAGGAAGAAATCTCCTGAGCAAACTATGAAGAACCTGTCCTTTTCTTGCAAGGAGGTAATTCAGTCTTGGAAGAACATAGCAAGATATGTGGACAGTCAGTGTCTATCCAGTCCTTTGGGGAAGTCATGACAGCTCCTCCACTGTAATCATAATGCTCCTACATTTCTGATGGACCACCTTCTCGAGTATTACCCTTGGAGGGAAGTCAAACACCCACAAAGTTCCTTTTCACAACATCCCAGGAACAACCTGAATCCAAGACTGCTGGGATCCTGAACCATAGTTGTTTCTCTTGGAGAGCCTAAAACTCTCTTGGGAGAAACATAGATTTCATTTGCTCTGGCTGTGGGCAACATCCAAGACCTTCTAGAAAGAGCATAGTGCAACTGTCAAGGGATCACCTTTGATGTTACTTATCAGCAGGTGAAGGACGAATAGGAGAACTGGAGGCTGACAGTAGCTAGAACTTTTGATATTGTTGTGAATGGCCTTTGTGGAGGCAGGTTGTCCAAGCTCCAATTAAGCTATGGTTTTCCCTGAATAATACCAGCAACCACAACACCAGAAACCCCACTTCTATAGCTGGACAGTGAGTGATAAGAGCATCACTGACTCAAGTGTGCCTGGGGTGAATATTTTACATGACAGTGTAGCTTTCCAGAGCCAGGAGACTTGATGGAAGCAACTTATAAGAAGAAAAATTGACATGACCCTAAGGTGAAGCATCTTAAAGGCCTCTATCCCAGTGTGCTACTCTCTGTCATATGAACCTGATAGGCTGATGCATTGTGGTTAAACCCATATAAACATGCCAATACCACCAGGAAACATAAACTTCACCTATAGCCTGGCCACAGAACACTAAGTGATTCTTTCATTTAATAAATTACATTCTCTTTACGATTATTTCTGACTTTTTTTGCCTTATATAAAACAATCAATGAGTTTCTTAAAATTACGTTATAATTCACAACCTGTGGATTTTTACATGAGTCATATTACACTCCTGGGATTTCCAAGGGTATATATCAAGTTAGTTTTCACTGTCTGACATGACATATGGTTTTCCTCTTAAAAAAAGACAAGATAGACAAAGAGTGTAACTTTAGCCATTTCCACATTCCTCATTTTGCATGATTAAATGATTTTCCTTTAAATCAATTTGGAGAGAAGATTCTTCATGCAGGTATATATACAAATCTCTTATTAACTGCAGTTTGACTAATATGACAATCACACCACATCAATTTTCCTTCTCTTACTTGTTTTTACCTCTATCGCTATAAAAGCTAAAAGCCCAACATATTAAAAAAGCCAGTTTTTTAAAAAAACTTTCCTAAACAAGGACCATATGCATCATGCAAATCATTCCTCATTTCAAATTTCTTCTTCAGAAGAGGACACATAATGCTTATACTCCCTCTGACATCATTTAGGGACTTTTGAGACTAGATAAGCATTGGACAGGGGTAAAATTTTGACAGACTATTCCAATTCTGCCAGTCTAGAGACACTGAGTGAGTGTCTGCTATACCCCATGGCGGGTCTTGCCACCCATTGCACTAGTGAAAAACTTCTTTTCTGTACAAAGCATTACTTTAAACCTGGGTCTACTGATCAATTTATCTCAAAATTTGAATACTTAGATTACCAAATAATTAAATGTAATCAGCCAGTTAATTTCATAACTGAAACCCAGCTCTATGGAAATGACATATCATTAACTCTTCCACAGACTAACTCTTTTAATGCTATGGGTAAATATTTGATTTTTATTATCTCATATAATAGATCATCTGAGGGACACTTCTCATATACTCTGTTTCCTGAGCAGAAGTAATCAAGTAGGGAAAAGTGTGTGTGGAAAGGACACATACTGCAGTGCTAATGTCAAGATGAGGCCAGATGAGCAGACCAACTCAAAACTCCTCCTGAGGAAACACTGTTATTTCCCACCCTTTCCAACACTTTGGAGTGCCATGGACATGCCTCATCCTAAACCCGTGTTTATGTACCTAGGCAATGCAGAATAAAAGATTTGCCCTTAAGGACATAGAGGGAACTGGCATTATTAATTTTAACTGTTTGCATTGTTGAGATGATGCATTTTCCATGACAGCATTTGTAAGTTATCAAGCAATGATGTAGTGCTGCAGATTTATAGGTGACTCATGGGGATACAAACTCCTGTCCAACTCATTAGTGGGATGTCCATGCGACCTTTCAATGCTGTGCTGAGGCCCTGTTCCTGTACCATGAGCCACAATGAAAGCACATGTCTGAATAACCATGCCACTTTACAGCAGCATTGATGACTCCATTCCAAAGTCAGAAAGCAAAGAGTACAGCTGGGCAAGACTTTGTAAGGAGAGAATTTACTGCAAAATATACAATTAGGAATATATAACTTTTCTGAGAATTTTTGAAAAATGCAACATTTAATTACATTAAAATTTTGGCTGAAATTATAATTGTACTAATATACTCTTTATATAAAGGACATGTTCTAGATGTGGATTTTGAGAGAACAATTTTGCTTTTAAAATAAATCTGAATGGAGAAAAAGATACCGGGAAAATACAGTAAAATACTCTGAAAAATGTGAATAGAATAGTACAGTTCATGCTGAAGAAAATGTATATGGCACCTAGAAAATTGTTATTTTTTGGTATTTCTGTGTTTGCCACAAGAACAAAATAATCTATTATTCTCAGAGTTGTAAAATTCAGCAATTGAGAGAAGTTAAATGTTGGATATCACAATAAAAGGTAGGATTCTTATCTGGAAAAAAGGAATCCTAATTAATTTTAGAAAGAGAATATGCATGAGAATCTCTCCCTAAGAGCACTGATACAGACAACAAATTTTACTGTGGACCAGTTAGCTGGATGATATCCGCATGCTTTTGGTAAGATGTAGGTAGGCTTTTAATTTCTCACCACTTCTTTATGGGTTTCATTTTTTTGGAGGATTTTCTTTAAAGTCCCAGCTGCTATATTAATGGGATTAAGCAAGAATCTAACTGGACCATGTTTTAAAACGTGTTAAAACTTTTCTTTTTGCACTGTTGGAGAAATTGGAATTGTGGCTCAAGGAAATAAAGGAAATAATTTAAGGATACATGCTCATCAGAATTTGGAAGTTTCACCTTTTATTTCAAGGATACAGCGAGATGGTAATTTTTAATCCAGATATAAGTAAAAGATTTCACAGAAGAAGCTTCTGGACGTCAATTCCCACTAAATTAGAAAGCAATACCCAGTGAAAACAAGAGCCTCTAATAGGCAACAGGCCCACAGAGACCTTCAGCACCATGCACAGGGTTGTTCCCATGGTGTTTCTCAGCAGCGTCCAAGCATGGATAAGGTCATCACAACTGTCGAATTCCCCTGAGTCTGTGGTGTCAGCGTAGCCTGGCCCAGAGGGCACGGGTGTGGTTGTTTTGTTCATGTGGGTACCCCACATTTACACATCCACAGACAGATTCCATTGTCTTCTAGACAGAGGGATAGATGTGAGATAGGCCCATTATTATTCACTGCCCTGTCTCTGATGGAATGTAGAGACTTTGAAAATAAACAAATTGCCCCCTCACCAGGCCTGCACATGAGGACAATTCGTTGTCCTGTCCTCATTTAGCAAGTAGCTTTTTTATTGGTCAAATATTTTAACAGTGGATAATTAAGTGAAACAATCCTACTGAAAAGGTTTTGCAACCTAAACCTTTCTACCCAAGGTTACAGACCTTATATGCATTTTCAATCTGATAGATAATTACACATTGTAAGCCCTCAACAATTTACAGATTGTAGTTACAAACTTAAAGTAAGTCATTTGATGCTAGAGCAAAGAAGCCATAAAGAGTATTAATGTGGACATCCTCCTGGGAAACAATTATTCAACATCTCATTAGGATCTGCCAAACTCCTCAGTGAATAACTCACTTGTATCCATTGTACAGCTTGCTTTCTTTGCATTTTCAGCAAAGTCTCTGAAAGCAAAGGCAGGGTTTAAAAGTGAATACCTAAGCCTTTGAGAATTTGTCCACCTTGGGTTTCAGGTAGGAACTACTTCTCTCTTGATAGATATGTTTTTACTTACCCTGTCTCCCTCTTTCACCTCAGACTGATAGACGAGTACACAGTGGTCAAATGCCATCTTCATTCTGAAATGGTGGGTTAAGACCAGCACAGCTGCTCAGTGCTCTCAAAGAAGGGACAGCAATTGTCCTGTCTTGCACAAGACAGCTTCTTCCACCAAGCAGGAGACTCAAATGGAAGCTACCTGGGGAGGAGTCATCTCCCCATGGAGTATCTCTCCCTTTGAAAAGGACAAGAAGTTCTGAATGTTTTTTTGAATTTCAAGGAATGGTGTATCTGTTATCTGAGATAACAAGCTACTCTTTCAGGTTCTCCGCATCTGGTTTATTCTCTGTCATGAGACCTGGATACCTGCTGGGCCCCACCAAGCCAAGGCAGATGAGTGGCATTATCCTATATACATGTGAGTTACCAGTTACAGGGCACTTGGTTTTCTCTTCCCAAGCCCAACAAAGCAAAGCTCTGTTTCAGCAAAAAGAGTGTTACCCTGGACTTCCAAATCTGCTGTGACTTCTATACCTTCTACTCAGCTGTGAAAAGGAGATGGTTGTCTGCAAGCTCCACAGAAAAGTCTTGTGAGCCTTTGGTTAGATAATGTAGAATTGACTACTAAAGGAGGTAATACAAATTATACTGGAAACACAATTTGTTTGTTTGCCAACTGTGGCTCACGAGCTACAGTCCCAAGAGTTGAAAATGCATATTTATCAAAAAGACTGCTATTAAATATTAGTTGCTCCCTGTAATATGACATCAGTTTTATTTCCTAAAGTCAGTCTAAAATGACTTCACTGCCACTTCTTTTCCAGAAAATTATTCCCATTCCCAAAAAGTGAGGTGCATGTTGCAGGAGTACATTTTTGGGGAACTCTTTCTTCCCAGTTGTGGTTTGGCAATTCACCAGGACACCACTTTCCCAGGTACCAATGTGCACTGGGAAGAAATTACATTCTTGTCAAGACATTGATTCCCCTATTTAATTCCCACTCTTGTTCTCTAGCTTGGAAAACAGGTGTATGCAGTTGCAGCTTCCACTGAGTAAGTGTCTTAAGTGCTGTTGATGAGATGCATTGCTTGAAAGACACAAACAACACTCAGTATTGAACTATTGCTATCTCCAGACCCTTCCTTTACCAAGAAGGCAAGGTAAGAGTAAAGCAACTGGGAGGATCAGCTGGCAGGTGTGCCTATGGCCACTAGCAGCTAGCACAAAGTAAGCAAGCAGTATCATGCTCCTCAGGGTAAACAAAACCTCAGAGGATGCCTCTCAGGCCAGCAGGCTATCTGGCGAGAGCTGGTAAAGTCCCACCACTTGGCCATCTTACCAAGTCAACAGTTTGTGAGCATGTTATTGAGGAGGAAGGCTGAATGGGAGCAGTGTCCTTGTCTTGACTTCAGCCAGCAAGCTGCTCAATAATGTTGCCAGGGGCACTGCAATTCAGTCTGTTGAACTGGCTACAATCCCTGACTCTAAAACAGACTTCCAGGATGACCTTAATAATTCACTTAATTTCTGCATGCCTCATGGTTCAGATATTGTTTACTTGGGCTTGAACTGTTGTACTGGGTTGACCCTGGCCGGATGCCAGGTAATTCCAAAGCCCCTCTATCACACTCTTCTGCAACTAGACAGAAGAGAGAAAATATAATGAAGGATTCGTGAGTTGAGATAAGGTCTGGGAGAGATCATTCATGAATTACTGTCATAGGCAAAACAAACTTGAAGTTCGGATAATTAAATTTATTACTGACAAAATCAGAGCAGGATAATGAGAAGTAAAATAAATCTTTAAAACACCTTTCTTTCACGTCTCACTCTTCCTCAGGCTTTACCTCCTCCCACACAGTGGTGCAGGGAGACAGGAATGGGTGTTACAGTCAGTTCATCACATGTCGTTCCTGCTGCTGCTCAGAAAGAGAAGTCTTTTCCTCACTCCATCCTGGGGTCCCTTCCACAGAGACAGTCCTTCATGAACTTCTCCAATGTGAAGTCACCCCACAGGCAACAGTTGTCCATGAACTGCTCCAGCATGAGTCCCTTTTCCATTGGGTGCAGTCTTTCAGGCAGAGGCTGCTCCAGCATGGGCCTCCCATGGAATCACAACCTTCTTTGGGCATCCCCCCACTCTGATGTGGGCTCCTCCATGAGCTACAGGTGAACCTCTGCATCCCTGTGGACCTCCATGGACTACAGGGGAACAGCTGCCTCACCGTGGTCTTCACCACAAACTGCAGGGAAATCTCAGATCCGGCACCTGGAGGACCTCCTGCTCCTCCTTCTGAACTGATCTTGGTGTCTGCAGAATTGTTCACATGTTTTCATTCCACTCTTCTCTGACTGCAATTTTCCTCTGCACAGTAACTTTTTTCCTTCTTAAGTATGTTATCACAGAGGCATTATTGTGATTCTGGATTGGCTCACCCTTGGCCAGCAGCACATCAGTCCTGGAGCCAGCTGGCATTGGTTCTACTGAACGTGGGGGAAGCTTCTGGCAGCTTCTCACAGAAAATACCCCTGTAGCCTCCCAAGTACCAAAACCTGGCCACAGAAACCCAATACATTTGTGAAGTCTTTGCTATACCATTCCTAGGTCTGGAGAAGTCTTTACCGGGACAGCAAGATTGTAACTCATATTTCAGCCTGGACAAGACCTCTGAGATGCAATGTTACAGCCTGGTAGTTGTAGGATATGTGTAAACCACATACACTTTGCAGAATGTCTCAGAGCCCTGACTTTCTCATTGTCCAAAGTATAAGTACTGCTGCTTCTTTCCATGGCATATGCCACTTTGGACTGCTTGGCCCTCCATTTTAAACATTACATAAATTACTTCTGACACTTTTTTGTGGGTACCTGGTAAAGTTCCAAAAATCCATCAAAAGGTAAATCTGTTGCATTTGAAACAGGAAAACCCAGCTCCTCTTTTCAGCTAAAATTGCCATATTTCACCATTTACTTAAGCATAAGCATGTAAGTCAATATCAGTTCTGGCACTATGACCTGAAATTATTGAAAATGCTAGTGTAAAAATAGCAAAAATAAGAAGAAAATCTCTACAGGTCTACTTTTCACTATTTTTCCCCTGCTGGTGGGTTAAACAGTAATTGCTAAGTGATCTTTCCCTGTCTTTATTCTTGACCCACAAGATTTTTTTATCTTACTTTCCTCTGCAGTCCTGCTGAGAAGGAAGAGTGAGAAAGTGTCTTGGTGGGCATTTGTCAACCAGTCAAATTTAACTCCTCACATCTTTAGTTTGATTTCTTCCCAAAACCATCAACATTCGTTTGATTGATTTTCCAAGTTAATCCACAGTCAAACAATTTCAGTGCTGGAAGATAATTAAAGAAACAGAATTAGTACAAAATAATGATGCTTTTACTCAATCTCTTCCTTTAAAAGATCATAAGCTCTATGATAAAAGTATTAACTGTGGAAAAGAGGAATGTGGCTAAATTCACCTAAAAAACTAGGAGTATTCCTATACATTATACAAGATTTAGTTAGTTCCCTTCTACACTGGTGTGTTCAGGGGTATACATTCTGTTAAATATGCATTTAAAATTACTATGGGCTGTAAGTGGGCCTGTTCCGGTATATAGGCCTTTCCTATTGCATGTCCTACAGACAACAAAACAACACACAAATGGAGATCAAAACCAAACTGGAATCAATGGCATTATCAGGTTTGCAGCTTCTATAAGCAAGCTGAGGTACTTTGTTTTCCTTGAAAGTTTTACTGGACTAAATACATTTATATAGAGCTGATGGGATTCCATAGTTTCTGCATGTTATCCCTCATCCCGAGTCCTCCACTTTGGCCACAACAACCCCATGCAGCACTACAGGCTGGGCACAGAGTGGCTGGAGGGCAGCCAGGCAGAAAGGGACCTGGGGGTACTAATTGATAGAAAGCTCGACATGAGCCAACAGTGTTCCCAGGTGGCCAAGAAGGCCAATGGGATCCTCTCCTGTATCAAAAATAGCGTGGCTACCAGGTCCAGGGAAGTGATCCTTCCCCTTTACTCTGCATTGTACACACCTTGAGTGTTGTACTCAGTTCTGGGCCCCTCAGTTCAGGAAAGATATTGAGGGGCTGGAGCGGGTCCAGAGAAGAGCAACAAGGCTGGTGAAGGGACTGGAGCATAAGTCCTGTGGGGAGAGGCTGAGGGAGCTGGGGTTGTTTAGCCTGGAGAAGACGAGGCTCAGAAGTGACCTCATCACTGTCTAGAACTACCTGAAGGGAAGTTCTAGCCAGGTGGGGGTTGGTCTCTTCTCCCAGGCACTCAGCAATAGGACAAGGGGGCACAGGCTCAAGCTCTGCCAGGGGAGATTTAAGTTGGATATCAGAAAAAAGTTCTTTACAGAGTGCTCAGGCATTGGAATGGGCTGCCCAGAGAGGTGGTGGATTCCCCATCCCTAGAGGTCGTTAAGCTGAGATTGGACATGGCACTGAGTGCCATGATCTAGTAAAGGGACTGGAGTTGGCCCAAGGGTTGGACTTGATGATCTTGGAGGTCTTTTCCAACCCCATCTATTCTATGATTCTATGATTCTAAAATCCCATACTGTCAAATTGATCTTTCCCACAAGATAACAAGCACAATGGTAAGCATAAAATTAAGCAGAACTAATGACTCTGTGATACACTCTGCAGTGCAGCTAAACAGGACAAAGCTGTTGCCAGAAGGTTTGGCTTTAGAAACAGAATGCAGCTTGAGAAGGAAGATAAAACAGCATGCTGAACAGAAAAGATGGTCTCAGTATACAGCAGTATAAATAACGTGCACAGCAGATATTTTTAACCTGAACCCCATCAGAGGAACAGCCTTGTGGCCTAAAATTTCTTTCTGATTGTCTGTACTCCCATGTCAAAAGGCAGTTTCTGAATGGCAATACTTAGAGACCTGTCCAGCTCCATGCCAAGATGTGGATAGGTACAACACTGAGTCCTTCCTAATTTCCACAGGTCATCAGCATTCTATGGCAAGATTTTTGACACAGACAATGCTGGGAAAGACCGCAACTGCCAGACCCCATCATTTTAGATTTCACCCAAGAACTTTCTAATAGTGAAACTCAAGAATTCAATATTCATGGTAGAATCCAGTTATGAAGGGAAACAGGGATCTCTGTACTGAATGATAAGCAAAGGACACAATTGTCTGAAGCTAGTAAGAGTAGGCATGAGGTATTTTGACTCTCTTGTCCCATAAGACACTAGATTCTGACACATTGATACAGACAGTCCCCATACATTACAAGTTGAAAAAAAGCCCCAAAGATCTTTCAGAAACAGGACTCTTTTTATTGCCACCTCCCATTGTCCAACAGAAAGACTTACAGCTCTGACTTCAGAACTATCCGAAATGGTGATTAACATCTCATCTTCTCTGGCAATGAGAGGAGAAAAACTCCTTGATTGCTATACCTTTGAAATTGGTGCCATGCCTCTCAGAGGTTTTGAGTTTGATTAATTCAAAATGTATTTCAGGAGTTCATTTAAAGAACATTATTTCAAAATTACACCAATGAGACTACTGTAAAACAGAAGGCTCGGAGAAAATGTTTGTGAAGATCGAAGTGATTATTCCAGGGCTCAGAGAAGTAGAAAAGGTGGCTTTGGGCCAGATGATTTCTAAATAAGCCTTGAGTGAAAATTAGTTCTGGTCATAATTTAAGATCACTATAGCAACACAATCACACTTGCCAAGTATGCAACATTATAAAATTACAACACACTTTTCCATAAAACAGAAAAAATCTTTTTTCTACACATTTTCAGAAATAGATTTAAATGTGTATCATGAAGGTGGCAACAGTTGTTCAGTATAAAGATCTTATTTTATTCTGTGGTTAGTTAAGGAAAGCCGTGTCATAAGCTAGTTAAATTTACAGCAGGTACCTCCCGGAATATGAAATCACCATGTTTTTTAAGGGATCCATGAAATTTCACATTGCAGAAACAGATGACACAGTAAGATCAGGATGAAATGAATGATGCAAGGAATCTACCTTGAGTCTACTGTGCAGTGGGAGAGAAGATTGAGAAGTACGATGTGCTAAGGTTGATGCAAGAAGGATTTTGGATTTTTGACTTTCACATTTTATAGATTTTAGGAACACAGTAGCTGCAGCAGAGTAGATCTAGTGTGTTAATTGTTATGGGTCACTGAGGCAGTAGCTAGAAATTTTAACTTTTATTTTATTTTATAAGGAGAAAAAAAATGGTTAGTAATTAAAAAAGTCAAGTGATATAGCTCCAGCCTTTTTGGCTATAGTAGTGATATCAGCAAGTGATATAGCTCCAGCTCTTTGGTTGAGCCTTAGTGATTCAGCAAGTGGTATCAGCTCCTGAGCCTCAGTGATATCAGCTCTTGCGAACGCAAGAAGTAGGGCAACACAGTGCTCACTGGGTGGTAAAGCACTGGGCAGGTCGAGGTCCTCCGATGATCTGCGAGATTCTGTGTCCAAGGGGTCTGCTTATATCCACTTTTCTCAGGGTAGGCCACGCCCCTTTTCGCAGACGCCGTTCATAAGGGTTTCTCAGTTTTCAACCAGGTCCGGCAGGGATCTTTGCTCGGTGTTGCACAATCCTCGTGGCTGTCCGGGGTGGGTGGGGCGCCCATGTGGCTCTGCAGCGTGGAATCTGGAGTGCCGGGGAGCAGGGGAAGAGATCGCGGGCACACTTCGCCCACTGCGGGCGGCGGGGGAAGGGGATCCATGCGGCTGCCCACGCTGGGTCCATGCTGCCAGAGGAGCCGGGCAAGGCACCGGCGGGAGGAGAAGGAGAAGCGGCCCCGGCCCACAGGGGCAGCGCCCAGAGCCGGGCCCGCCGCGCTGCCCCCAGCGCCGGCCGGGACAGGCCACCCATGGCCCGCGCCCGCCGGCCATCACGGGCCGGGGGAACAAGGGGGTGTGGGTGCAGTGCAGGGGCTGAGGTCTGGGACAGATGCCTGGCGGGGACTTGGCTGTGTCTACACGGTGTTGACCGAGGTCTTAGGAAGGACTGGGGTAGGGGGGAGAGACTCGGCAGCACTGGTGCCGTGGGGGTCCCCAGGTGCAGGGCTGAAGAAAAGGCTGCTTTTGGCAAGTCCTGTCACCAGCATGGCAACTGGGGACTGGGGGAAA
>VWZD01000138.1:76612-93343 GCA_013396695.1 Sakesphorus luctuosus | reverse complement strand
GGAGCTGCTGTGGAGAAAGTTCTTTGCTTGCTATTAAGTGTGGTTCTCACAGCAGAGTGTTGAAGACTCTTCCAACTTGTGTGCTGTCCGTTGTTTGACAGGCAGTGTTGGGTTCATAAGTCTTTGATGTTCTGGAGATGGTTATAGCTAATAAGTTCTCCATGGCTAAAGCATGGCCCTCACAGGAAGGCTGAAAATCTTTCCAGCCTGTGTTCTCTCCATATTTAAACAGGCAGTGCTGGGTTCATAAAGCTTTGACTGTTCCAAGGATGTTTATAGTTAATACCCTTATATTAATACAGGTGGGACAAGAAATCTTTGCATTTCTGCCCCTCCTTTTCACATGAAAGACCACAACAGGTCAGCCGTGTTCTTATTTCTTTTGACAGAAGCAAAGTTCCATGTTCCTCACTGTTTGGACACTGGAGGATCTCATGCAAGGAAGACTTTGCTAACTCCATGTTAAATGAAGCACCTTTACTGGGGCTGACACAGTCAGCTTCCCTACTCAGGAATTTCACAGGTTTTACAGAACAGCTTTGCTGAAGCCTTTCAGGCATCTGTATCTACTAAATATGTCTACCTGGGCTGGTGCCAAATCCAAGGATAACCTTGAACCAATGACAAATTTGAGAAAATCCTGCAGACTCAACTATGCCTGCAATCAGGATTCAAGGATGTACAGATATGTACATGTATTTACAGAAGTTCTGGAGAGTTCTTAAATCTGGGATGTTCAAATGAAAAGGAGGTTCCAACTGTCTCCTCTTTTCTAAAGAAAATTTGTTCCCTGACAGCCACATAACAGCATGAAACAGCCAGTTCATTTTGTACACTGCACCTATCCCACTCCTGTCATGCAAATGACATGGTGCATCCAAGTCTTTGGCAGCTCTTAGACCAACCTGCTTATCTTGTAGAATGAGAAGGGGCTGGGATAGAAATCTACCAGTTCTGAAAGCTGGGTGAGGCACAGATAAATGTTCACAATGTCACTTGGTTGAGCAGGCGGGAAGTGACTTGGGAAAATTTCTGGGTAAAGGATTGGAAGACGAAGGATTGGAAGACGAGCCTTGACAGAATGTTTTCAATATCACTTCTAGGAAAGAGAGAGAAAAAAATTCCTCCTTCTCCCACTGCAGTGATGGCTTGTAGCAATGGACATACTTGGATTTAACAGATGACATGAAGATCTTCCTGACCCATCAAATACCTTAAAGGAGGCTTACAGGAAGGCTCAAGAGGGACTTTTCACAAGGGCACACAGAGATAGGACAAGGCAAAAGATAGTAGGTTGAGATTAGATTTTAGTAAGAAATTCCTTACTCTAGGAGCAGTGAGGCAGTGGCACAGGTTGCCCGGTGTGGTTGTGGACTACCCCTTCATGTTGGTGTTCAAAATTAGGCTGTATAGGGCTCTAAGTAATCTGGTCTAGTGGAATGTTCCCTGCCCATGGCATTGGGGTTGGAAGATGTTCTTTAAGATCCCTTCCAACTCTAACCATTCTATGATTCTCTGATCTATCATCCTCTGTATGGGTTTTCTTAGTGAGGGGCAGCTGATGCCATCTTTAGGTACCCCTTCACTACAGATGTAATACAGCAGGTGGCAATTTGTGGCTGTCAAGACCATTCATAGTTGCAGCAGTGTTTTGCTGCTCCATCAGTACTTCTCTTCCCACCTGTACAGAGTGAAAATCCACCTGCAACCTGGAAGAAATTGCCGTGTAGTCAGCCTGAACACCATTGTTGTGATCAAACCACTTGCATGTTCTTTAACTTACACTGGTTGGCTCAATTTTTTAACTCCAAAACCTTTGATTAAATGGTGATATTAATTACTCTGAAAATCAAGGCAATTCAAGTTGTACATAGTAAGTCTTCCTTCACACTCCTTTTTTTCTAAGTATGCTTGTTGGAATTTGTCTCTTAACGCCAGCTTTAAAAATATGAGTTTCCTATGGCTCTGTCACACAGGTCAGTGGTGTTGCAGAGTGCACCTGAACCACTGCAGTTTTAAAAGACAGCATCCATCATTATCCTGGTTTTTGTCTTGCGTGCTGAAAGGGCTCTTCCACTTCCCTAAACACTCACAGCTTAGAGGAACTCGGGATCCCTTGAGAACTGGTGGAATCAGCTCCTAAGAAATTCCGTTTTACTACTGTTCTCTTCCATGTTTTTCTAGGGAGCAACAGGTAAAAACATATAGGAAAGTAGAGATTTCTTATTAAGATTTCCCCAGAACTGATAATCCACTTGATAGTGAGTGTCTATGGCCTCTAGCTCTTTGTTACATTCTTATTCTGATGAGCATTTCTTTGCTGTCCTATGAAATAAAACAATAAATTATAAGTTTTATTTAATAGAAAATACCTGAAAAATGCTCCTCTTTGTGCCTAGGTATTTTCCGTCTTTCTTAGTAAGCTGTATTCAAGCAAGTCAGATGGTTTTGCATTGTCCTTTTAAATTTGACTAATTTCACGATCACTTAAGGTGTGACCACTGGTTTGTACAGTCAGATATTCAGAGATGATCATAATGAAACAATTCACTTCATACCATGAAATTTTGTCTAATATGAACAATCTCTGTATGCATTCACATTCAAAGGATACATTATCCACTGTGAAAATTTCCTCTTCTCTCTACACATGTTCCGAAACGTTTATATTGTATTAAGAAGCATATCAAAAGTGTTTGCACTAGTGTCTCACAGCTGTGGAGGGCAGGTTACCAGGAAGAATGTGAAAAATTTGATAGACTGCTGATTCTGATGATGCCCTTTTTGTTATCCATTTAGAAATTCAGAAAGCACAGAAACTGTGTTATACTTGAGTAACTATTTTTGAGCGACATAAGTAGCCTCAACAGTGACAACCCAGAATCCCTGAGGAGATACAAAAACTGAGGCAGTACCAGGGCTCTCAGACAGCACTTCAGAGTCGTTAGCTTGATATGCCTCAACACTCTTATGGTCATGTATGGGACCATGACACATCCAGCACCAAGCATACCTACAAAGATTCAACTGTTCATGAAAGACAGAGGACAGTGAAAGACTGCAATGGCTCCTGTTAGCACACTTGAACAAGATTAGCTCAGCACACTTGAACCAGATTGACACAAACATAATTTTATGTGTGTGTTTGTTCCACATTGATTTATGCACAGTGAATAAGTGCTGCATATGTATTTTATGTAGTTCAGGATATTATTTCTGAGTACCAAACACTTCATTATGAAGAAACTTCTAATTTTTAATAAGAATGTTATTGTTTTCCTGCCTGTCTGTCTCTAATGAACTGTATCTCTCTTCTCTCAAAGAAAAGACAATCACAAAGGAGGAATTTCACAACACGGAAGGAGAAATGTTTTAAAGATGGACCTTTAGTTCCTTTTCATCTCACTGTTTACAAGTAGATGCCTGACTAAACATTGGTGTCAGCCACTCTCCAGATGGGCATCAGTGAAGAATAGATGTGAAAAAAGCGGCCAAATGGACTGCATGCTGATAAGAACAGCATGAGGATATGCAAGCAGTAGGCATGCATGGTTTTCAAAGTGCCAGCAGACTGAAATGAGGGCAGGGAGGCAAGAGAAGCAATTTTCCTAGTTCTAGAATGAAACAGTTCTCTCCCAGCTGAGGAGGAGGAGGCTGGTGATGTATTTGTAGATCCAATGCCATCTCTGCAGCAAAGTTTACCCCTTCTGTCAATATCGCAAAAGCTAGAGACATTCAGGTGCTGCAATGACCCTGAATGGATATTTTGACTGGGTCAGCTGTGATACCACACATCCTTGTAAGGAATATCAGCGAGCATCCTTCAGCAGAATTAGAGCCTTTTAACTATGTTTCTAGAAAAACTCAGTGTCACCTCCTCTGTAACTGCCCTCTTGGCATTTATGACATCCAAGACTACACTTTCTCATGAACTAACTCTGGCAGATGTATTCCTATGCCAGACAAAACTGTGGATTGTACTGATACCTTCTCTGGTTGATATTACCATACCTTTTAAGCCTGCAAATAATTTGGAGAACCAAGTGATATGACATGACAAATGGATACCAGCAGCATCTGTCATGCCCTTCCCAGCATTTTAGCTCTGTGTGTGCTTGCATATACAGCACGTAATTGAAACCAGGTCATTGTTTCTCTGCAGTGACCAGAGACCTATTTTGGGCCTAATGCTTTTCTCCAGCCTCAAATCTCATAGTTTTGTAGATCCATCTTTCACTTGGCAGAGCTTGCATTCAACCTCTGCACGTCAGCAGATCACTCTGGTATTTCGCAGAGTACAGACATGTTCACAGCCACACAGAGGCAGCAGCATGAGAGCCTGCCTGCCAGGTTGTTGGTCAGCCTGCTCCACATAGGAACAGGGTAAGAGACTATGGTTAAGTGACTATGCATAAAGCCCTCTTCTCTCACCTGCAAAGGCCTGGACTATCTGGTTTGCTTCTTTAAGGAAGGACTCTGCCCTTTTCAGGCTTTTAAGTAAGAAACTCTAAAATGTCATCCTAACTCCACTGGTGATGACTTTTGTGACTTGTCTAGTAGTTGTCCTCTAATGAGCTCTGAATTGTTATGGAAAGGATATAGTTCAGCAGCACATACAAACCCATGCATAGTGCTATTCAAAGTTAGACTATAAACCATGGGGAAATTACTGTCACTGCAAAAAAAGAGATTGGCAGATCATACTGTGCAGCAAAAGAGCCATATGGGACACTGCATTTTCTTGGGCAAGGTTGTGCCAATAGAGGTTGTTTGAAGCTGTTGACCCTTTCTGTCTCCAAGGCTGTCACAAATTGCAAAGTCTGAGAAAAGCTTTTTGCTCTATTGTTCAGCACTGACATTAACAAAAACCTTGGTTTTGTCAAGGAATTATGTGTACGTCTTTGTCATCAGCACAATTTTTGCTAAGTGCTGAAGGAAGGAGGCTTTTTCTGTTCCTATTAAATGTGCTATTTTTGTGTCAAATTACTTTCTAGACTCATGCCTCAGGTGTAATTTTGATACCACAAAGATGGTCTGTTTTGAACTTCATTTATCATTCTTCTCATCACAGCTATAAATCTATTAAGTACCAGGCTGCAGGGAGAAATGGTCAAATGTAGTATTTCAATTTTTTTCGAGTTGCATTGCATTACTTTCAGTGCAACATCAGTAATACCAATGACCATATATAGCATGGTTAATGCTATTAAAGCTGCTAGAAATTAACTTTGTCATTGCAGAAAATAATTTTTTCATCAATATGTTGACGCCTAGAGGAAATAGGAGGTAAGTACTGCTGGCCCACAAGCACCAGAAGTTGTCTGTTGTCTGGGGAGCACAACGGAACAGCTCCTGTAAGCAAACTGATCAGGGCTTAATGCAGCGGGGTATACTGGAGGTTACAGCACTTCTGCTAAACCAGACAGGCTGTGGTACTGGAAGAAACCAGATGTTTCTGATCCTAAGGGAAAAGTCTCAGCAGCATGCAGAGGCAATAGCTGTCACTGGATCCTATCACAGGCAGGTGGAGTGTGGGAATTAGAA
Organism: Sakesphorus luctuosus; assembly: GCA_013396695.1. NCBI lineage: Eukaryota > Metazoa > Chordata > Aves > Passeriformes > Thamnophilidae > Sakesphorus > Sakesphorus luctuosus. The sequence goes on along the minus strand of VWZD01000138.1, from coordinate 87,799 downwards.
GTAACTGAAGAAAAGGAGGAGGGAAATAGGCTTTTGAAGGAGAATTTTTGTTTTCAGTATATCATGACATTCTGACTCAATACCAGAAATCATGAAGATGTAGCTAGCAGAGAGTTTTCTGGAACTAAGAGGGTGAGATCAGGAGCACCAAGCATGGCTTAGACACTCAGGGGAAAACCTTTAGCAAGCTCATATAGTAATAGTTCCTATGGGGGGCCTGGGACAACCAAATGCCCCAACTACACAGACTGAAGAGGCTTGTTAGAACTAGAAAATTGATGGGGCACTGAGCTCCAGCTGCCTACAGGACAAGTTAGTATAAATTGAGGGTCAGATAGTGGTGGAAGATACTGTTGTAGGCATGCTTTGGATGCAAGCCAAGATGGAGTCCAATTATACCTGGATCTGGTTTACTTCATGGGTTCTTGAGCTTGGCAGAGGCCTGAAGGTGTTACCAGAAATGAATGGGTAAACCAGGGTTTTGTCCTGCCTTTATACATCCAGACTAGCAATGGTGAACCTAAGTGATTGACACAGAAGTTAACAGGAGAGATCTGTCTGATGGTTTGATTCCAAAGTGCTCTGTTGGAATTGAAGACTATTTGTCTTTCTGTGAAGTGGATTTTACACCATTTATTGCGATATAAGGCCCAAACCTGCTGGGCAGCGGTTCCATGGCAAAAAAAAAAATAGAGATAGAGATAGATGATAGATAGATAGATAGATAGATAGATAGATAGATAGATAGATAGATAGATAGATAGATAGATAGATAGAGATAGATAGATAGATATTCTCTCAGACCTTTTTAGCCACTGAATTGTTCTAGAAAAGAAGAAAACTATTTTTCTGCTTTTAGTTCTCTGTCTCCACTAGGCCAAAGGTCTGGTTTGTGAACTTCTCTTTTCTTATAAAGCAAGGATCAGATCTCATTGATCAGGAAGGATAGCCTGGCATTGAGAGGCACATGTTGCACAAAGTCCTGGTCCTACTGTGCCCTAACAGCAGTCTCACACTTTCCTGAAAGGATCTGACCACTGTCACTGGTCAGCCTTCAGTCAGCATTCAATTCAGATGACCCTCAGCTTTTCTCTGCCTGCCCAAATAGGAGTCCACCAACCATGGGCTCACAAGGCAAGCAAATGCCTGTGCAGGAGCGTGTGTGACACATGCCTGCTGCAGCCAAAAACATCAACCAGGAGGACAGCCCCACAGCCCCTCTCCTCCCTTCCTCTCTGAGTCAGACACAACACAGCCTCTGTCCTATCTCTCACAGCAAATAGAGCAAGTCAGAAAAGTCTGTCTGGAGTATCACAGTGGCCACAGACCAGGAAAGAGTCCATGATGCTGATCTGCACATGTTTCTATTTTATCTTTAGGGCAACAAAACTGAAATTAGTTGTGGGTATCCCACTGAGATTTCTGACTCAAGAAACAGAGAGTGTACAAAGATTTTTTTCTTTTTTTTTTTTTTTTTTTTTTTTTNTTTTTTTTTTTTTTTATTTTGCTGAGGAAAAGAGCACAAAGCTGACTATGTTGTGCTCTAGGAAGTGGTAACATGGAGTGTATGGACAGTTGTACTTCACTGACCTCACACACACGCAAAAGTAGAGAGGCATAATAATCAGTAGCAGTATTAGCAAGAATGAGAAATAGAGCTGTAATGAGGCCTGACAAAGTGGCATGCTCTTTTTGACATGTGTTACATGCAAATATCTTGATCTCTGAGGCTAATAGCTTCTGGAAACTGTTTCTTACCAAATACACGTGATTCAGATGCTGGGAAACCAGACACTCAGGGAGTTAAGTGTTCATGTTGCATTGACCACTGGAAAACACAGAGCATTAAAAAAAAAAAGAAAGTAACCCAGGGACCTTGTGCGTTGCATTCTGAATGTCTGGCACTTTAGAGCACTTGCAGATACTCCTGGGGACCAGTGAGAATACATAACTTTGCAGTGACCTCAGTAAAGTGAGACCACCTCTGAGCGTCCACCATGAAATAATTCTGACAGTATTAGTGATAAAACATGAAAGGTTAAGGGGATAAAATTTATACTACTAATGGAGGACTTCAGACATATATTATGGACAGGAATGGTTAGAGGGGTTTTTTTAATGGCAAGAGAAATTCTCACTTTATGTGTAAGTAATATTCATGCAACATGCCAAAGAGTAAAATCTCCAGTAAAAGATCTACCTGTCTGCTCTGGCCAGAAGACCACCTGTCATTGAGGCCCTATAGAGTGATGAACTCCCTTAAAGGGTTACCCTGTAGAGAGCCCTCGACAAGTTAGAGGGCTGGGCAATCACCAACCATATGAAATTCAACAGGGGAAAATGTTGGATTCTGTACCTGGGATGGGGCAACCCTGGATGTATGGACAGATGGGGGCATGAGATGCTGGAAAGCAGTGCCATGGAAAGGGACCTGGGGGTCCTGGTCAGTGCCAAGTTGAATGTGAGTCAGTAGTGCCCTGGCAGCCAGGAGGGCCAACCGTGTCCTGGGGGGCATCAGGCAAAGCATCACCAGCCAGTCAAGGAAGGGGATTGTCCTGCTCTGCTCTGCACTGGGGCAGCCTCACCTTGAATATTGTGTGCAGTTTTGGGCACCTCAGTATAAGGAAGATATTAAGCCATTAGAGAGTGTTCAAAGAAGAGCAACAAAGATGGTGAAGGGCCTTGAGAGGAAGCTGCATGAGAAGCAGCTGAGGTCACTTGGTCTCTTTAGCCTGGAGAAGAGGAGACTGAGGGGAGACTGCGTTGCAGTTACAACTTCCTTGTTAGGGGAAGAGGAGGGGCAGGCATTTATCTCTTCTCTGGTGGACAGTGACAGTATCTGAGGCAATGACCTGAAATTGTGTCAGAGGTGGTTTAGGTTGGATATTAGAAAAAGATTTTTCACCCAGAGAGTGGCAGGGTGCTGGAACAGGCTCCCTAGGAAAGTGGTCACAGCACCAAGCCTGACACAGCTCAAGAAGCATTCGGATGATGCTCTCAGGCACATGGTGTGTCCTGGGGATGGTCCTGTGCAGGGCCAGGGTTTGGACTCAGTGATGCTTATGAGTCCCTTTTAACTCAGCCTATTCTGTGGCTCTGTGATTCTGTGAACATGTGAAGATGGATTTGTGTGGTTCAAACTGCAATTCTGTTTTTGGTTTCAATTTTTCATAGTCAGCGCAGCTGTTGATTTCACTGCCGAGGAGTTGCTCAGAGCTCTCATGTATTTGAAAGCCCAAGAGTTCTCTGTGCTGGCAAGCTGCCAAAGTTTTCTGCATAGCTACAGGAGAGAGGTCTTTTGCAAGCTGGTCTGTGCATCCCTTCATAAAAGAAAAAAATAGGACATGTTTTTTCTTATTGACAATTGAGTGACCTCTGTCCTGCGAGCTGAGGTAACCGAAAGATGTTAAAGGGTGTTTGCAACACATGGGATACATTTACAGTGTTTGGTACTGCTTTGAGTTGCCCAGACTGGGTTCAGCACTGTCCTCCCACTTATATGTTTAGGTCCTCTGTAACATCTGGGTCCAAATCAGGGTGAGGTAATCTTCTCCAGAGGGTTACCTATTATGCTTTATTTTCTATTCTTGTTGGTTTGCTGAGTCCAAAGAGGAAGGTGCATCAGAAGACTATTTTTTATTTTTTTAGAGGTAGAAGCCTGGTGTTTAAAGTATGTTTTTCCATAAGATGTGAAGCTTCTCTGAGTAGGCTCTTGCAGTCTGTCATGGTCCAGATGCAGTTTCACACAAGAAAATCACTCTACAGAGTTGAACAATATACCCATTTTACATTGTTGCATGCTTTAAAAACTGATAAAACTATAAACACCATGAAAACCAGGCTTTAGTGTACGAGTCAATATTTTTTCACCATCACAGCAACTGTGATGGACTATGAACGGTCAGAAAGTTTAAACTGACTACTTAAGTTCTGTACTGCTTTAAATCNGGGGGGGGGGCGTGCGAAGAGGGGGAAGGATTCTGGAGACAGTAGTTACTCAGTTTTTGTTCAGCTGATATTGATTGTCAATGAACATTTATTTTTTCTTGCATTCACAATACAAGTGGCAAAAGAAATGCAAGACATGTCTACAGCAGAAATTTTCAACTATTTTACTACAGTCCTATAAAAAAACCAAGTTGCAAATGAAAATACCAAGTTGTTAATAAAAAAACAGCTTTAAATTTCACCAGAAGAAAATGCACACAGGTATAACACAGTAATAATAATCTTGAAGTTTTTCTTGTAGAAAGTGTGTGTTACCTGTAAGAATTCATAACCTCTTGCTCCAGTACCTTAACAAAAGCAAATTCTATAATTGAGACAACCACTTGTAGGACTGTATTGTTAGCCACTCATAAATATGGTTTAATCTGATCAAGCAGAGAAAGGATTCCTATTATTTCCAGCAGAATGTTAAAGAACTTAAATCTTTAAAATAGTTGCAAATTGAGCAGACATTAAGCAGGTGTGAGGAACTAGAAATGAACTGGTAAAGTCCACAGGTACCAAGAAGAGTGACTTCAACTGTAATTACAAACCAAAATAGCAGACCAGTCAGGAGGAGAATTTCAAAGACACGATCAATAGTGAGTCTGGATTCTTAGATTGCATTGATTTTTTGATATTTTCAAAGTTTGCCCTTGCAAAGCAGACTGGCTAGCCTATGGCAAAACTAGAAATATGTGGGACTTCACCTTTTCTTCGTTTTGCAGTGGCCCAGAAAAAAAACACCAAAGCTATCCACTAATGCCAAGGTCTCACAAGAAGCCATAGTTGCTGACCCAGGAATCAATACTTTCAAACTTAGTGCTTCATGCATCTGCAGGTGCCTATTGACCCCATTTTAGAAAGACAGTACTAATAGTTCTTGAAGGGATTGAAATGCAAACCTGACTCTATTTTCCTGACTTCTCTACTACAGTTACCTACTTGCACAGATATACTAACCAAAGGAAGGACTTGACCTTGGTGTCCTTCTCAAGGCCAGTCAGCTGGATTTTATACCATGTAATTACAGACCGTAAGGCTTCTTAGAAGTTACACAATTCTTGTTTTGATGGAAAATTTTAATCAGGGTTGCAGGCATCCCTTGAAAACTCTTTCTGGAATCTAGTGCATTTCTTGAAAAAAATGGTGTTTTCACACACACATTACCTCTGAAATGTCTTCTTTGAACTTGTCCATTTACATGAGCACACTGATTGGCAGAAAACACAACATAAATTGAGAAAACTTCAGGTTTCTTGGTCACCAGCAAGTTTTTGAATTACTGCCTCAGCTGGGCTGGAGATCAGCTGTAATCTAAAGAGAGCACTAGGCAGAGTTCCAGAAGGAGAATATGCCAACAATCTTGGTTTCAGTATATAGAAGCATTTGCTACCTGCAAAGGACACAGTTCTCAGCTACACCACCCAAGGAACAGAGCAAGGACCTATGGACCCATCTGACTACAACATCCACCGTGCTCTGCTTTGCTGACTGATCCATCAAACAAAAGTAACCTGGGATGCACTACCATCTGCCAGGATTATTAACCAAGACATTTACCCAAGATTTTAAACCTTCATGTTTGAAACCTCTACTGAATATGCCTCAACTGTATGTATTCTTTGGTTTTGGTCTTCTCTTAGACTGAAATGATAGATAAGAACCAAGCTGCAGCAGAAGTCAAGACTGACATTGTGAATAAAATGTTGACAAGAAAGGTAGACAGACTTGTTTACTCAGTCTCTGCTTGCTCTTTCATCTACTCCCTGGATTCTTCATCTATTACTAGCATTTAATAGTGTTGTATTTACATTTTCTCTCTCAGAGTGAAGTAAAAAATACATAAGTGAAAACTTCCTTATAAATCTGGCTGACCACCACACAAATGCTGCATACTTGCTCTCATTTTTGTCCAATAATTATTTAATGCTTGTCTGACCTAACAAGCAGTTTTCTGGAGCATGTTGTAGAGAATTCTAGAGCAATTTTGCAGAGCTGTGAAACATCTGTGGTGGCTGCAACATTTTGGCAGTGCTATCCATGCTACTCAGACATCAGTGAGAATTTTTTTTTTTACTGGTGTGCCAAATTAAGCTGCAGTGAGCTTTCCCTAGCAGGTCTTGAACTGAATCATCAGTCCTGAAAGAATCTGTGTGTTACATGGATCGCATGTTAAGGAAATAAGTAGTCTCACTGAATACATTTTCACATCCTGAAAGAAAGAACAAGGGTAACATTTTGGTGATTGTGTTAGCCACAGACATGATTTCCTTTGGATTCAGCCTCACCTGTACTACTCTTTTCTTGCTGAAACAATCCCATTTCTCTCTCGCAGAAAGAATAATTGTAAGTTACTGTCTGTGATACATCTAAAGACACACTTCTTCTGTCACATCTGAGGCACTTAGCCTAAGTCTTATGATCTCTGTGCTTCATACAGCCAGACTCCACATACAAGCAGCACTGTGGCTTCCCTCTTACATTACAAGTCTCTGCATCAAGTAAGTGCTAGGTTGTGAGCAGCAACATCCAGTCACAGAGCAGGAAAATATCTGAGACTCTGCAGTGCATTTAGGAGCTGTGCCTGCATGGTTTCCTGTGACAGTATTCCTGTTAGAGAGGAGTCAGAAAAAGAGGCCTTTCTTCAGTCCTTCTGAGGGCCTGCCTAGTTTTTCCAACCGCTCAAAGCATGAAAACATACAGAATGTATAAACAACCCAGGCTTTCAGCAACATGAGATGGCAGAAGATAGCAGCCTTGTCACCTTCAAGAGAATGCCACACCTGAGAAGGATTTACAAAGACAGCAAAAGCTTAAAGTCACACCAGCTCAGTAAGAACAGGGTGTAGGATTAAGTTTCAGAACATATCCAGAGGTGTTCAAAGCTTCCTTCCACATATAGCAAGGAGCATAGCATTTCCCAGAATCCATTTACATTCCTAGAGAATTGGTTAAAGTCAGGATGCTCTGCCTTTACTAATGTCCCATGCACTCCACAGTATTGGTGGTGCAGCTAGGAGAGAGACTCCTTGCTTGCGCAGTAGGTGGAAGTGTTTTTCTGCTGCCATATTTGCTGCTCTGCAAAGAGCAGCAGCAGATTCATGAAGTCTCCTGCTGTTTCCAGTGCAACACCAAGCAGATCTCAGGAAGAGAGCTCCCATTTGAGAAAGACAGTTTATTTTTAAGTACAACTTCTGCTCAGTTCATGCTTTCAAGCCCAGTAATGTCTGCAGCTACACAAGCCAATGCTGAATGGAAAAGTCTTAAAAAGAAGGGAAAAGAATAGATCATCACTGTCTTCTCCACTGCAGTCTGGGTAGGGAAAAGTTTACCTGATGAATGTGGTGAACTGCTTCTCCCTCATATTACTTTGTCTCTATCACTTGTAATATAGAGGTTTTTTTCAGTGCTGCTGAAGTAGCCAAGACTGACAGGAGAACAAAGGAAGATCCTGTGTCTCTTACTGTCTAAGCAGTAAGAGATATGTTAGGAATAGAACATGCCACCTGTTCCCAGCTGCCCTTGATTTGCTGTGAACTGTAACTTTGACTGTGGTTCTACAATTTCATCAGACAAATGGTTCGATTTTTCCCACTCTGGAAGTGGGACTGGGATGTGGGAATATGACCTCCTTGAAGAAAGGGGACAGTTCAAACCCAGACTAAAGTCAGCTCTGCATCCTCCTACTTCTTATGCTTAAGCAAACCAGTAGAGTCACTGCACCCAGACTGCACAGCATGCAGCCTCTAAGCCAGGATCCAGGCAAAAGAGAAAACATTCCCAGTACCAAGCATCAGGCATTTTATCCTACTTTCCAGAGCTTTAGCTATATCCTAGGCCATGAAAATTAATCTGCATTAAATACTATGTCCCAGTATCCAGTTTGTTTTACTGCCCATTTCTACCCAGGCAGTTCCCATTAATGCTGATCTGCTGCCTGAACAAGTGCTCCCCATACAACAAGCTCAGACACAAGACAGCCAGCCTCCACTGCTAAACACGCAGCCAGGTTCCCCTCTGCCAGTGTGAGTCTGTTTACACCAATATCTGGTCAGTTTCAGTCTTGACCTGTGTGATCCAAGTCACTCAACCACTGTGCAGAAAACTACAGACTAAAAGCGCAGTCTTTAGACATATATTCTTTGTCCAAATTGTTTCTCAGCTGCTTCTTCTCAGGCCTGAGCCTAAATCAAAGAAGAGGCACTAAGACAACCCCAATTCTGTTATAAAGCTCTCTCCGTGCCATAGGCATGCTTTCGGTGTTTTTAGTAGTTATTAGTTATCAGCAGTGCACAAACTTTTTCTGCAGCACCCCAGTCAAAACTATGGTTACAGCCACCTCTCAAAGAGTTCTGCTGGTCTATCTGAATCCTCTCCCCTGGCTTTAGACCCACTAACACAGAGTTTCAGCCTTCACACCTGCATGTTAGTGTGCTTCTCTGGAATCAAAGCAAATGGGGAAAACAGATGTTAAACAAGCAATACCCAGAGATCAGCTTAACTTGAATTCAGGCATGAGCAATTACATTTTAGGCTGAAAAAAAGTCATGGACTTTTTCTAAACAGATCAATTTTCTAGCTTAAGAAAATGACATTAACTATTATTTGCAAGATGTAAAGGACTGCTAACAAAAGCACATGGTGAATTCAGTGTCAAGACCAAGGAACAAATACAAAAATATAGGTCTGCAAGTATGTTTAGTGCTAATCTGTGTGAAATTGATAGACAAACCTTCTGCAACATGAAAGCCTTTTAAAAATTTGAGTTGGATTTACACAGTTCTTTGTATTTTAAAACAGATTTTTCCAAAGCATTTCTTTGAACTTTAGTTTGTACTTAATCCTGAAAGGTACCTCTTTCTTCCTCAAGAAATATTTTAAAGTAGATCCCATGTGCAATTCCTCATTCAACCTGATTTTTTTAATTCCCATTTTATTCGATTAAGAAGTAAAATTTTTTGAAAATGTGAAACATTTACTTGAACTTGTCCCACCTAGCTATGCTGTTGCCATTTCCTCATCATTTTACTCAGCAGGAGCTGAAATCCCTTTCAACTTTCCCCTATGGAGATAAAAGGTGACCTTGCTTCTTGCAGCTACTTGTATTGAGTATTATTTCCTACGAGGCAGAAAAACAGAGGAGCAGTCAGAAAGATAGGTTTTCTCTCATCAATTCAACCTCACAAGGCTTAGCTCTGCTGGCAACTCACTTAGTTCCAGAAAGGAAATAAGTGTTTCTTACAATTGTGCAAGTAACAGGAAGCTACATGAGAAGAACCACATCCTCTGCACTAGTCTTGCAGGGATAATTTAGTAGGAAGTGGATATTCTCTCTGTTATTTCTAGTAGAAAAAGATGGCTCATTAATAGAGCCTACTGCAGATACGGAGCAATTCCCAGCTCACCCCTCAAACCTTGGGGCTTTAATGCTGATGAAGGCAGTCCCTATGCTTTCAGAAAATTGAAGCAATAATGGTATTTTGGAGTTACTAAGGAGAAGTATCTGCCTACAAACAGTGGGTAGTGGGTGTAAAGAATTAATTAAATGTATAGAAAAGGGATTTTATAGAAGATAAGCTATAGAAACAAAGTCACGTGTTTGTGTTAAGGAAAGAAGTAGTCAAAGAATGGGTAAACACTTGTCTTTTTATGTCTCCCTTCCTCCCTCTGTGTTTTTATCTTCCATAAATGAGCATTGTGTACACAAAATATCTTGTGAATAACATTTTTAAACCAAAACTGTGTAGAAATGGGACAGGTAGAAATGCCAAGATCACTCTTCATGCCAATCAGCATCACAAGTGAAGGGCTCCGCTTCTGATGGTGCATATCATGACCAGCAGCTGCTTATGAAAATTCCTGCAGCTCTTCATGGGGTCACCTCAGTGGCAGCAGCTACTGGCATCAGAGAATCAAAGCAGTGTTTGATCTGACTGGATCCTCTTCATTTTCCCATCACTAGTCTATTTTTCAGTGAAGGAGTTTGACATAAAGGTATACATAGTAAAAGCTAACAGGATGTGAAGTAGTAGAAATGCCCCATACAATAAGCTCCCTTCTGTGGAAAATTTCCTTACCTACCTTTTAAAAGGTTGATTGGCTACCTTCAGTGCAACTACAGGAACAAGAAATACCATTAGAGACTTTCCACAACTCTGATTTTCTTTATTCTCTCACGTTTGGTCTTTGTTTTGGAACTGTTGCCTTAAGAGACTGCAGAAAACAGGACTCCAAGCCAGCTTAATGTATGAGATAAGATAAAAGGGGCAGGTCCTTTGATTCCAGGCCTTAGGCCCACAGGAATACATATAGACACAGCTCCTTGAACCCTGGCTTCATGATTTTTGTAATGATGTCCATTCAATCCCTATTCATCCATCACATGGTCCTTCCCCATTTCGTTTCCTGGCACATCCCATCAGGAATTGAGTCTGGGGGAGTTTGGGCTCTTCCTTCATCATCTTCATCTTCTTCATGTCACATAACGGTTCTTGGAGGCCTTCCAGGGTTCTGAGCTTCAAGATCACTCTGCTTATGTTTATGCATCTTGGTGCAGGCTTTAAGTTGTTTCAGCACTTACACCTTGAAAAGAAGACTAAACAGCTAAAGGAGTTCTGAGGGATTGATATGGGTATGGGGTTGGTACATCTAAACATTTAACTTAAGCTACTAGAAATACTGGTACCCTGCATTCACTACAATTACTTCTAAGATCTATGAAAATTAAAAATCAAAAATCCCCTGAGTCATCAGAGCAAATAATGAGATTCTTGAAGGAAGACTTTCAGAACACATAATGTTAAAATGAGTAGAAATTTGATCTGGTGTCAGTGAAAGACAGGTTGAAAGAACATTGCAAGTAGCATATTATTTTGCATATATTGAGTTGTGTTTATCCAAAATCAAGCCTACTTGAAACATTACTTTAATCTCTTGAAATGGCATTCTTTTTGAAGTGGTTATAAAGAGAAACATGGCATTATGTAAACCTGCATGAAATGCAGACATCCAAAAATCCCTCCCACGAGAGGGATTCTAAATTATTCTAATCTGTTCTCATCTTCTATAAATACTTAATTCTTTTGCAGTGTTTTTTGCTCATAAATCTCAAAGAACATTGATAAGCATGGGACTCTGTTCTCAGCCAGGTGACTTTTGTCAGTTCATTGAATGTGGTGCAGTAACCTCTGAGTGACA
>VWZD01000138.1:27664-74878 GCA_013396695.1 Sakesphorus luctuosus | reverse complement strand
TCTGAACATGTAATGGAGCATTCACTACACACAGAAATGAGCTTAGAAAGATACTGGAAGCATTCCATCCCTCAGTAACTGCCCCCTGACTTTGAATAACTCCAAGTCTATTTTCACACTACCATCAGTCTATACACTAACTCCAAAGAGTAGGATACCTTTGAGATTAAAAACAGAGTGTGATAGAATGAGATATAGGATTCATTTTTCTTTAGCAGTTCATAGGACAAGTTGCCAGTTATTGAGCCATAGCAGGTTTTTTACAGATGTCTTTGACACTTTTCAGTGCACAGGATAATTTAAGGTACATTTAAGAAACTGACATCTCTGNTAAGAAACTGACATCTCTGTCTTTCCTTGTATTATATCTAATGGACAAAGCCCAGATACTGAGAACCACTGTGAGCAGAAATAATCTAAATTAATAGGAGAAGGTTTGGATAGGCTTAATAAAATACTTGTGAACATTTAGGAAATATACAGACGTTCTCATTGGTGGTGGAACAAAGTTCAAATCAACTCCCTGGTAACTTCTGGGGAGAAGGATGAGAGAGAAAAGGTGAAACCCAAACTGAGATCCCCTTACAACTGAAAACTTACCGTAAGCAAACAAAAGTTTGTTTGTTTTAGAAATGCTTACAAAATTCTCATTTGATGCAAAAATTCCAATTCAGAATTCTCCCAGGCCATTCCAAAGTGGAGCTGATTCTCCCATGCTCATCTGAACTACAGTGAGTCAATTAAAGCATCAGGAAATTTTTTGGGTTTTATTGCTGCCTTTTCATACAAACATCTCTCTGGCTTGCTACACTTTAAATTTATCGTGAATTTTGTGTCTCTGTAACAAACTTAAGTTTTCATTCCCAGACAGCATAAATTGGTAGAAGTTTTCATGTAGCTCCTTTGGCTTTTCCCCACAGAAGAGCTGATCCTTAACTTCCACCTGTGTCATATGCAGAAGAGTAGAGAAGTCCAAATAACTCCAATATACTCACATCCTTTTCATGATCAGCTTTTGATGCAGCAAGAGGTACAGAACAAATGCAGACCTGTTACTCCAGACTCTTTCAATTACAGTCACAGACATCAGAGGATTAAATATTGCTTTGTTGAGAATAAATCATATCATCTTGCCATTGAAGGAAGCTATAGCTGATAGCTTCGTTTATGAAGCATGCACACAAAGCACCCTGTTGAGTCAAGAACAAGGGATCCTTTGATTATCACAAGTCTCAAGAATTGTTCCCATGCTTCTAGCTGCCTGTGTAGGACATTAGTCTTTTAGGAGACTGCAGGCCAGTTCTGTCTTGGTGGTGGCCTCACAGGAGTCGCTTTCTCTGGGCCGCTATTTTGTTACAGTGATATGGCAGTAAAAAAGCCCCAGCTTCTGTAAATTGTGTTTCCATCTAGAAACATGGAGTTCTATTCAGGGCATAGGGATTTTTCTAAGGCTTGGCTACTGAGGTATTAAACAACCTACACAGGCAAAATAAAGACTGCTCTACTTTGGTTCTCCTTCCAGTGTATTTTATCTTGTAAATGTAAAAAATTAGGAGTAAGACTACAAGGTACAATTTCTAATGTTTAATTATAATTGCAACAAGAAGCTTTAGACTATCCCTGGTTGTAAAGTTGGTCGTTTCTGCCCACAAAAGTGCTTGTAAAAGGACACAAAAACATCTGTTCTTGCTAGCAGCATGAAACTTGGAAATTCCAGTTATGGATTTAAAAGATGGTACTTATTTAAGGATGAGATAAGAATTAGCAGGATCTAGACCATCAATAGGACACAATTTGTCATTCACGCATATGCCTTCAGGACAGCTGGGAGCTGGTATTTCCTGAGATATTTTAAGAGGCCATGAAATCCCAGTGTTTTTCTTATTCTGGCAACAAAGCGCTTTCACAAGCTTTATCTGAGCTGGAATCAGGGAAAAAAACCACTATGCAATAGCTCAGAATGGAATGACTACTTTTAAACTTGTAGGACCCAACGAGGTCCCAGTGACAGCAGCTGAATGTAAGTGACATGCTCCTCTGGTCAGGTCGTTAGTCTGGGAGTTTGGGTACTTAGCTTGGTTGACTTCAATTTCCAATGCTGGCTATTCTCAGATCAGTGGCCTAGCACACCAAGCATCCCCCTATGCAACATTCAATCCATCAGAGGGCAATAATAACAAAAAATGTATTATTACAAAACAAGATTTATTAAAATCTCTATCATTTATAACATCAGGAAAAACATTACTTCCAGTTTAGTGGCTGTCTTTTTAGAAATAAGCTGTGATGGTCATTGTCTCAAAAATACAAGAAAACAAGATAATCAATGAGACAGAAAAGGAGTGGGAAATCCTGCTCCACAAATCAGTAGAGTTACTCCTATGGGAGACTGTCTCAGTAGAAAATCACTTTATTTACTCAGGAAAACCTGAGTATATTATTGACAGGTGAAACTCTGACATAAACTGTTATGTTTCAAATCACATTCCCCCAAAAGATACATGCTTTTCTAAACAGTAATTCTGTATGTTGTATGTGATAGAGGCACCTATAACATCAACATGGTTTATTCATGTGATTTCCTAGCACAGGAAATAGGGTGGGATCACAGGATGAGATCCAGTTTCTTGACTGAATAGCTGGGCTCTTTCATAGAGAAGCACAGCACCAATACAAAAATCTGTATTAGTTTGTTGATCTCCACTCAAAGTACCACCATTATCTCAGCATATGCTTGACCTTCCTTTCTGGAATGCTGTCTATCAGTGTGGCAAAAACCATGGGAATATAACCAACAGACCACAACATCAAAGCCAAATCCTGAACTTGTTGCTTGCAAAAGTAATCACACTGATCAAGGAGACTGTGCTCACACAAAAGAAGCACTTCTTCCTCTTTTTATGGAAATCTCTGCAATTTTAACTTGACATTTGGCAAAGCAGAGGAAAGTCTTTCATCTTCATTCAAAAGCTGAAATCTTTTCAGACTTGCCATTGTTGAGCTACCACTGCACCAAAAGCAGTATGACATAGTAATATATATATTTTGTTTCTGGAAGAGAATATCTCATTAACACTCCAGAACAGTTTCCACCTCTTGAACGGCATATCAGATCCACTCTTGATGAACAAATTATTGCTCTGACTTCCTTGAAAAAACCTGTTTTCTTCACGAATCTCATACCTTCGGCCCAAACATGGAATCAATCCCACAAGTATGTCAAACATCTCCCATGAGATCATGGGCATATTTTTTCCTATAGCCATCAACAAAACTAACAGAATTGTCTCTCAAACACAAAGAATTGTCTCTCAAACAGTCAGTCCTCCCTCAGCTCCAGACCTCTGCCTCATGTTACAGTCCATCTACACATGGTTATTTCCAGTTCTCAGTCACATAATGCAAATAATTTCACAAGGACAACACCCTGCTTGCTGTTTGAGGGTTTTTTTGTTCCCTTAGGAGATATCCATGATATAGTATGGCTCTCTCCCTTTACCTTCTAAGCAGCAAATTTATGCTCCATAACAAGAGGTGGCATGAGGTAAGCTGATAGCCCTGGAGACTGAAAGCTTTCATGTCTCACTGGGATATACTGCACCTTACTGTCTGGATCTTCTGGCAGTGAATCTGCCATACTGTGCAACCACCATTTGGAGGAGATAAAATCACTGTCAGAAAAGAGAAAAAAGATGTTGGCTGACTATGGAGTCACAGGCATTGGTCCTCAGCAGGCAAGCTGTCCTGCTGTTAGAACCAAAATTTAGGGGAAAACATTCCTTCCACAGAATGCAAAATTTAATTCTTAAATTTGTTGATAGCTCTTGAGAGCCATCTGCCTTGAAGGCATTATGAGGAAGTCATTGAATAGACAGAAAACAGAAGACACAGAACTGATCTGTTCATATGTTACCGTTAAGAGTTAGATTTCCTTACTTTAGGGTTCACCTCTGCTGCCTATACTACTCAAATGGATGGGACTGATTACTTTGACAGAACTATCATAGGAACGTTTTCACTTAGTACAGATTTCCTTCCCTGTGTATTAGAACCCTCCAGCATGTTCTATAATGAAAGGTATGAAGGCTGCAACTCTACAGCAACATCTTCCTCAAATAGAAAAGAAAAACAAGAGAAGTGGAGTAGGAAGTCATTTTCCATAGTTGTGCTGAAAGTATGGACAGCAGCTCAGACTCTTCCAAAGCCATCTGACCTTGCCAGGCCACCTTTATTCTCCCAGTAGAAGTCAGACTGAGCAGAAAGCTAAAGTTCTGATGCTTTACAGGAGTATGAGAAAGTAAACAATGTCTGCTGCAATCAATGGGAGCTACTCCAGCTACTTCAGTGAGCTTTACGAGAGGGTTAGGACAAGAGGATAATGGGCAGAAACTGAGGCACAGGAAGTTCCAGCTGAATATGAGGAAGAAGGAACAAGGAAGAAATTGTTTACTGTGCAAGTGACCATGCATTGGAACAGATAGCACAGAGAGGCTGTGGAGTCTCCCTCACGAGAGATATTCAAGAACTGTCTGTATGTAATCCTGTGCCATGTGGTCTGGGATGACCCTGCTTGAGCAGGGAGGATGGACTAGATGACCCACTGCAGTCCCTTCCAACCTGACTGATTCTTGGATTCTGTGATTATGTTACCCCAAAGTGAAAGATCTGCTGTATTCCTCCTGCTACCACCAAAGAAACCCACAATCAGCTGCCTTCTAAACTTTCAGTTTCTGCATTACATGGACTTACTATGTTTACAATTCTGCTGTCTCAGACCTGTCAAGCTTACCAAGATTTTGTAAAGCCTCAACACCTGTATGTGTGTGATCACATAGGAAACTCAGCCTCACCTATCTTCTAGGCAGCACAGCAGCAGGTACAAAACAGGACTCAGCAGCCAACCAGCTTCACATTGCTGACATTCACCTTTACACTGACATTTGAAGTCTCTAGACAAACATTTGAAGCCTATCATTAAAGACATGTTAGTGTTTGTGTCAGGGTCTGAAGCACACCACTGTGCTTGCTGGATGTTGCCTGGCCTTCCAGGGCTGGTCCTGCCTGCCCATGGCCCAGGGTCCCATCAGTCCCTGGCCTGGCAAACATGCAGCAGGGCCCATCCCCAGCTCCTCACTGTCCTGTCCTGCCCTCACCTGCCCACCCATGGGCTCTGCCAAGCCAGGCCCTGCGATAGTCCCACATCCCAGATGGTGCCCTTCCCCTGGGAGATGCCCGACGCCTTCAGCTGAAGCTGCCCTGATGCCCTCAGCTGTCTTGCTTCTCACTGGGGCAATAGCCTCAGCTACTGGCATTGCTGTTCCCCTCAGGACCCAGACCCACAATTCCTGGGATCCCACAGCTCCCATCATGCCCAGGCAGTCTGCATAGAAAGGCAGGATACCTGTCCCCTTGCTGATGCTCTACTGGTCTGGCACTCATGACACTTGAATTCTGTGCTGATTCAGCTGCTGGGCAGCCTGTGACATGCTCCTGCATCTACATGGGAGCGAAAGAGCCTGGTGACCTGGTCTCCTCTCCAAAGTGTTCCAAGCTTTCCTATTGGCAAAAGACAGGCATTAATTATTACCAGCTCTCTCCTCTGGAGCAGTCAGGACGAACTGCTCTCACTCGGCAAAAATGAGTCATCCCCTTGGATAGTGGTGAGGGAAGACAGGGATGATGAGGTAATCCCTAACTCTTTCCATCTGCCAAGGAGAAAGAAGACTGTACTGCCAAACAAAGCTTACAGACCATTTGTCCAGGAAGGTAACATGAGGGTAGTGGGCACAGATCTGTGGCTGAGCAGCCAAGAAGTTAAAAGACAGGCAAATGCTGGGAGAGCAAACAGACCTATAGCTTTCCCATGCAGTCCTGGAAATACAAGAGCAATATCTGCCTGCTTAGGATAAGGCATGCAAGTCTAATCCCACCTTCTGCTTTCTCACCAGCCTTTCTGGCTGTGGAAAGGACATAATTTTTTTCCCAAAAATCCTTGGAAGGGCAATCTTGTCTTCCAGAAACACAGAAGAAAAAATTCAATTGTAAAAAGATAAGCTCATAAGATGTGTTTAAAGACCCAAGACCCTTGAACACCCCACTCCTGCTGCTGGCCACTGAAGGTCAGTGTCTGTCAAGTACATCATGCTATTCCCAGCATATTTTCCGACACATACACTTTCGTATGCCTGTCGGATGATAAGGCAATCTGCCCAAGACATTAGTGATTTGTTTGAAGTTACTGCCATTCCTGGTTCAGTGCCTTAACTTAACCAATTTTTTTTGTCTAGAAACATGGCAGTGAAATCAGAGGAAGAACAAAAAAATCACTCTTTATGTAGACTTGGATTACTCTTCCAAACAATAAATCTGTACTTGCAACAGAACTCTGAAAGTTTACACATTCAATAGATAACCAAAGTAAATTATTATTTGAACTTTTAAAAGAAATCTACTTAAATAGCCCATCTGTTATTTAAGAGTCAAAATCCTTTGTTATTTAAAAAAAATAAATGTATGTGACTTTAATCTTTCTTTGGAATTTAATCAACCCTCTAAACCTTGCCAAGAGCATTTTAAATAAAACTTCTTTTTGTAAATCAAAAATAAATTATTACAAGCTGCCAGCACAATTCTTTTAATAACCAGAGACAGGGTTCTGTCTCAGGGCTTCAGAACAGCTAGACAAAATTTGGTCTAAATTACTCTTTAAAGGAGCCCTGAAATATCTTTAGAACCTGCTAAGCGTGTCTGAGCTGATTTCAGGAAGCTGCCGAGGTAATCTATGTAGTTAAAAGGCTAATGAAACTGTCAGTTCAAAATATAAGTTAGAGGAAATACTGTCCTTGAATGTAGTCTTTGTCCCAGACTATGATCCTTAACATCACTCATGAGGATAATAGGCCATTCACTGAAAACCATTTCCCCTCACCCATGGTTCAGTGCCAGGCATGGGAAGCAGAGAGCTAGACAATCCTCTTCTGAGTGAACCGTGGGACTTCAGGGGACACAACAGTACATCATTTCATTCTTCTACCTTGTTTCCCTAGCAAGACATCCCATATCAGCACTTCACTGGCCAGGTGGTCAGCTCTTTTCACACCATGTCACTGGACTCTGAAGTGCTGTTTTCTTCTGTCTTCCATATGGGAATCTCTGTTCCTGTTTTTCTGTCTGGACTTGGGAATATACTATGCTGTATAGCTTGCTTGTCCCTTGCCAAACTGTTCTTTGGTGCTGGTACTTCCACTACTCTTTCTACCTTACTCTACTCACACAGGTAGAGACTCATTACTGCCCACAAGTACAAGTGGGGGATCTGCATCAAAGACCTGAAAGACATTTTACTGTGGTACTTTCACAGGGCTCTTAACCTTTCCCAAACTTTATAAATGCTGATATCAGCACAGTTTTATTCCCATTCTTACCCCCTTGTATTGCTTGAGCTTTTATTACAACAGTCTTGAAGAATCCAAATGACTCCCCTCTCCCTTTGTATATTGGGAAAGCTTCCAGCAATACACTTTATAAATGAGCTCAGAGAGCCAAAGAAGGGTGTGTGAACTACTCATTACTTAGGTCACCTACAGAACTTAAATTTTCTGCATAATTCTAGAAGGTTTGACACTGTTTTTTCCAGTTGTTGCTGGTCTTCTGCTACTATTGCTCTTTCACTATCACATGGAATAACAAAGTTCTCTTTTACACAGCAAGTCAGCAATCCAGTAGAGTTCAGGAACTGAGAGGTCTAGGTACATATTAGACCACTAGATAGTAGATATACAGTTTTACTGAAGTGCTTTAGTATACAACCTGCTGGGACACAATTACATAAATATATTGTACAGTGTACAGTTCATAGTGTCAATAGTATACTGTATAATGCCGATCTCCAGACACTTCAGATGTCTTTAAGTCATCTACAAGGGCCCCAGAGACATGGCAACAGCCATATTTCTAAATCTTCAAGGACAGGTTGGATATACACCTAAAGCACCACTCAACGCCTCTTTTGAGAGGACAGAATACACACAGATCAAGAGCCCTGTTTGTTCACTGACAAGTAGAGATGTAATTCAAGTCCCAGTCTTGTGTGTGAGAATCTCAATGAGCCAAGAATGTTTTCTGTGGCCTCTCCTCATCCCCCTCTACTGGGCAGGATGAAATACTGTATTGTCTCTTTTCCATCATTAATCCATAAACTTCTTGTCAGTCATTCCTGAACAGACCTTTCTGGTATCCTTGCTGTCTCTTTGCACCCACTTTGGAGTGGGAGAAGTTGCAGCAGCTCCCAGTTACTGAGCATCCTCTGCTAATTTTCGTTATCATGCCTTTTTGGTTCAAGCTGTATTCAAACTCTGTCATACTTTATGTCATTTGACATCTCGAATTTTTTTTCTAACAGATTATTAATCTGTTTTTAATTTCCAGTGATGCCTCAAGGTTGGGGTTTTTTTAATTTTTGATTTTTATAGATTTTAGAAGTAATTGTAGTGAATGTAGATTTTAGTGTACCAGTATTTCTAGTAGGTGAAGTTCAATGTTTAGACATACCAACCCCTACCATACACCAATCCCTCAAAATTCCTTTAGCTGTTTAGTCTCCTTTTCAAGGTAGAAGTGCTGAAAAATATCTTAAGGCCTACATCAAGAGACATAAACATAGGCAGAGTGACATCTAAGTCCAGAACACTGGAAAACCTCCAAGTACCCTGTGTGCTGTGAGGAAGATGAAGATGATGAAAGAAGGGTCCCAACTACCCCAGATTCAATTCCTGACAGGAAGTGCCAGGAGATGGAGTGGGGCAGAACCGAGGAATGGGTGAACAGGGTTTGGATGGACATTATCATAAAAACCATGAGTTTGTATGCACATGGATATGTATTCCTGTGGGCCTCAGGCCTGGAATTAAAGGACCTACCTTTTTTATCTTATCTCATACACTAAGTTGGCTTGGAGTCCTGTTTTTGGTGGGCTCTTTAAGGCAACATCTGCATTTTCTTCATTGTCAAGTTAAATGTCCCTTTTGATCACACTGGTTACAGGCATTCAAATAATTCCTGTCTTTGCTGCTATTCTGTATTTCCCACACACCTTTGTTCAGAAGAACCTAAAAAATTCTTTGCTAGAACACACTGACAATTCCACTATCTCTCTGTCCTGTTTTTCTTACTAGCTAAAAGCAGGTTACTATGTAAGAATAGAAGAATAGATCAAGCCCTATAGGTTACTGCCCTTCACTACTTCCCCAGTTTGCAACAATTTATAGGCCAGACAAATCCTAAACAACAGCTGATGGCCATTTAATAACCTTCTAAAGATTTGTCTTTCTTGACTTGCTCAATATCCTTCTTGAAATCACGTAAATTTCAAGCACCATCAACATCCTACAGAATGGATTTCCACACTTAACTGCAAACTAAATGAAGACCTACCTGCTTCATTTGTATTAAAGGTGCTAGCCACTAATTTAATGTAATTAAAAATAAATTAAAAGTAGACTACAATATAACACACATCTACACAAGTTAGAAATAACAAACAATAACTCCCTACTCCCCATTGAACACAAATCTTACCATTCTAGCTAGAAATCACCCAAGAGAACTCAATCCCCAAGCAGAGAAAAAACTAAGAATGAACATTTGCTTTTCTGTAGATAACACAGCAGTGAGGTGGTGCTGGGCCTGATCAGCAGAGCAGCACAGAGCATGTCCATCGAGCACCACAGCCATGAAGGAACTGAGAAAACTCCTCCTACTCTACTGTATTTATATTTGAGATGACATTGGAATATGGCATGGAATACTATTGGCCAGGAGAAGTCAACTGTCTGCTGGCCTGACCCTGCTTGAATCAGCTGATAACCTCAGGCCTGCTCTAAAACTAAAGCCTAGATCTAGACCTGGCTAAACCCATAACACCTGGAAAGCACCCTCAG
This sequence comes from Sakesphorus luctuosus, assembly GCA_013396695.1. NCBI lineage: Eukaryota > Metazoa > Chordata > Aves > Passeriformes > Thamnophilidae > Sakesphorus > Sakesphorus luctuosus. The sequence goes on along the minus strand of VWZD01000138.1, from coordinate 64,940 downwards.
TTGACCAGCAATTTGCCTCAAGAGGACTTGTTTAGTATTGGGAGCAGACGGAATATTTAACCAGTTTTCCTACAGGGTAGCAAAATACTTTTCCCTACATTTGCACTGCATTTCATGACAAAACTGAAAGGTAATTACCCTCTAAACTATTTCTGAAGTCATGTATAGGATTTAAGTTCCAACTCCCACTAAGATTCTGGAGTTTTAATATACTGCTTAGGAGATTGCTTAAATGACATTTCCAATGAAAGGACACTGTTATATCCTCTTTACAATGAAGTTCTTCAACCTATTAATAGTTACCAAAGAGGCAGAGCATGTAGCTACAGAAAATCATACAAAGCTGAGAAAATACTATCATTTTTATTTAGTGTCAAAATTAATAGAATTATACAATCAGACTTGTGAATAATTCAGGCTATTCCTAATATAACTTGGTCATTTTTAGCCACCTGTAAAAAGAGAGAGCTGCAGTTTAACTGGAAAACTTTCTTCTCTTTTTTTTCCACTTCATATAACTGCAGTGTATGCAAATGTGTTCTGTCAAAACAGAGATTAAGCCTACATACACTCATGGCAAAATACAAAAGTATGAAATTAGTATTTGTTTTAGGCTTGATGTCTCATTTGAAAATGCCCAAACATAGCCATAAAGAAGACAGAAGGAAGAGAATGATTTTTAAGTGAGAAAGCTGAGAGCTTGAGCTGGAGAAAAGTACGTGAGACCTACCTCATCACTGTGAATTTACCTGTCCAGCACTAGATTCTTGTTTGACTTGCTCTCCTTCTTCAGGTGCTGAGTGATGGCACTCTGCCAGGGACATCAGTACCCCTGACTGTGCTGTGCTTACCCTTAGCTCCTGAATTTCTTTTCCTTGTGAAACAGTACAGTCCTCCTCTTGCTGCTCTTTGGACAACAAGATATAAAGAGGCATCATGAAAATTTCACCTTTTCACCTCATTTATGGCTCCATTTCACCAATGAAAGGTGGAAATGTCTCATATGCTCCTCACTTCATTCTTCCTGGTTTTCACATTTCCATGAAGCATACTGGTCTTTTTGTGTTTATACTGCAGAAAATTTATTCACTTTAGAAAAAACCTTAACATACAGAGAAATACAGAACACAATGAGGAGAAAACACTGCATTCATGATGTTTGCAGCTGAAATTACAGGTTGGGTGTAAGTGGGATTCGTTGCTGAAGGATGCTGTGAATGCAAAAATGGGCATCTATTTAAGGGAAATATAGTTAGGTATTTGCATGAGATTAAATGGAAAGATTACATCATGTTCATGGCTTTTCCCGAACAAAAAGTAGCATGAAGATGGGAAATTCTTGAGGGGAAAATCAGATATACATGTTCTGTTCTTATTCTCTCAGCTTTGTACATGATTAGAGATAGGCTGCTCAGCTATGGGGCCCTTCATCTGAGGTTAACTTATGTTTCTATGTTGTTATGCTTACATTTGCTACTTCGAAATTGAATTGGTCTATAGACACTAGACACATCTAGCAAAACTAACTCAGTCACAGTCAAAAAAAGCACAATTTTTTTTGTGCTAAACCGATATTGCAGTAGAAAAATTCTGATCATTTTTAACAGCTTGAAGACATCAGCAGACGGAAATCACAGCTTAGCAACTATGATTAAAGTGCTTGTCTTTCAGCTTCCCTATAAGGATGATAAAATATGTAAATAAGACCAGGGTATTAGTCACAAAACTATTGTAAGACTAGCCCATTTTTCCTTTTAGGAAAAGGGTAATTCCTGTTAAACTGAAAAACCTGTAGAATTAGTAAGAACACACTAGAAAGCAGGATATCTGCCTGTCACCAGTTCTCCTTGTCACTGGCAAATTGAACAGGCCATTGCAGTTCTGCTCCTAAGTCACTGCTCCCTGCTGTCTGTGCACCTAATAATCACCTGGCCTTAAAAGCAATATGCAGCTTCAAAAGAATAATAATCCAGCCTTCAACTGCCAGGGAATGTCCCATTTCCACAACTGAGTTTTATTTCTAAGGTATTCCACTCACAAGAGCTTGTGGAAAAACACAGTAATCACGTAATTATTTGTGATATTCCTATGAAGGTTCATCATAATGTTCCTTAGGAGGAGATGGAACATTATAGCAGGTTGCCCACTAGGAATTCCTGAGTGAGTGCTGATCCTGGACAAGGTACCAGCTCCCAGCTGAGTCAGTGAAACTAGCAGACAGCCTGCAGAGCATTCACTGAAGCCTCCCAGTGGCACAGCATTGAAGATGATCAGGATATGAAAGGCCAGTGTTTTCCAGTGCCTCCCTTTTGTCAGGAGCACAATTGGCTTCTTCACTCACTTGAAATGCTAGCAGAATATGATCTGAATATTCTGCCTTGGAAGGCAATGATCATGTACAGGGAGGAAGTACAAGCCAGAGGTGATCAGAAATCCGGCTTCCCCAGAAACGGTAGGCAATTACAGTGCAGGCATATCAATCACTAGCAGCTCAGTTCATCCTTCATCCCTTGCCACTTTCCCCAGAAGTATATGGAGTGTACCTCAGAGCACCACTTCTTAGGATTAACTGGCATTTCTGGCAATCATCTCTGTCTATAACTGTCCAAGGGGGAAAACTCAGGTTTAATTGGTCATTTTCTCTTTGGGCTCCGTTTGGTAGAGGAGCACAGGAGATGCTCCTCAACACTGAGTCAGGCTCTGTTCTGTTAAGCAACATTTCTATTTCTGGTCCTACTTCAAGATCACTTGAAAGTCAAACTGGGAAACACATCCCACGGTGGTATGTCCTTTGCCTACCTGCTCTCCTTTATCCTTGTCCTCAAAATCTGCTACGCTGCCTTACTAAGCCCAAAGAATATTAGAAAGAACACAGCAACCAGCCTAGATTTAGCTGGCTATGTGATATCAGTTGCCATGAAACATCATGAGGATTAGTTCCCTGGAGGAAGCAGACACAAAGCAAGATAAAATGATTAGAGACAGGTAGCAAGACTACAAAGCAGAATTTAAGGGTTTAGGAGCTTAATACCCATTATCCTGTAGGATTCCCAGTAGGGATTCTGTATGCTGTGATAACAGCATAAATACCATCAAAAAACACTATAGGAGTAAATGAAATCACAGTAGCAATTTCTATGTCCATGAAGGAAAAAGGAAAAAACGGTCCACAATACTCCCAAGTTGCATTAGTTAGTTATTAGTTAATACTTAACTCTTGTTGCTTATTACATGAAACTGTATAGAGATCCTCTTTTCTGTAGGCTTAGGCATGACAATGTGTCATAGGGATCAGCTTCCTAATAATAGACAGCTCCTGTTTAGTTACTGTGCAGATATATTTGCACATGGAGGACAAAGGAGCAGAGAAGCAATTTCCATACTGAAACCAATTGTACTAAGCTAGCTGATTGACTTCACTTTCCAAATTCATCATTTCAGAAAGCAGCATAGATGTGTGTGTGTGTGGTTGTGCGTGTGTGTGTGTGCAAATATCAATGCACACTCAGCTGAAAAGATGCAGGAGCACAAGACTTGGTAGATGGCTGCTCAGATGCTCAGCTGACTTATCAGCAAAAACTCCTGAGGTAAATTTTCAGAGGAAAGCTCTTTTACCTCCCCTGTTGTGCCAATTCATTTGGGAAAAAAAATGGGAGAAAGGGTTTGTCAGATCTGTTCAGCTTGAAACAAGCCCTTCCACAACACTTTCCATATTTAAATATCAGCATGAAAGTAAATATTCTGCCTTCCCCTTAGTGTACCCTAAAGCTCTTCTTAGAAGTACTGTCTGTTACCTCAGGAAGCCTGCTTACCAATTTCCATTGAAGAAGTGGGAATATATTGGTCTTTCCATTTCAAGGGAATCCTTGTACAGTCAAGAAGGAGTGAGTTGGGTGTACCATGACCCCGGTTGTGTAAATCTCTACATTTTTTTCCCCATGTGTTGCTCACTTAGTCCACCAGTATGGAGTTCTCAGCTGGCATCTGTTCTGCGCCAGAGTGGCCAGGACTGGGAGAGGCAGAGACCGTGCAGGGCTTTCTCAATAAGAGATGCCCAACAAAAAATCATGCAATAAAACAGATGTTTCAATAAGATAGAATTAAAAGAAGAATAATGATTGCAAGTAAATCTTACATTCCCTCAATTTTTGAGAACCATGCATTTGTGTAGCATTGAACTGTCTCTGGACAGACTTTCCCACAGCACACTGTGCAGATCCCATCCATGGAAAGAATTATTTGCCTCTGTGGTCATTTGAAATTAGCTCAGTTGATTAGAGCATAGTGCCAATAATGCCAAGGTTGTAGGTTAGATCCCTGTATGGTGTATTCACTTAAGAGTTGGACTCCTTCCAACTACAAATATTCTGTGAGATATTATATTTTTTATTACAACAAAACAATTTCATTGATAAAAGTTGTTCTCATGAGAAATTCTTGCTGCCCTGTTAGATAAAGGCAAAGCCATGCAGGTATCACTGATGCCAAATGGGAACTGCCTGCAGTGGCAATGAGCTGTCTGAGTTTATCTAACAACCTAGGGACTACGCAACACAACACAAGCATCAAGGCCATGTTGTATGTGCAGCACAGCACAGGCCTGGATGTGCTCAGGGTAACTGTATCATTAAGACCACAACATAACAATAGTCATCTGGTGAGGATCAATACATTCCACCCCTTGCTTCAGACACAGTTCATCTTTCTCAAAGGATTATATTAGCAAACTGTTCACTAGTAGTTTCCTGACAAGCTGGGGTCTCTATCACAGCATCACAGTCCAGCCAAGCACCAGGCATTGGTGCAGGTTCTCCTACATATGCTAGTCAAGTTAGTGTATGGCTGCTCGTGCCTTTAGTACAAGGTCAAATGGGCAGACATGGCCTATTCCAAATCACTAACTTGTCGAACACAACATCTTTTGCAGGGTTCCAAATATACCATCCAGTCCCCATGGTCAGCTCTCCAGGTTCAACTATCTTCTGATTTTCTGACCCTCTGACTTTCCTACTCCCGGTCCATGACTGATGGTGCCACAATTAAATAGCAACACTGTATTTCTTGTTCTGGGCAGTCCCGTGGTGTAGTGGTGAGCACTCCAGTCTCCGACTCCCAAGGTCGCGAGTTCGAGTCTCAGTACGGACCGCCCCCGGCAGTTCAATGCCTCCCTGCCATCTGATCCCGTCAGATCTCGGATGCGAAGCAGAGTCAGCCCCGATTAGTACTGGATGCTGTAGATAGTCCTAAGGAGACTTCACTGTCACTGTCCAAGCTTGCTCGGCCGTGGCAAATGAACCTTAGGACTTAAACGGTGGGGCCAGTTCTGCACACGCTGTACCTCACCTAAAAAATCCCCTGTGCAGGCTCGGAGGGCACACTGGGGTGAGCCCTTCCCAAATCTTCGTTCGCGAAGATTGGCCATTATTATATTATTTCTTGTTCTAATCAAGCCTACCTGCTCAGTATCAAATACAGTCACATCACTTTATCTCTTGCTTATTAGATATATCCTCATGGTTAGTTTCCATAGACATTCAGTTCTTCTGATTTAAAACTCCTGAAAACATCTTGATTTTTAATCTCAGATGAAGGCAGACCAATTTTGGGGGGTTCTTATCTCTTGATAGAATATTAGAATCCAGCTGACTCATATTGATCCAGTTTGCCACTGACTTAACTCACTCTCAGACTTCTCCTTCTGTTAGCCCTTCACTCTAAGCCCCAGCATTGCACTGTCATATGGCAACGGCCCCTGCAGCATTGTCAGGCAATGACACTTGGAAGCACCTTTCAACCTAGTATATTCTCTAAGTTTCTTTCTAGTAGGAGCTAGAAAGCTAAACAGAAGCTAAACTCCTACATACAGGCCTCAGTGTCTATTGGACTATTTCTCACTGTTCTCTTGCTCTCTCTTCAAACAGTAGCCTGGAGAAATATGTGCTGTGCTAAATAGAAATAGAAACAACACAATTCAAGAACCTGGCTCCAGTCACAAAGGGATTGTCTTTGCCAAAGCAGGATTCTGAAGTACCTGTTAAGTGGCCTAGACTACAGTGCACAGAGCTGTTTCTATAAGGTCTTATCCCCTGGTATTATGTAGCACAATCTTTTTTTTCTTTTTAGACAAAGTTATGTTCTTGTGATTGTGATTGAGATCTAAAGCCTGGAGAAACACAAGCCCTAAACGTTCCAGAGTGGAGAAAAAATCAAACCAAACAAAATAAAATGCAAATCCCCAATCACACAAACAACAACAAAAACCTACACATACACACACAAGAAAGGACAAATCTTGTGTGCTGCAAAAGTGTCATGGTAGAGCTTTATTACACTTGAGGAATACTTTCTAATGGCAAAAACAATGAGATCCAAACACTGCCTGCCTGGGAAAGGATGATCCCTATTAGAGAAAGTAGAAAGGGAATATTGAACAAACAACTGTCGGGAATGCTTTAGAAAGAATCAGTTGTGCCTTGAACAGCTACAGGCTAAATCAGTTCTTGTCTGAACTTACACACCAAGTATCAGTCATCCCATTCACATGCCCTAAGTCATAATTTTCAACATCAGAAGGCAGATCATGATGCAGTTGTCCTGGAGCTTCAACAGGGTTATAGGAGTTGCATTTCACACTGGGATGGCTGTCTGATGAAATCTTGGTATCTGTCAGCATTTCCTGTGTACTCACTTACACAAGCTAAGTGCTTTCACAGGACACCAGTCTAGACAATACTGCTCTGACACAGCCTCATCTTGTGGAAATATGGGACTACAGCTGCTTGATTTGCATGGCCAGCATCCAGCCAGACCATCCCAGGCTGCCTTCCCTCCACAGTGCTTTCCTTGCCACTGAGACCTGTCATGTGCAGAGGTAGAGCACACTGTTGTGGTATCTGCACTGTCTATCCTGTACCCTGTCTCTTATCTTCCCATACCTGTAGTCCTCTTCACAACACCTCTGTCTTCATTTCTCAAGGCTTCTATTGTCACACCAAATCTGTTTTCTCTGTGCTACATCATCACATTAGTGATGAAACCATACAAAGCTAAGCAAAAGTAAGAAAAACAGCATCTGGTAAATCAGAAGAATTCCTGTTAAAGCTGAATTAGGTGAAACCAGCTGCAGATACAACCCCTAAAGTTCAGGTGAAGTAAGCCTAGCAGTAACTTGCTACCCAGGGTTAGTAGCAATGACAATACCAGAGTATAAGGCTACACAGTAACAGAGTACAACATAATACCCCAACACACTGCTTTTTCAAAAGGTGATGTGGCCCAGGGTGTGATCTCATATTATGGCCAGAAGGAGATATCTACAGGACAGTTCAAAAGCATGAGAAGAAAGGAGCAATCCTTCCTCAGAACACTCTTTCAGTCTCTTAAAATGTGTATGTTCACACTTCCAGACACATTTAATAAAATCTACATGTTCTGAGGCTACTGACATGAACATTAAGCTTTCTCTTTCAAGAAAATAGCTAAGGATTAATCTCAAATTTGGTACTTACATTCCTTTCAGGGGTAGAAAACAAGAGAAGCTGTGTGTCACTTTCCTGTGTGAGGGTGGTCATCAAAAGAGGACCTATTGGGAGTTCTTCTACCACATTTTTTTACCTTTTTTTAAATATATATATATACCCAGGCAGTGCCAGGAGCTGCACACAGGCTTTTTGATGGATTTATCACATGTACAGTTTAAGGACAGAGTACTCCCAACAGGCAGCAACAGTTCATCTAAGAAGACAAGCAGAAATAGCCGGGACCTATATTTCACTGCTAATCTGCAGATGTTCACAGACAGCATAACCAAAGTCTCCAACAAATACCTGGATTTCAACCAGGTGAGTTATGCCAGACTCACCAAAGCACCTGGATTTGACCTGTGGTTAAGGTGCTATCTTCCATACACATTCTGTTCTTTGCTTCAGTAAACCATCCCTCTACCTCTACTACCAATTGCTATTTTCATTTTTCTACTGAAATACATAAAGCAGGAATCCAGGCTGTGTAGATGCCAAGTTGCTTAAGTCACAGTCTCTTCACATTTTTAGACAAAGTACATTCAATGTTTCAAAATTTGCTTTCAGAAGGAATCTGTCTGTGGGACTGAAATCATAAATGAGCTGAGCATCTTTTATTTTGTATCTTCACTCTCAAGCAGTAAATGGTGTCCTTGGAGGAACACAACTTTAAGTTTTTAAACAAGCAGCTTGATACAGTCCATGAATGAGATGGTTTATATCCAAAGGAATTTCACATATCAACCCAAGTATCAAAAAATCACAACCATATCAGGATGTTAATGCCCTTGATATAAAAATGCAATAAGGTGTGGTGGTTGTCATGGTGACTTTCCATCATACTGAGCACTTGCAGCAACCTGAGAATAATAATTTAGAAGTTAAAATACAAGGCGCTGTTTCTGAGGGAGATATTTTTAAAAGCCACTTTTTCTTTGTGTTAAATAAATTCCTCCTTTTTTTTTTCAGGTTGTGTCTTTTGATTTACCATTGTAGTTTAAAAATAATACATTGAATGTTCTTGAATCCCATTTTTGTAAAGAAAATCCCCTCTTTATATTTTCTGTAAACAGATCTCATCTTCCTGAGTCTATGAGTTTTCAGGAAGTTTACTTTTCAAAAGATTTTAAATATCTTTCATATTTCTTGGGCACAACAGAAAAATTTAACATATATCTTATTTGAGGAATAATAAAGCACAACAAATAACAGTTCCTTTTGAATGTATTGTCAAGATTTTTGAAGTCGGAAAAGTAAGAGGGACCCTGATGACAAACTATTCTTTCCCTTCAGAGAAAAGATGGAATTCATCTACAGTGGTATTAAGAATTAAAAGTAGTAGTGTCAACTGTACTATAAGGGCAACCTTGACATTCATCCAAACTTTGGTGATGTCGCACCTCCTTGAAAAATTCACACAGTTGTTAGATGACCTCTAAACAATTTCACCATAGACACATGTCCTTTGGTATTACCAGAACTTTCTTAGGTGTGATTTTGTTTCCTGACTGGCCACTGAAGAATGACCAGAGCTCATGTTGCACACATGAAGAGGCTCTTGCCAACTGCAAGTTTGCATAGCCAGGGACATAACACCTGCATGTTAGATCTCTAACATTTGTCAGCAGGGCTGAGGACGTGATCCATCCACATAAGCAGACTGCTGCTTTTGTCTTGTCCTGTGTCAGGGTGCTGCTACCAGGAACAGAAACTCAGCATAGAAGTATCTCAAGAAATAGAGGAGTTAGAGTCACTATTTGCAAGCTCTTTAGGAATTCATATAATGCATCTAATGCAGGTAGCTTCTGCCCAACTTGGTGTCATCTGCAAACTTACTGAGGGTAAACTCAATTCCCTCATCCAGGACATTGATAAAAATGTTAAATAGGACTGGCCCCAATTCTGAGCCCTTGGGAACACTAGTGGCCAGACACTATCTCGATTTATTTCCATTCCCTACCACTCTCTGGGCCCAGCCATCCAGCCAGTTTTTCACCCAGAGAAGGGTACATGCATCAAAGCTATGAGCAGATAGTTTCTCCAGAAGAATGCCACAGGAGACAGTGACAAACTTTTTGCTGATGTCTAGATAGACTGTATCTACAGCTTTTCTTTCATCCATTAAGTGGATCACCTTGTCATAGAAGGAAGTGAGGTTCATCAAGCAGGACTTGCCTTTTGCAAACCCATGCTGACTGTGCCTAATTCCCTGGTTTTCCTGCACGTGCTAGGAGATAGCACTCAGTATGATATGCTCCATAACTTTCCCCAGTATCATAGAATCATAGAATGGCTAGGTTTGAAAGAGACTTTAAATATAACCAGGTTGCTCAAAGCATCATCCAGCCTAGGCCTGGAACACTTCCAGGAACGGTGCATCCACAGCTTCTCTGGGCAACCTGGGACAGTTTCTCACCACTCCCATAGTGAAGAATTTCTTCCTATCATCTAATTTAAACCCACTGTCTTTCACTTTGAAGACATTCTGGTTTGTCCTGTCACACATGCTCTTGTAAATTGTCTCCATCTTTCATCTTTCAGGTATTGGAAGGCCACAAGTAGGTAATCTCAAAGACTTGTTTTCTCCAGGTTGAACAATTCCAGTTCTCTCAGCCTTTCCTCATAGGAGAGGTGCTCCATCATTCTGATAAGCTTGGTGGCCCCCCTCTAGACTTGCTCCAGCGGGTCTATGTCCTTCCTGTGCTGAGGACCCAAGAGCTGGGCCCCAGAGTGTTCCAGGTGGGATCACACCACAGCAGAGTAGAGGGGTAGAATCCCCTCCCTCGTCCTGCTGGCCACACTACTTTTGATGCAGCCCAGGACACAACTGGTTTTCTGTGGAACCTGACAGCCTGCACTCACAAGTGCTGCAGGAAGCTAGGAGATATCATTGGGAAATCACTCTTGATTGTCTTTGGAAGACAGCTGGGAGAATGCTATGAAGACTGGAAAAGAACAAATGTCAACCCTGTCTTCAAGAAGGGCAAGAGGAATGAGTAATAGAAGCACAGGCCAGACCAGTTCTCCTCAGTCTCTGAAAGGTTATGAAACAACTGATCCTAGAAAACATATCTAGGCGTATGAAGGACGAGAAGGTGATCAGGAGTAGTCATAATGGATTTACAGGTGGAAGCCATGTATAACTAATTTGATAGCCTTCTCCAACAAGTTGAATAACTTGTTGAATGGGGGGAGTGCAGTGAACATTGTTTACCTTGACTTACGTTGGCTTTTGACAGTCTCCCATAACATCCTAAAAGAGAAACTGGGAAAAAAAATGGTTATGTAAGTGGGTACTGAGGTAGATTAAAACTGCATCAAGTATCTGGCCCAGGGCATTGGGAACAGTGGGACAAAGTCCATCTGGAGGCTAATCACCAGTCATGTATGCCCTGGAGGGGTACAAATTCTGGCACCGATACTGTTCAATATCTTCATTAATGCTGTAGACAATTAGATAGACTGCACCTGCATGAAGTTTCCAGAACACACAAAAGTGTCAGAAGTAGATAATACACCAGATGGCTATGCAGCCATACAGAAGGACTTCAGCAGAGTGAAGAAATGGGACAGCAAAAATCTCATGAAGTTCAACAGAGCAAAATGTGAAATTCTGCATCTGATATAGAGCAATCCCAGGGTTCTGAGCACATGGAGGGAGGTAATTCTTCCCCATTACTCAGCGCTGGTGATACCACACCTGGGGTAGTGTATCCTGTTCTGGGCTATACTGTATAAGAAAGACATAGGTATACTGTAAAGAGTCCAATAAATGATCACTAAGGTGATTAAGGGGCTGGTTCATCCATTGCGTGAGGAAAGGCTGAGCAAGCTGGTACTGTTCAACCCAGAGGACAGAAGGTTTGGTGATCTTGTCAGTGTAAATAAATACCTTTCAAGAGGACTAGAAAGGACAGAGCTAAGGTCTTCTCAGTGATGCTGACAGGACAAAAGGCAGTGGACACAAATTAAAATACAAGACATTCTACCTGTGCCAAAAGCATAGTTTTTTGCTGTGAGGGTGCTCAACCAGTGGGAAAGGTTCTCCAGAGAAGTTTGGAAACTCAACCCCTAAGAGTCAAAATCTGACAGGACACAGGCCAGAGCAATCTGTTTCAACTGACCCTGCTTAGGCAGAGAGGTTGGAGTGGATGATCTCATGTGATGTCTGCCAGCCTCAACACTTCCGTGGACAGCTGTAGGCTAGGGAAGTTGCACAAAATCTGCCAGATTTGGCTTTAATTTTGTAGAAAGATATTCTCCTGCTTGCACATAATTCACTATTTTCTCTAAGTGGAAAGAAAAATGCATAAAATCTACTGATGATCAGACTACCTGCCTTTAAATACTTGCCTGCTGCTGCAGGGGTAAACTGGCCTGTGTGGAGAATAGTCTAACCTGTCTTCCTCAAGGTTTGCCAAGATGTTCTGGGCAGCTCCAGGGTACATTGTTACAAATCACCATCATTTAAATCTTCTGCTACTTGCTACAGATTATGAGTACAGCTAATTTAGGAGAGTAATCTCCTTTGCACACACCCTGTTCCTAAAATACGACCTTTCATCTCACAGAGGTGTTTTACTCTTACGTAGTGTAACAAATGCAGCTGGCACTTGTTTACACAGTTCTCAAGTGACCAAAGAATTCTATCGCTGATAGTTTGTCCTCAATAGATGAGAGAGATGAGGAGGAGTTGAAGTAGTCCATCTGTGCGGATTTGTGGGTGTCATGCTATTGTACTCTGTATTTAATATACCTGCTAATGCACCAAAGGCGGGAACGGAGGGGAGGAAGGTGGAACTCACTAAATAAAGGAATTTATTCAATGGCCACCAGGTGTCACTGCTTCTCCACCAGAAATGATCGCCTGCACAGCAACAGGCGCCAGTGATTCCAGTCTGGAAATTCAGTTGCCCTCCTGTTGTCACCGTCAAAGAGAACAAGGAACAGGTAGCTAAGGGACTTGTGCATCTGCTCAAAGCAGTTATCTTTTTCAAAAGGACTGTGACGGCTTGATGAGGGAAGAAAGTGAGTTGGAAAGGAATGAGACCTTGCAAAGAAAGAGAGCTCCTTAAGAAGTAGAATGAGCTAGAGGGATTTCCAGAGAGTACTCAAGTTCAAGGTGGGGTAAATGCCAACCTTACCTTAGATAATGGGGGTTTCAAGCAGGCCATCAGAAGATCAAACGTTTAAAGATGGACAGTTCTGGTGAGACTGTAGCCTTGCTGTTTGCATTGTGCAGTGTGGTGTATGTACTTGCATTTCCCGTGACTGCACAGGCTGTGCATGCTCTCAGCCTTACAGACTGCAGCCATTCTATTGCTCAGATTGGCCCCTTGATCACAGGGAAGCAGACTGGGTCTCCTCAAGCCCAGCTGTAGCCACTGGACCAGCCTGCCTAAGTCATAGAGCAAATGGTCCAAATTGCTGCCAGAGTCCTACCATTTCAAGTGATTGCTGCTGAAGGCTTGACAAGATATTTCTGGCATTGTCAATTCACCATTCCTTGCCCATGAACTACCACTTCCTTTCAGTTTATCCTTCAACCGCAATACATCCTTCCTTGTGTCAAATGTGGAAACAGGGACATCCAGAACCCTGCTGTGTTTTTGGGAGTGAATGGGTTGCAACAGTCTGGAGATGCCCATCACTTAGATGAGAGTGACAGTCTGAAAAATCAAATGTAATGGTATGCAGGACAGCATTCATGCAATCAAAATTTTTAGTTGTACCAAAGCAGATCGTAACATGGCATTCAGTTAGAGTGAAAGGGTAGAATTTGCCTGGGGAGTGAATGAACTCAAGTCTGAGTGATATTTCTGGATTCTGTTATCCAAGAAGCTCAAGGTGGCTGACCACTGGCATGTATGTTGGAAGCTCTTTTCCTGACAATAGTTTATCTCCACAACTGTAAAACAGTTTTGGAGGCCAAAGGCTATGGGAGATCTTGGCATCTGAAGTGACTACCATACTAAGTAACAGGCCCTAAAGAGGCAGAAGAACACAAAATGTAAAACTGAAATTCTTGATGGAACACATAGAGGCCAATTGTCACTCAACAGGGGCCAGCATAGCTTCAGTTTCACTAGTTTGGATCAGCTCAGACTTTCTCTCCAATGTCTCTTGAGTTTTATTTATCTACAGCCTCTAACTAAAGTAGCTTTCTAAAACCTCAAGCCTAGACAAGTACTTCCATTAGAAAAAGAAGGGACATGAGAAAGAGGGTAACTCCAATCAATTTCCAAAAGAGACACGAAGAATATCTATCCTGGACCACAAAAGGAGGTACGAAGAGATAGTGTTAACCAAAATCACTCACCTCAGCTAGCACTTAAACCATAATTTCTCATCTTGCTTCACCATGCTCACCCTCACCCCACCTCCCAAGCCAGGACTCTGTGCACAGCTCTGCCTTTCCCAGAAATTGCTGCCTGACTGTAGGTCAAAATGTGTTCCTGTCCATGTTGAATGGTACTTTTGTTCCAGCTTTCTGACTGCATCAGTGAGTGTGTGGCTGTCAGACAAGGGTGGTGACTAGAACTGTCTTGAAGCCCAGTCTAGCAATTACGTGGTTTGTTAAATGCTATGCTCCAAGTAATGCTCAGGCCAGGGGGCCCTTCAGGATGATTGGTGAATGAAGTTCTACTGCCCAGACTCTCTGTTTCCTCACCTCTCCTACAACTGTGGGCAAACCAAGAAAGGAAAGGGCTCTCACTGGCCTGAGCTGTCTGGTTTCTGAGCCCACTTTGTCTTGGTGCACTGTTTTGTTGCATCTCTCCAGCTCTCATGTAAGTTGAACCTTCATGCTCCTCTTAAATGCATAAATATGTATTGCTTGCTTTGCCTTCTAGCTACAAGTCAAATAAACCACCCCCAGGCTCAATAAGCCAAGGGAGGATTCCAGCTGACAGGAACACAGTGACTCATACTCTCCTTGGCTATTATAAGTGCCTAACACCTCTCCCAGTGTCCTGTTTTCTGCTCTGTCCCAACCAGGAGATTTAAAAGTTCAACTCCAGACATTTCCTCTGGCTCCCCACCTTGGCTCTGTAATCCCTATGTTGTTCAATGCACTCCAAGATAGCTAACACTTGAAGGAAACAGACCCACCCTTCCCAAGTGCAGAACTAAGACACATAGAACCCCTTAGACTGACCTATCCTTTCTCTTCTCTCTGGACAGGTCCTATTTGTGATGGGAAGTTCTGAGCACACACATGGCTCTTCTGTTTTTCTGCTTAGGGGGGACTCCACTACACTGCAAAAGGGGACTGTTTGCTTTACCTTCAACAGGAGCCCTGTTTTTCTGATTTAGGGCATAAAACTTCCTGTTTCCTGTCCTTTTAGCACTCTGTCAGGTGTCTCTTGGAATCACACAGGGCAGAAAAGACCCTGCTCTAGACAGTGCTAAGTGTAAGGGCTACAGGGAATGCTCTTTTCCTGAAGGCAAATGTCAAGCTGTTCCACGTGCTCCATCCTTCCCCTGACTCTGTGGACACAGCAGATGTGTGAATTGGCCTGGCTGCATGCAGGCAAGACCAGCCACCTGTCTGCCTGTCTGGTGAACAGGTTCTAGAAGTAGAAAACAGTGTTGTACTGTGGAGCTGCAGAAATAAGAGGAGGTGGGTTGTGAAAGTCTTATATTCCTTGCATTTGCAAGACATGGGAGTTTCTGAGCAGAAATCTGGTCCCATGGGCCTGGCAGCAAGGAAAATGAATCAAAAAAGTGAAATTCAGTCCTGAACTCAGCTTCTGCAAAAATGGCTAAGTTTCCTCCTCTTTCTGCTAAGGAAAATGTTACAGAAAGACGTTCCAGTGTAAGTAGGGAAACTAATGTGTAGGCTTATGGGACATATGCTCATATCCTGCCTGGTCCTCTAAAATAAACAACATTCATCTGTCTGCAACTGGTATGAGAAATAGCGTGAAATTTTAAGAAAATTTCAGGTCCAATTTGGAGGACCTAAGGTCAAAACCACAGTGAACTGACGAATCCCCACATCTCTTGGGGTCATTTGCATTGAACATAGCTGTTTTTATCCCTCACCTGTCCCCTAATGGCAGGGATTTGTTTATGTTCCCATGATTTTATGTGGCCCAAAAGAGCACCGCTCCCTCTAAACCACACCCCACCATCAGAACACCAGAGCAGCATCCAGGAGCTTATGTAATTTCCCCATACTTGCGAAACTGAAATAGGCTAGATCTTCCCTCACTACCACACCCTCACTGCCCTGTGTCTGTAGAGAAACGTTTGTGTTGCCATGTGGGCAGTAATGGCCATCCCTAGCTCTATCTACCCAGTTAAAAAAGGCTGACACTGGATTCAGAGATTCTCACAGTAAGAAATAATTTTGTGGGAAACATCACTGTTGTTTTCTCTCTCTCTGCTGGGATATTCAGATGGCATGCAGGCTTACACTGATCTACTTCCTCATGGTTATTGTCTTATTTAATTAAACTGTGAGAGGATTGATGGTATCAGAATGACCAATATTTACTCTAAGCTATCATAGACCAGTTGAGCCAGTTTAATTACAGTGACACCACAGTCCATGTGTTTTTGCCATATTCTCAGCACACATCTCATGCTTTTATCTTTGTGAAAAGATGCTGAAATTACTTAAAGCATTTTCTGCAATATTGAGGACAATTGCATGGCACTTCTGGCCTAGAAAACCCACTCCCAAGTTTCAGTCACATTTTTCACACAAACCTATCATAGCAGAGTTGTCTGCTGACCAAGTAGGAGAAATGAACTGCAGGAAGAGATGAAGAAGGAATAAATTATCACTGAAAACTAGACAAAGAAAAATAAAATTGCTATCTAACTTTAACATTTTCTTTCTTAAATGCCGGTATTTCATGGCAAAATCCAGTTTACAACAAAAAGCCTTAGCCTGCCAAGGAGGACACAAGTTTTGAAAGAATAGCACTAGTCCACTTAAAAAGGACAAAATCCAATGAAAATTTAGATATGTAGCTTCTCAGGACCCCTTGAAAGGCTAAAGGTGGTACCTATTAAGTGCACTGAAACTGTCAAGTGACAAGGTAACTGTCCATCAAAAGGTGAAATCAGCCTTATCTAGTTTAATCACAGGTCCATCTGGATACAAGGTGGTGTCCTGCCTACAAAGATTAGCTTTTCTCTGTTCCTTTTCCAGAAAATCAAACATTTCCCCTTGCAAATTCCATCTTGACTAGACATATGAGAAATACAGTACTTTCCTTGGAAAAAGAAGAGGAAAATAAACACCTTTTGGCCCATGGAGGACCTACTCAGTTTGTGTATCAGGACATTATTTATGCTTGAGAAGCCATGGGTTGTCTGTAACAATTTCTTGCTGTTCACCAGAGAACACTAATAATAGGTTACTAATCATTGCCCTTGCCCAGCAGGAGGTCTGCTGCCCATGCTGGGATTTCATCTCTGATGAATTTAACTTAATCTTCAAGGTTTGGACTTCTGTAAGAAGAAACCTGCAAGCTCCATCTTCAACATACAGGTGCTAAATATTAGAAAAAGCTCTGCTGGGGTCAAGTGTGAAACCAGCCCTCCCAGATTCACAGTTGTCAGGATCACCCTGGAAAGATGACCGCACAGTGTCACTTGAGAAATGCTGCCCAGGTTGTACTAGCATGACAGACTCATCATGTTTGCACCATTGTCATCACTGTCCACCCTGCCTACTTTCAGTAGAACACGGCAACCAATGACAGCTTCATTTTCTACATGAGTAGTTGGTTGGAAATGTCATGCTATGTGCTATTATACAATATTGTGAAAGGATTTTGGCAAAAAAGGAAATACTCAATGCTGTGGGCACAGCATACAAAGCAGAGAAGAAACATCAAGTCTTGCTTGAGTGCTGCTCTCCTTATTCTAAGGACTTAGCCTTTCAGGGCTTAAAACTGAGTTCTACCTTAGGTATTTCTTGCAACGTGCAGCAGTTGTTGCAAACTTGGTGTTGTTCTTAGTGCTGTATGAGGAGGTGTTCCACTGGACCTTCATTTCTAGGAAGGTAGATAGGTTTTTGGGAAGAAAGATAAGGGAAATGCCTGACATTACATATTGCATATTCATATATTCATCTCAAATTGAGACAGAAAACATCTTTTAGGAATGCAATTTAATTTTTTAGTTTCTATGGATTCTAAGCACTTTCACACAACACCAATCCACTTAGTCTTATTTCTTCAACTGGATCTAGTCAAATAAAACTGGTTCATGTAGAAGGTCACAACTTTTATGGTCAATTTTTATTTATATTTGGGTTTATTCAACTAAATGTTGAAACTGACAACTTAGTGGATTACTTTAAACGCCTTAAAATTTTGTTTCCTATAGGGTATTACTCTGATGAAAATGCTCTATCAAATTCTATTCAATGGTCTATTGATACAAAAAAAAATATCCACCAACAAATCTCTCTTTTTGCCTAGCCAACTTGCAGTTACATTGACCTGGAAACCTAAGCCACCAAACATATTGACCTGGTTCAGAAACAACTGATTTCTGAAGATGTATGTGATTATAGTGGCTTCACACAAAACAATGGGGAAGCACAGTTCAAGAGAGACAGAGAAAAGTGAAGTATAGAAATGCATGACATGCTCCTGGTGCAATCACTAAATTTTTGGGCAAATGGTTTAATCTCTCTATGGCTCTATGTCCCTTCTTCTATTCCTCTGTCCTTTTTTCCCCCTTTTTTGAAGTGAAGCAATTTCAGAAGGGTTGTTTATGCATATTTACAGCATCTAGTACACCAATGAAAGACTTCTGTTACAGGTTTTTATAAAAATATACTGCAGAACTGTAGATGTTCATAAAATCTCATATATGATTTGATGGACTTCGCTGCAGATTTCTCTCATATTAGGGAACATTTTGGAGGGGATGCCACTTACCTTCCCAGGAAGAGCCCTTTCAAGATTGATGCATGAATGAGGTTGTCAGAGAAAAATGCAGGGGAAATGGAGGACAGATTTAAAAGGTCAGAGAGTCTAGTCCTTCCTCTCTACATCCAGTAACCTCTGCCTACCACCCCTATCATATCTGCAACAACATAGTACCTAGGGGGTGATAACAGTGGAATTACAAGAATGAGACTCAACTTAGAGGAGTGTTAGGGGAGGAAAAGACAGCACTAATCTCCAATTCCCCTGCAAACTAACAGCAAGATCAGCTCTGCTTTTCTGTTCAGTGAATGCGGGAAAATGTGGCAGGTTTTGGTTGCTTTTCACCACAGTCAAACAGGAATGTCTGCCCCATATATCAAAAGGAATGCTTTCTGCAGAGTCACTTGATTTGTTACTTATACCACCAACCTGTGATATAAATAACATTGCCAAGGTTGGGCACTGTGCAGATAACTCAAGCCACTCCACAAGTCTGATGTAGAGCCTCAAAAGCACCATTGGTACTGTTTGAAGACACAAGATTCAATTAACTACATTGGCAAGTACTGTGTTTTTCCTTAAGTCCCAAATTCTGCAGTCACATCATCTGAATTTCTCTTTTGTAATCAAAAATTAAGATTTTGACTTTCATCGTTTCAGAGAAAATCTTGACAAATACATGCACCCAAAAGACTCAAAGACACAAAGAGAGTCAGAAGGCAAAATACATTGCTTTATGATTTTAAGTAAATGTCAGTATCTTCTCAATGTAAAGAACTGAATTTTTTTTTCAAAGCAAATAATTTAAAAATACTTCACAAAATGAAGGCAGTTAAATGCTCCTCTGACAGCCAATCCTGTTAGATCTCAGAAGCTGAGCAGGGCCAGTTAGTACTTGGATGGGAAACGCCCTGGGAATACCAGGGTCTGTAGGTTCTAGTCCTGAGGACTTCACTGTCACCGTTCAAGCTCGCCCGGCTGTGGCAGATGAACCTGAGGAGTTAAAGGGTGGGGCCAGTTCTGTGCATGCTGTGCCTCACCTAAAGAATCCACTGCACAGTATCAAAAGACACACCCACATGGGTAGAGCCCTTCCCAAATCTTTGTTCACAAGGCATAGCCATCATCACTTCACAAAATAACTGAAGCTTTCTGAACTTTTGAAGATTAGAGAGAGGTGTGCAGTATTGCCTAATTTCTTCTTAGTAGGAACTGAAAGTTAACTTCCACCAAAAAACTTCGTAAACTCACTCTCAGTTTATGGGTAGGGGTTTCTAAGCTGAATTTAGTGATACCCTTTGAACACAACAGGAGAATGAAGCACAGTTCAAATACCATCTACAGACAGCTTGCAGTCTTCCTTCTTCTGAACAACAGATTTTGAACAACACAGTATTTTGTAGCACATACTGGATTAATTACCAGTAGTGAATGTTCTTGGAGCACTTGACATGCAAGCCAGTCTTAACACCAAAGAAGGAAAAATTACACTGAAACCTGGCCTGTCACAAGCTAAAAAATCTCTTAAAACAGCTTCCTAGTGGACTTGAAGAAATGGGAATTCAGGAGAATGCTGTTACTAAGGGTGCTTGAGATTATAACAGTATGCTACTTTGCCAGCACTTACAGGACAAGAGTTGGCCTCAGATTGTAACAAGGCTGCATATCTCCTGCAGGATTTCCATTGCAGGAGCACTTCTTGAAGTACCAGGATGCTTGCTGCACTTTTTCCCAGATCCAGCATTAACAGTGGAGCTCATTACAGCTTCTTTGTGTTCTTTGACACTACCCTTTTTTTTAATACTATTCACTCCTTTAATCCACCACCAGCAGAGCTATGACCCCAGGATCATTCCCCCACTGAAGCACTCACAAAGAGCCAAGTTAACCAGTTTCACCAGAAAAAAAAAAGCACAGTGTTTCATACATCTGTTTCCCCTCAACAATTCCTCATTGCTAGATGTAAAATTTTAACAGTGTTTAGCTAGGATTTGACTACAGGAGGAAGAAAGAAAGTCCCATGGGGGTAACCTTGCCCTATAATCTATCATTTTCCCAAACTGTCTCAATCACTGGAATTTTCTCTGACCTCCCACTGTCTCACTTGGTACTTAGTCTCCTGAACAGCAAACCATATGAGATAACTGCATAGGCTTGGTTTGGTCAATTACATACGGTTCTTTTCATTGTTGAGAGGGAGATTTTTATATTACATCACCCTCCTTGAATTTACAGAGACTATCGTATAGTTCAATGAACAGTTTTGCCATGATTTTAGCAGCTACTCCCAGAAGGAGCTTGTGGATATTTTCTTAAGCCCCAGCTGAGAAGTGGAATGGAACAAAAATATCCAACTGACTTTTTTCTTTTTCTGAGAAAGGAAAATAATTTGTTTGCTCGAATGCAAATCTGTATGGGCTGCAAGAAAGAAATGCCTTGGGTTTCTGTCCAAATGTCATATAACTATAGTTAAAAAAAAAATCCGTTTTCAATCTGTAGCAAGGATTCATTGTTTTAGTTCAGCTGAATCTTCAATAAACAAGAGATGAGAGATGTGTTGTGCTTTTGACTGAAATGTTTTGACCCTGATGAAAACTCTTGAGGGCACTGGGTGGTCAGCAAGGCAGAAAACTAAAATGATAACATCTTTCATCTTGGCTGGCGTATCAAAATAAAAATCTCTGTTAACCTGTGAGGATGAGTAGTCATTTCACTATGAGACACTTGATTTTTAGTAAAGTTCACCAATCCCAGGTCAGTGGTTGCTCATATACAAATCTGCAAGCTAAAAATAAGTTGCTTGCTCTGGAATCAAGACTCTGATCTGCTAATTCACAGCAACATTATGGGGACCTCAAAGGAGCTATAGTGACTATAGTGAGAATACAAGTGTGAACTGAAGACAGTCCAAATAAAAAAAATCCCATCCAATGGCAAACTAGCTATATAGGAATAGATGCAACAGATGAAAAGGGAAAATACATGCCCTGGGCCTTTAATGATGTAGTCTGAGCCACCTTTGAATATCCCACCAGAATGTGATCCAGTCAACACGGCAAACAAGCAATATCCAATATTTCTGATTTTAGTCAAGAAATGTCAACCTGGGTGTTTCCCAGTCATGACCAGACAGCTGCTGCATCTGGCCCTTATCTCTGCTCTGCTTGGCATGAGGGAGGAGCTGTCACACTCCTGCCCTCCTAACCCCAAGGCAGGTACAGGATATGAAAGGGGACTGCTACTTGTAGGCTGGCAGCTGAGGTTCTGCTGTCTGCCTAACACAGGTATGACACCACCTCACTTCCCTGAACAGCCAGGAAACAGATGACAAAGAGCCAGGTTCAGAACCATAAACTACACTCAAACATTTAAACAAATATTTACACAGATATAATGACCTTGAAAGACTAGTTAAGGCTGGCTTGCAGAGAAGATTTGCATGCATCACTGCCATCAACTTGAGAAACGCCTTTTAGTTTCCTTGTCTACAACAGATGGTATTCTCAGAATTACTGCAACCGTGTTTATGTTTAACCCACAGAGTTCAATAATTAACTGCTCTGAGCTGGTGAATAGGAGAGTGGCAGTACTTATTAAGCACTTTTGAGCCTGGACCAGAATGGCCTGGTGAATACATGAAGTAGTGTAGCACCTACTCTTCAGATAGTTGTGAGGTTGATCTAGATCATCTTCGTAACAGCTGCACACTGCTCAGTGGCAGGCATGAACAGCACAAAATACAACATTCTGGAACACTTTCACACTTTTTCTAGACAGCTGATCATGGTCCCCACTGCCTCCTGCCAAGGGTCATATGTTATTTCATTCTCCAGTCCTCACCTCACTTCTGGCTTATCCACATTACACTAGCACTAATACTGAGTATGACTGCTGTCTGAGGTAGGAGCTGTGCCCTGAATTTCCTGCCTTGCACCACAGGACACCATCATCTTCTTCAGAAATACAAGACTAGTAAAACTCAGAATAGGAAAAAAATGTAGTTCTACATTTGCAAGCAGGATTGACTAATCAATGCAAAAAATATAGAGGTAAGGAAACATCTGAAAAACATCAAGAAAAATAAATTTTATAGAGGAGGAAACCATTCCTTGTCTTGATGTATTACAGTTTTTTCATATGATAAGCAAGCATATGTGTCCACAGGCTCAGATGCAGCTTTTGGCATGAAGCACTCTGCTTGCTAGACGATAAAGTGGCAGTTCCTCTTTGCAAGTCCAAGTTGCTTGCGAGAGCTGAATTTATCACCTATCTATACAGTTCCATCACTGCTTTGCTCATTAGCTGTCCTGGAAACAGAGGAAGGTGCTGAGAAAAATATAACTAGACCTTATAACTCATCAAGTCCAAGTAGTCCAAAGCACACATTGTTGTACAGAGAAGAGTCCTCCAAGCCTTGAACCAGTATCACTGCAGCTTTCTTGTTGGCAGATGGAGATGAAACAAAATCTTGGGCTGGCAGATCAAAGCAGCAGTGATAGAGTGCTTGAATAAGTCCACTTCCAGTGTGCAAGCCCCATAGCAAGCTGTGCCCCTCAGCTTACTGGTCTCTGAGTCTCACCATTCTGCCAGTGACACAGAGCTGTTCTACACCTGGACTGTATGATGTTTCTTCCATATCAGAAGTATATATGCCAGAGGTCCAAAGATCCAGCATGAGGATTTCAATTTTATCTTCAAGGTTAGCAATTGCTTCATTCAGGAGTGGAATATACAAGTAGGAAATGAGGATCAGTCACCCAGGGATGCAAACAGAAGAGGTCACAGAAATGCCAATCTCTGTCAGATAGATTTTATTATTACTATTATTATTATTATTATTACTCCTTTCAGGTCTTATCTTTTCTCTTACCTTCAGAGAACATTTCTCAAATCCCGGTCCAAAGAGCTACATATTAATTTTGATAGTTCTTTAAAGTTCAGATTCAAGTATCAAGTACCATGAAACTAGCATTTAGACTTCTACCACTGACAATACTGTGCTTCTTGGTGACTCTCCTTGAAAGCAGGCCCTCACCAAAACCAACCAAAATTTCCCAAATTTGAAAGACAGCTTGATTTAGGTAAAACTGTCTACATCTTCTTTTGATACCTGGCTTTCTGTCCATAACCTATCCTTTGATCTTCTGGGGAGGCCATGTTTGCGTTGATGTGTCATGATATCCATGTTGGTTTCAAAGGCTGCGCCCATAGCAGTGAGACGTAGAACTGTGGTGCACTTTTCTAGAAAGAGCCCGCTGGCCTTCACTGAGCTATGCTCAGCCATATCAAGAAAGAGTATATCAAGAAAGATCAAACCCTAATAGTGCCAGAGCAAGGCAATTTAAAGGGATCTTGGCTTTCTCTAATTAAAGCTATTTCTTCCTGGTCCCTTCACTGTGGCTCAGACAAATTCTGGACATTGTCTATAAGTTCTTGCTCCTTGAACATCTCAGCTTTACTTTGATTTCTTACACCTAGCACCGATATTTGGCAAGACCTGAATAAAACACACCATGAAGCATCACAGAAAACACATGAATACTTCCCCTGATGCATTGCATCAGCTTGGTCCACTAAACCAGTTGCTGTAACTAGTTCAGTACTTCATATTGACGGAGAGGTCCCCACCTTATGCTACCACGTAGGATTTCTGGCAATCTTTTCTGGAAAAGGCCATGGTGAGGTGTTCATGTCCTTCCTAACTGCCCCTAAACTTAGTCCATTAAGGAATCACTGAAGAACTCCATTGGTCTTGTAACTGTAGGTATGTAGACTTTCAGGATACAGCACAAGTCTTCTCTGACAGTCTGCTTAGATAATAGGGTCCTTGCAGTCTCAGGAAATGTATTTCCCAAAATGAAATGAGGCACAAAAGAACTGAAAGAGAACAATGGAAAGCAGGAAAAGCAGATAGAATCCCTGATACTTTATTTTTATGCTTATATTCCCCAAAAAGATAATAAAGGATTTTGATGTCATGTATTTCAGATTTTCTTAATTTGACCTGCTCACCCCTGAATATTTGAGGTATGTTCTGTGAGCTATTCTTGACTTGTTCTCATTTGTATTTTTCAAGAAAGGAAAGAGTGGTCCATGCCAGGTATTATAAGCTGCAGATTTTAGCCAAATACTGGCAATCTTGAGTTGTTTGAGTGATAGGCATGCCATTCACACACATTTATTACAACATTCCATCTCTGACTGTAGATTTTTGCCATGCAGCTTATCCTTTGCTGTTCCTTCATTGAGAAAACTGCGTGCCCTTGAGTTCTGCAGCATAAACAGAGCTCTAAGAAAAGCCAGTCATACACAAAAAGTAAAAGCACACACACACCTACCTCCTTTTTTTTCTAAGCCATTAGCCTGGCTGCAGGACATACAGCAACTGTTTGCTAAGGGGAGCACTGTTGTGGGACTACATAGTCAAGAGGGTGGAGTTGTGGTTCGGTGAGACAACTGTACCTCTTTGTTAAAACAACTATGTCATCTAAAGGGAACAAGGAAGAAAAAGATGTGCTGCTGACCATGCTCTGTCTCCTGCTGTGCCATGACGTGGCACTCCTCAAAGTCTTCTGGTACAAAGGAAGTGGTAACAGCCCACACAACTGGTGCCAAGTCTCAAAGTCTGGCCAGCCTTCCTGCAGATTTGATAACACTTTCCCTACCTCCCACCAGGGATGAAGTCAAGAATGACTGCACTCTCAGTTTCTTAACAGCCTCAGAGCTTTCTGTTTCAGGACAAAACTGGACATCACACTGTCAGCTTCTCAAATGGGTGGAGAAAAGTCTTGGCTGACTTAGATCCCAATGGACTAAGTACCAGAGGGAAAGTGAGTTCTGAACCTCAGTCCCTCCCAATATATATTCAAAATTTCCCATGATGTCTCTCTACATTTTAACTTCCAAACTACTTTTAAAATTTGGCCTCCCTCAACTAAAATTCAGCAAAATCTAGCTGTTAAAAATGGCTTCCAAACTAGGCTGAGAAGAACCCACCTAGGTCTACTACAAGTTTCAGCACCTCTGACTTCCTTCATTGTACATAACTTGTTCAAAGAAAATCCCTTCAGTTTGCAATGTTCCAATCTACTCTTTCAAAGGTGATTTATTTTCCTTCTCTATGTAGTATTTCAGTTTGGCTATTTTGAGGTAATTGAAATAGAAAAAGTAGAACATTTTCAAAAATATTTCACATACCAGAAAGCCCTTTCATGAGTAACTGCCAAACATAAAAGCACTCCAATTTTTCAGTAGGTTTAATGCCAGGAATTCTTGAAACCTGTGCATTCCATACATACTTATGCTTTATAGAAGCATGCATGCATTTTAGAAGATGCACACACTGAGCACTGGGAAAGAGTCTGCTCTGAAGGCTTAGAGGGGAATTTACCTCAGGACTCTGTGCTCGGGTCAATACAGCAGTCAGTGTCACTGCAGAGATACTACTTGTACACTACATTGCTTCTTCCTAAACCCTGTCTCTATAGCAGGCTGCTGGCCTTACCTAAGGAAAGGAGTCTGCTAGGATCCTCACTTGAAGTAAAAACCCAGTAAGAACAGAACATAAACCAGAATGTCCTCTAGAGCCTTCCTGTCTCTCTGTGGCCCAGGTTAGATCTCGCTCAGCCCAGTGGTGCATAGTCACAGCTCTGAGGGCAGGAGTGTGCCAAAGAGTATTATTAACAAAGAGCATTATTAACAAAGCAGTGCTCACAATTACCACAGGAGAGGTTCAGCTGTCTCATGGGTCTGGGTTTTTATTGGAATACCATATCTTGCTCTTGGAACAAAAGGATACAAGTGTATGGCACATTCACTCACAAACCTGCATTGATACCAAAGCACTTCTCTGGTACAGCATCTTGTGATTTTGGATGAGCAAAGTGGTGATTTAAGTAGAGATCTCACTTGTTCATCAGGTGAATTAAGACATAAGCTATGCAGATTTCCTATATATAATGGATAGAGTAGAAATATTTGTAGGCATTGCAGAAGGGAACATAGAGAACCAAATTCAAATGAGTATTAAGCAAATTTTCCTTTGAAAGCAAAAAGACAGAGCTATCATCTTGCAAGTCACTATTCTTCCATTAAACGCTAGAAGAGCAACACAGTTTGTATTGTGTGAGAGCAGCCCTGAAGGTGTGGTCATACTTTATGTTTGAGTTGAACAGGGGACAGAGTGGGACTTTTTGTTCTTGGCCAAGTGTATTTGTCAGCTGTATTAATGACACACTTCTGCGAAGAAAAGACAAAGCTTGCTTACATACTGAAGCTATTTTTTTGTTTGTTTTCCTACCCCTGAAATTTCAAAAACCTGTTGGAGGTGTAAATTCAGCATAGTTTAGATCCAACACATATCAGATCCTCACTTAGACTCTCATGACAGAACTAGTCCTTTTGGTTTTGGGACAGTAAAAAATGGTCATGAAAGCAATGCAATGCTGTCAGCCATAGCTGGCATCACAAAAAAAATGCCCCAATCAAACAACAATCTAAATTTCTCCACAGAGTAGAATCCAGTACAACGGTATCTGTTCCAGTAGCCTTCTGTTTTAGTATAGTTTACAGTCAGAAACAGGCAGGATGAGATTGCAGGTGACCTGAGATTGAAAGATCATGTGCCTGTAGGCAACTGTACTGCAATCCTGAAAATGTTCTATCATTAATAAAGCCTTTTTTTTCCTGCTACTCCAACCCCAAATGGACTCCAAGCCTAGATCTTCAGCTCAAAGACAACAGTACTCAACCCAGATTTCAACACTTCTGTCAAAGTCTCCTGATGCAGACTCCTGATGCAGGCCACGTGTTTCAAAGTGCCCCTTGCCACTGTAAAAGCTAAGCACATATCTGGCCCTACAAGGATACAAACTGACAAACAATAGAATCAAAACCTGACCAAGAAAAAAAAAAGAAAAAAAAAACCCTCTAAAATGTTCATGCTTGGGAAAAAAAAAAAAGGAAGGAATTTCTGTGATGTGTCATTTCACCACCAGATGAGCCAACACCTGTAAGACAAATATCTTCTTCCTGTTAAATAGGATCCACATCCTGATCCTGCCCTTCCTCAGATACAACACTGAGTGGAACATGTTTGCTCTGTGGAAAAGTTACTGCCAAGACACAATAAGAAGTAATTCAGGCATTTAATTATAGATATCTGATATAATTTTAAAGACTTTTAAGCATCCCTCATGGCCTTCAGCTGCCAGTACATAACCTGTAGGATCTTTTACATGTCTTCAATATTTTACAACATCTATCATAGAATCTTAGAATGGCTGTGGTTGGAAGCAATCTCTGGAGGTCATCTGGCCCAGCCACCCAGCTAAAACAAGGTCCTTTAATAATGGTTGCCAGGACTATGACCAGATGACCTTTGAAGATCTCCAAGGTGGGAGATTCTACCACCTTGATCACTCTCATAATTGAAAAAGTGTTTCCTGATGTTTGGAGGAAAACTCAAGTGTTTCAGTTGCCTGTCATTGGGCATCACTGGAAAGAGCTTGGCTCCATCTTCTTTATGCCCTCCCTTCAAATATTGGTACCCACTGATGACATATTCTACCAAGCTTTGTCTGAGAGACTACACTGGCTTTACTGTCCTTTCTTCATATGAAAGATAATCCAGGCCCCAGTCATCTTCATAGCCCTTCACTGGACTCTTTCCAGCAGTTCCACATCTCTCCTGTACTGGGGAGCTCAGAGCTTAACACAGTACTCCAGGTGTGACCTTACCAGTGCTGAATAGAGGAGAAATATCTCTCTCCCAGCCTGCTGGCAACATAAGACAGCTCAGGGTACAATTCAACTATACTGCTACAAAGGAACAATGATGGTTCATGTCCAACCTGCCGTCCCCACCAGGACATGAGGTCCTTTTCTGCAAAGCTGTTTTCTCCAGAGTATTGGCCTACAGCATATACTGTACAGGGAACATTGGACTGTTCCTTCCCAGATAGAGGACTTTGCACTTCCCTTGGCTGAACCTTATGAGGTCAAGGTCAAGTTCCCAGAATACAGCAGCACAGCCCCCTGGAGTATCAGCCACTCCTCCCAGTTTCATATCATCACTAAACTTGCTGTGGGTTTCATCATGCAAATTATTAATGAAGATGTTTGAAGAGTATTGGACCCAGTATTGATTGGGGTGCACTACTAGTTAGTAGCGTCAAACTTCATGCCACTGAACATTACCCTCTGGGCCCAGTCATTGAGCCAGTTTTCAATTCACTACATTCTCTGCTCATCAGGCCCATATGTCAGCAGCTTATCCCAGAATCTTATGGGAGACAACGTCAAAAGCCTTACTAAAGTCAAAGTAGGCAACATCTACCACTCTCCCCTCATGTACCAGATGAGTAATTTCATCATTGAAGCATTAAGCAGGACTTCCTCTTTGTATATGCATGCTGACTAATCCCAATTACTTTCTTTCCAGGACTGAATAGTTTGCTTCACCATCATGTCAAGAGACATAGGATCACACCATGGGTTGGAAGAGACCTTAAAGATCATCTAGCTCCAACCCTCTGCTGTCAGCAGGGACACAGACCAGATCATTCAGAGCCACATACAACCTGGTCTTGAACACTCCCAGGGATGGGGTATCAACAGCTTCTTGGGCAACCTGTTTCAGTGCTTTACCACTCCCAGAGTAAAGAATTTCTTCCTAACAGCTAATATAAACCTGCTCTCTTTCAGTTTTAAGCCATTCCCTCTTGCCCTGTCACTATATGCCCTTGTAAAAAGTCCTTCTCTGACTTTCTTGTCAATTCCCTTTAGGTATTGGAAGGCCACAATTAGGTCACCCCAAAGCCTTCTCTTCTCCTGAACAATTGCAGTTCTCTCAGCCTTTTTTCATAGGAGAGCTGCTCCAGCCCTCTAATTATCTTGGTGACCCTCCTCTGGACTAGTTCCAATTGGTTGATGTCCTTCCTGTGCTGAGGCCTCCAGAGCTGGATGCAGCACTTCAGGTGGGGTATCACCAGAGAAGAGCAGAATTCCCTCCCTTTCCATGCAGCCCACGCTGCTTTTGATACAGCCCAGGACACAACTGGCTTTCTGGGCTGTGAGCGCACATTGCCGGCTCATGTCCAGCCTCTCCTCCACCAGCACCCCCAAATCCTTCTCAGCAGGGTTGCTCTTGATCTGTTCATCCCCCAGCCTGTGCTGCTACCAGGGCTTGCCCTGACATAGGTGCAGCACCTTGCCCTTGGTTGTTGGCGTGGGAGTCCTGAGGCCATTGGATGTGGATCTAACAGACCCGAGCAGCAAACCTTGGAGCTTAAACAGAAGCAAAGAGGGACAGCTCATCCTCAGCACTTAAGCAAGCAGATACCACAAATTGCAGACTGTGTTACACATGTTTGTTCCTCTATCTGTTTGCCTCCACCACATACTCCCTTGTCTGCTAGGTCTGCACCACACCTGCAAGGGGGTTGAAAATCCTGAGTCATCCCCCTATGCCTCCCCTGATGTTTCAGAAGTTACCAGCTACCCTGCCACCTCCCCAAGCGGGCAATCACCAGTTAAAGCTCCCCATTTAGCAAGTTCGTCCCCCTGCTTTGAATGGCCTTTCCTGAGTCTATGTATTGTAACACGGGATTTCAATAAATGGCTTTGCTTGATTTGAACTGCAGATTGTCATTGTGGTTTATTCCTTCAGAGAGCCATATCGATCATGACACTTGGTCTTCTTAAACCTCTTGTGATTCCCATGCACCCACTTTTTGAGCTTGTCCAGGTCCCTCTTGAAGGTATCCCATACTTCTGGTGTGTCAGCCACACCACTCAGCCGGATGTCATTGGCAAATTAGCTGAGGATGCACTCCCTTTGTCTAGTAAGTCAAGATGAGGCTGATTGACCTGTAGGTCCCTGGATACTTATTCTTGTCCTCCTTGAAAACAAGCAACACAGGAGTGACATTTTCTTTCCTTCAGATCTCAGGAACCTCTCTCAGTCACTATGACCATTCAAAGATAATTGACAGTGGCCTCACAAAAATATCTGCCAGCTCCCTCAGTACTCACGGGTGCATATCCTCAGGGCCCATGGGTTTAGGTATGTCTAATTTAGTTAAGTATTCCTTAATCTGAATCTCTTCCAACAAGAAGAGTATGTTAGAAGCAGAATTAGGGTTTTGCTGAAGCTAAAGGAACTATATTGATAAAGAAGAGAATAGGGGGATGGGGTAGTTAAATTTCCAACAGTTTTTCATGCCTTTGGAGGGGTGGGAGTCTTGGGCATGTGGGTGGACTGGGCCAGATTCTGAGTCCCCCAATTCCTAGGCAATAGGAATGGGGGGCAGGGACCTTTCAGCCAGGAGAGGGTATAAAAAGTTCTGTTTCTTTTTGTTCTGTGGCTGTCTCCTAGGCCAGAGGGACACACCCGATTCAGCTGAATTTGTTAAATAAAAGTTTAGTTTTGCTTTGATGACTTTGTGCTCTCTAAATTTTATCATTAAGTGTGAGCATTTCTCACAATTACTAAATCCTCCTTTCTTCAGACTTATTGCCAGTCCCACAGACATTTAAAAAAATTAATTTCTACCACACTTGGCAAGCAAACAGTCATACTGTGACTAAACCACTCATTGCAAGACATGAGGAAGCCATAATTTACTGAACATAGACTAAGATGGGGAAGGCATAGGCCTGCTTTCTGACTGTTGGCAATACATCAACAGCATTTGCAGTGTCCTGTGTCCATCTCTGAGCTCCTTGCTTTCTTACTTGGCACCCAAGTGAGATTGTTTTTATTGTTCCCAAGTGCTGGGAACTGCACAAATCCACTGGCATCAATAATTCAGTTAAACAGCAACAATAGGAGAAAAGGAAGGATTGTTTCTTGTCTATGCCTGTGTTTAATCAGTATAGCTCTTTCCAGATAAGGCTGGGAGGAGGCTCTTTGCTAACTGTAGAGTAACCACTATTCATCAGAGATGAAAATTTGGATCACTGATGTTTTCTGGTAGAAGCATTTTGTTTCTCTTGTCTCTCTGCTATTAAGCAAAAACCCTGCACACTCTGTTCCTTAGCTGTCCTCTGCTGCTCAGATATTTTGGAGCTGTGAAAGAAAATCCCATGTTTCCTCTGCTCTGACCAAGGGCAGGGAGTGAGCAGGTGTCAGGATCATAACAGAGCAGCTGGCTAAACCTTCCCAGAGAAACCTTCAAGCTTAGATATGTTGATATAAGGGTGAGCAGGCACCTCTCTGAGACTTGGGATAGAAGTGCTCTGTGCCTCTCACTGGTGAGTCAGGAAAGACATGAGAGAGTGCTCTGACAGAGAGCACCAGCCAGAGTCTCTAATGCTCAGACATGTGACCATGGAGCTGTGTTCATGAACAGCCAGCTCTGTGAAAAACCAGGGCTTCTGGGAAAGTGCTGAGTCTTGACTGGTCCCCCTGCTATACCCCATCACAGCATGGAGGTAGAAGGCAGCTAAAGGTATTTTTCCCAAATTTTGTTAAGGGCAGAAGTCGTCTGAGAACCATTTCTAACAGAGATGTTCTGTCCAAAACAACAAAGTGCTCTTTTCTGTCAAAAATTAAATCTGACCTGACGTAACACTCACATGGAGCTGTTTCCTGAAGGATTAATTGGATCCCATAACTGCAGAACATGGTAACAGGGCTCTTTAGAGAACTTTGAGATCCACATGCCTTTCCTGTGGCATCCTGTGGAAGATAATTACTCATCTTCCTCAAAATATTTGTTACTCTCATCTCTCTTCTGTAACACCAAGGCAAGCATCAATCTAACTCTCCAAGGGATCTGCAATCTTCCCTAAAAACCTGTATGCAAAATGAGCCCTTTTTTAAATAGAGCACCAGATGGTCTTTCTTGTTTTCTAGCTAAACATCCCATGCCATCTTCAGTGAATTCCACCTTCAACCTGCTTCCATACATATTTAGCTATATAAGCCTAGTGCTTCCAGACTCCTGCTTCACAGGCATGTAATATTAGGATTGCAGTTCATTTCTGCCTGAGCAGTCAGAAGACGATCAGCTTACGAATACTTCATTGAACTCCACCTGTGCAGGATCCTTCAGGTACTGCAGAGCTTTAGCTTTTGAAATTAGAAAAGCAGAAGCAAACATGCTTTCCTCTGGCACCTCATAGCTAAATTGTTGCTCTGAGAACCTGATTACATACAGACACATAACTGGGATTACAACAGAGTACTTAGTCAAAATATGACTCAGGAGCAAGATCTGACTTCACTGAGTGTTGGAACAGGCTGCGAACATGTAAATAAATATGATGTTGCTCCTGCTAGCAGAGAGATGTTATTATATCACAGATGCTACTGGTTTTATTTTTAATGAGTAGCGGTTAACTAAATATATTAATCATTCACTACATTTCATGCCACTAGCTATAGAAACTCAAGGGCTTTTAGCATGTTAACACACTTGGACTTTTAGGTGAAGCCTTGATCTTTTTTTAAATATAAGTAAAACATTTGAATCTGATCAAAACACTTCATCTTACTAAGCCTGCAAGCCTAGAGATTTTCCACACAGAGCTTTCACATTCACCTCTCTCTTGACCCGGAGCCTCTGCTGCTGTGGATCCAGGACCTGCTTTCCACTTCTGTCAGACAGTTTGGTCAGGAACTTACATAGCAGATGAAAAGGGCCGGAGAAGGCCCTGGAATCCGGATGGCCTGAGCTGTCCCCAGTCCCTCACTGCAGGGGTTGCTAGAAACCACCTCTATTCATGCCATTCTGGAAGTTCAAACCTTTCCTTTATCCTTCAGTAACTTTACTATCCTAATTGTTATTCTGAATTCCTCCAGTATTGTGGTGACATTTTTTAACTGAGCCTGCAGGAATTACGTAAGACTGTTGGCTCATTTCTGAGGAGACTTCCTTCACATGCTTCTTTACAGGAACAGCCTGGAGGCAAATAAAGGAGGGTAGAACAAGAAAATCTAGTGTAGCAAGATTAATTGTTTAATAAGAGATTGCTTGAGAAGTGGCTTCTATCCCTCCTTTCCCCAAAGTAAAGTGTATCCTAGAACAGGTCAGAGGTCTCAACATTTACTCTCAGTCTGACGCAGTTTCTTGCAGCACTGGTTCAGGGCTCTGAATTCCCACACAGAAGCAGAAAAAATACTCTGCAAATCCTCCATGTCCACATTTCAGCCTCCTCCACACTTAAAGCCTCCTCACTTGGGCAGGGCAGAAAACTCCAGACTGCATAAACTCTCAAATGGAAATCAAGTGAAGCTGTAAGATGTTGTTGAAAACCCAGGAAATACTAGCAGGAAAAGGGTGGTTCTATCTCCCTTCCAATAGGAAAGGTCTATGAAGTTGTGTGGAGAACAGGCATGGATGTCTGAAGTCATCAGTGTACATCCTATATATCATTATACTCACTTTATATCACATAAAACTGTACAAACCAAAACCTTTTTATTCCCCCCTCATTGTGAAGCAGCTGGGCTGCTGTCAGGTGTGTCAGCTGCCTGACCTAGCCAGCAATGCAAGCAGGTCTGTTTGAGTTCACCATGCAGTTCCTTCCTCAGAACATTCTGTTCACTGGGGTTATTGTCATTCCCAATGACAATTCCCAGGGACAAAATGAAACTTCTGCAAAATTGATGAAAATTGATAAACATGTTATTTAAAATTCAATATTTTTTTAGAGTGTAGACTGAGATCACATTGGGCAACAACATTCTGCCATGACTTGTTCTCTAAAAGAAAGGCCAGAAGGCAAGGCCAGATATGGCACCTGAAAGTCTGGTTTTGTGTGAGAAGATAGGCACTCAGTTTAGTCCCAAGTAACTTGTAGAACCATAGGTGACTCACAAGCCCACTGAAGACTAAGGAGAACATAAACCTCTCTGTCATTTGTGCAGAGAAGGAGTGGTGGACAGTCGTGGTTTAACCCCAGCTGGCAACTAAGCTGCTCATTCAGTCCACCCTCTCAGCAGAATGGGGGAGAGAATTAGAAGACTCAAACTTGTGGCTTTACGTAAGGACAGTTTAATGGGACAGAAAGGAAGAAAATATTAATAACGATGGTGGTGATGATGATTATAATAATAAGTAGAATATGCAACACAAGAGATGCACAATGCAATTGCTTACTCCCTTGCCAGTTGGGGAGCAGCAGCCCCCAGGCAGCTTTCCTCTCCAGTTCATATACTAAGCATGACATCATATGGTATGGAATAACCCTTCAGCCAGTTGCAGTCAGCTGTCCTGGCTGTGTCCTCTCTAAACTTCCTGTGCCACTCCAGCCTTCTTGCTTGCAGGGCATGGAGAAGCTGAAAATTCTCTGACTTAGTATAAACACTACTTAGTAACAACTGAAAACACAAGTCTGTTATCAACATTATTCTCACATGAAAACCAGAACACAACACGGTACCACCTACTAGTAAGAAAATTAACTTATCCCAGTTGAAACCAGGACATGGGCATATCACAGAAATGACTTGTTGCCACTCCAAGGCAAGAGATAGTGAGGGAAAACCTTGTCAGTGGTTCATTTCATGCATCCCCAGCCATAGCTCCTGCACAGAGTCTACACTTACGTGTTACCACATCTATATAGGTATGTCTGTAGACCCTGCCTGTAAATAACAGTGACCTTACAGCTAGTGAAGCCAAGACAAAGGCACATAACACTGAGAGCCTCAGATGCCTTAGGGATACTTTGCTGCACCTCTGAAGCCTGTAGCCATGTTTTCCTCCCCACTGGCTAAATATGTGGAAACCCATAAGGCAGAAAGGACCAGGACAAGAACACTTAACTGTTCCTACAAGTACTCAGGTGTGCTCATCTCTCTGAAGGAGCTGGATTGCTTTCAAAGCGGACTCAGTAATATCTCAGGCTGACATATCTACTCCAGGGATGCTGCTGTTGCTAAGTTTAAGGAAAAGCGAAAGGTAGGTCATGTATCCCAACACTGTTCCTGGAAGGTGTAAATTTTCCACAAATGCCCATCTGAAGTGAATTAATCATCAGTAGAATTGGAAGTAAAGGTCCCACACCAGACAAATTATCAATGAGACTTAGGCAAGCAGGAAAAGAAGTGTCTTCAAAAGGGGAAAAGTACAGTAAAACAGGAATTGAGTTTGGAGAAGTCCAAGGGAATTCAGGTTTTTCTTTCTAGTATTGTTGTCCCAGGGGAAAAAATAGAGACTCAAGCTCTCCAAATCGAATGTCTCTTTTTGTCAATAACAGAGAAATTTTAGAAACCAAGGTTCTGATGCAGAGAAATTTAAATGCAGCTTGTTTTCTCCCACAACTCACAGACAATTAAAAACCATATACCTACATACATGTTTATGTATTATATAAATATTTACACATGCATAATGAAGCTCTGGGAGAAGAAAATCTGTTAATTTAATGTGTCAGTGCTGAGAGGTAGTAAGAGCTGCAAATATGTGCCTGTAGGATGTGACTTCAGTAGAACAGAGTGTAGTGCTGGTGAGCTTCAGATTAGATTGCAGACAGAAAAAAAATAGGTCTTTTTCTAAGACAAAGCAGAAAACAGCAATAGAACTCACAGTTAAAATACACTGAAAGAAGAATCTCAGAGATCTCCAACTTATGTGTAAAACAGGAAAAAAATGCAACATACGGTTCACAGCAAGCTAACAAAATAGCTTTAAGTCTTTTGTTGCTGCTTTATTGTCCTTCCTTTTGTTCCAATGCTTTATTTAGCAACTTGTCTTAGAGATATATAAGGATATATAGGAAAAAATGAGCAGCTAGAAATACACTCTGCTAACAGAATGCAAAAAACTGCCATGGCTATAAAAGGATAAATCAAAGCAGATATCAGCACAGTACATTGATCACAGGTTCAAAAAAATATCGCAGCAACAGTCATATCCACTACTGTTGAATTGCTTGTGTATAGGTGTAAACCTGGTCACAGAGGAAATGCCAGTCAGTAAAATTCACAAGGTGCTGTACACTGACCTGCTTACAGGAATAGTTTTGCTAAAATTTATGTGTTACACTGAACATCCGTGTTCCAGGATAAACAAGCAGGAAAGAATGGCTGGAGACAAATAATTTCTCTGCAAACACAGAGGTCTACATGTCAGAAATCAAACAGTTAGGAAAGAACTGTAAGTACTCTAAGTTGACCCAGAAAGTCAGGGGGCACACAGATGTCCAGAGCAGCTTGGGCCTCTCCATCAGAAGTGTGACTGCAGGGCTCCCTTAGGACAGAGCACACATGGAGGAGCCAGGACCTGAAAGGAGTCACAAGTACAGCTACAAATAAGACACCGCAAGACAGAGTCTTGAAACACTGTCTGAAGACAAGAAGCTAGATCCAGACTTCAAAAGTTCTGACTGCTGTTGTCTTCCAGACCTCTGGAGACTAGCATGCTTGATTCTTTATAAATTTCCCAAGTTCCTTGCCTTAAAACATCAGCAGGTTCCTTTTGTTCTAACCAACCCTGATAGCCTGGCGATGTTAAACACACAAGGGGTAATGGGTATTAGAGGGTAATTCCAGAGAGAGACTTAGGAGGAGTGAGGCTGCGGGCATCTCCTCCCTGTTGTGCGTGCCCTGCGGGTACCGAGCAGGGCACGGCTCCCTCGGGCACCGGAGGGCAGACCGCACTCCCCACGCTGCCGGCACGGCCTGAGCGCACGCAGTGCCAATGCCTTGGGCTCCCGCACGCCCGGACCAGNCGGGGGTGCTGCGGGGCGGCGGCCGGGAGAGGCAGTGTCCGCCGAGCCCCCGCCTGCAGGCGGCCGGGACGGAGATGCTCTGCACGGGAGGGCGAGCCGGCTCCCGGCGCGGTGCGCATTCAGCTCAGCCGGGAGCCGCCGTGCCCGCTCGAAGAGGATGTCACGGCAGGCGCCGTC
>VWZD01000138.1:0-11349 GCA_013396695.1 Sakesphorus luctuosus | reverse complement strand
TTACTGCAAGTAAATTACTATTATTAATGACACACTTTTTTTTCCTCTGTTATGTCAGGAAGTGTACTTCAAGAATCTTTCAAAACAGAAACAAAAGAAAGTCATGGAGAAGAATGGAACCAACCACAAACTTCGTGTTTGTGTTGCTACTTGCAACCGTGCAGATTATTCAAAATTAGCTCCCATTATGTTTGGTATTAAGGCTGAACCACAGTTTTTTGAGCTTGATGTTGTAGTGCTTGGTTCCCACTTGATTGATGATTATGGGTAAGATGGATTTTTGTCTTTCTGCCAATCTGTTTCTTGGGTGTTAGCAATGATATCATGAATGTTAGGTAAAAAAAGTCTTGGCATTCTGAGTGTATACAACAAACTTTTAAAATTTTTTTTCAGATTTTATTTTGCAACTCCTTCTGAGATTGCATATTTCTGGGTGTTTTTTCAACCAGTCTTGGAATTTTAGAAAGTTTTGGTTAAATGCTGTTACTGAGATCTTCAACAGGACCACAGACTATATGAAGTGAGAAACTCATTTCCTTCATTTTTCCCTAAGGGTCTGGTGATTATGAAAGGAAAATGTGCTATAGTTTTGTAATTTTCACAGAGAAAAGATACTCCTCAGTCATTTTAAGTTGCAGCTCTTCCACTTTGCATAGATACTGGAAAAATCTTTAAATCTGCTTTCCTTAGTGAACGGGATGTGATAAGTAAGCCTTTGTTCAAACCCAGTGCAACTGTTCTAATTTGCATTTATTTTGTCAGGCTATGTTGCTGTAAAACCAAGATGTATTTACTCTCACCCTTTCTCTCTTGCCTTCAGTAATACCTATCGTATGATTGAACAAGATGACTTTGATATTCATACAAGACTGCACACCATTGTTAGAGGGGAGGACGAGGCAGCTATGGTGGAGTCAGTGGGCCTTGCATTAGTCAAGTTACCAGATGTGCTCAACCGCCTGAAACCTGACATAATGATAGTTCACGGGGACAGATTTGATGCTTTGGCCCTGGCCACGTCTGCAGCCCTGATGAACATTCGCATTCTCCACATCGAGGGTGGGGAAGTCAGTGGGACCATCGATGACTCCATCAGACATGCCATAACCAAACTGGCCCATTACCACGTGTGCTGCACAAGGAGTGCAGAGCAGCATTTGATAGCCATGTGTGAAGACCATGACCGCATCCTTTTGGCAGGCTGTCCCTCATATGACAAGCTGCTCTCTGCTAAAAATAAGGATTACATGAGTATCATACGTGTGTGGCTAGGTAAACAGTCCACTTTTTACATTTTTCCTGACTCTCAACACTAGACAGAGTCAATAAGTAGGTTATCAGTTAAAAAAATAGTATGTTTGGTAATAGTACCTGGTATTTCTTTCTTTCTACATTTCCTTTCATTTTTTTCTTTGTTCTGTAGTCTGCCTTGTATAGCTGAAAAGCTACAAATCTGTGCTAGTGAACACTTTTTTGCCAAGTCAGAAAACTAACTCCTTAAACGGGTAATTTCTCTGAGCTGAATAATCTAAAAATAGAACATTCTTACGTGAGCAGTTATTTTGGTGTAAAGGATGTGTTTAAGTAGAATCAGAGCTGTTCAGGCCTAATATAAAAAAAACCCTAGAATTTGTATTATGAACTTTTTTTTGAGGAATGCACTGCAACAACGCAACTTGCGCCAAAGGCTTTTGGTGTTTTATATTTTTTGACTTACAAATAAATCCTGGAAACAATGGGATTTGCATTTGCTTTTTGTCTTTAACGAAGCAGTCTCCTATAGGGCACACTTACCTACGTAGCTGGAATATTTTTCTATCAGTATATTTTGCAGATCAATTTCTCCTAAATGTAGTAAAACAAGTATGACTGACTATTTTAAACCAATGGAAACAAAATTTTGCTTGAGGATGGAAAACTGACAGAAAACCTGAGCAGCTTCAAGAGTTATTCCAGATTTACACTGGTGTGAGAACAATTTCTTGATCCTAGTATAGTCTTGAAAAGCTTTAGAAGTAGGTTTGCAAGTTAACTATGTTGAGGTTTAGGCAGTGGTCTCTATAAAGTTATGAGATCTGATTGGAGAGGCAAATAACATGGTGGATGAGTCCTGTAACTCCCTTGAGGTTTATTGTAGCATTTATATGTAGCATTACTTGTTAGATGTCCCATTCAGTGCCTTAACTCTTCAGACTTTCACATCAGTATTTTCAAAACCTTCCTTCCTCTTGATATTCTGTGCCAATTAAAAATACCTTTTCTTGGTCCCCATTTGGACAGGTGAAGATGTCAAAACCAGAGATTATATAGTGGCTTTGCAACATCCTGTAACCACAGATATTAAACATTCCATTAAGATGTTTGAACTGACACTAGATGCACTCATCTCCTTCAACAAGAGAACACTTGTTTTATTCCCTAATGTTGATGCAGGTGAGTAGAATACCTTCATGATACAGGGACTGTTGGGGAATGTCCTCTTCTTCTGATCTTTTTCCACGCCCCTGCTAGCTTCCCGACGGTTCCCCAGGTTCCGGCACTGAAGTCAAAGTCAATTCTCATAGAGATAAGTGCTTTGCTTTGAGTTTATTGGGGAATAAACAGGTTAATATAGACTCCTGAACTGAATACACGAGCAATAACAACTCACGATTGGTCAGACGGGGCTGTCCATGTGGCAGCATGGGCTCGCTGATTGGGAGGAGGGCACTGTCCCCGCGGCCAGCCTCGTGGTGCTGGCGCTGTCGGGGTCTTGTTTTTCCCCTGGCTTCATGGTCGTTTACCCACTGTCAGCCCTCTCAAGGTTACAGCATCCTTGGCTTGCCTGTCAGCACGGGGTTAAGTGAGTTTTGCATAGCTGGGGCTATAACAAGGGCTTTCAAGCCCTCTCCCTACAAGGACACATGAAAGAGTGCTTTTATCCTAGACACTCCAGCCAGATGGAAATAGATGTATGTTTACGGCATCATGTGTGCACCTACTGCAGGTCCTTGTTCATGTTGGTGGAGGACACATCAGCTTTTTGGTGTGGGAAGGAAAATGAAGGGAAACAGTGTGACACACAGGAGCAATATTAGTGCCTCTTAACTTAAAACTACAAGAAGACTTGCAGTGGATTTTTGGATCAAATTGGGCTTATGTGCCTAGCTATGCAACTTACACTGTAAGGATAAAAGAGAACAAAACTTACTCAGAGCAGGCAACTCAGTGAATGGCTAGCAACTAGCTCCTTTACATTTCTGGAATTCCTTTTTAAAAGTAGAACTTGAACAATTTGTTCTACCTCATTTTTCTGTAGGAAGCAAAGAGATGGTTCGTGTGATGAGAAAGAAGGGCATTGAACATCATCCCAATTTTCGGGCAGTAAAGCATGTCCCATTTGACCAGTTCATTCAGCTAGTTGCTCATGCTGGTTGTATGATTGGTAACAGCAGCTGTGGTGTCAGAGAAGTAGGAGCGTTTGGTACACCTGTCATCAACCTGGGGACACGTCAGACAGGAAGAGAAACAGGTATATGTTTGCTTGACTAATTTCCTTCTGGTTCAGACGGTTATACTTTCTTCCATGGGATAAAGTCAAATGAATGCTTGATAGAGGCCATCTTGCAGTATCAGTGCAACACAATTTATGACGCATTTTAAAACTTCATTTACTATTCCTGTATCACATTAGTGCTGCTTATATGTTCTACCTGAGATAATGGGGCTTTTATTGATAGCCAAGTGAAAATATGTCCATTTGCAGTGTATTCTGTTCAGCAGCATAGGTAGCTAATTGTTCCTTCATAGCTAGTTTGATGTTTGGTAAGTAAAAAAATTTCCCTTCTAAAATATGAACTCTTCACTCCTTCAGTAAGTAACTGTTGTGATATTTCAGGTATGCAGGTATGACGAAAGAGCCATTTACCCCATTTTCATTCGTGCATGGTTAATAATAGAGTTCTTTGGAAGACTAATATTCTGCTCGCTAGTGTTTTGTAACGCAGGATGTATGTGACAGGTGTCAGCATTGCTTTATTGGAAGTAAGGGGAGGCACATAATTGATGAAGAGCAATGTTGATCTGGTGAGCATCTTGCCTCCTCAGAGGAAAGAAAAACGATTTTTTTTTCATTCCTAAAACAGTTCTTATACTCTAATGTAATTTGAGG
Source organism: Sakesphorus luctuosus (assembly GCA_013396695.1). Classification (NCBI taxonomy): domain Eukaryota; kingdom Metazoa; phylum Chordata; class Aves; order Passeriformes; family Thamnophilidae; genus Sakesphorus; species Sakesphorus luctuosus. Next base: position 7,199 of record VWZD01000138.1, on the reverse strand, counting down.
AGCTGATCTGTCCTATCATGTTAACTTTTGTTATCTAGGTGAAAATGTTCTTCACGTTCGTGATGCTGATACGCAGGATAAGATTCTTCATGCTCTACAGCTTCAGTTTGGTAAGCAATATCCATGGTGAGTACAACAATTGTCTTAATTCATCTGAAGGAATGTTAAAACAGTAGAGTAAAAGGCATTTAGTCCTGAGGTGGTTCGTCATATTTGATTGGAGTGCTGAGGTTACAAATTAGTTTTCATTTCTGAATTGTAGTGCAATGTTTGGTATGCAGATTTGTATTTGGAGAGTGAAATGTTACTGGTAATGTTTTTATGTAACTAATAATTTAACATCCAACAGGAAGTCAAGTGGACAAAATTCCTATGTTAATTTAGATCAGCACAATTAAGAGAGTGTGTTCCACAGGAGCAGCATGGAGGAAGAACATCCTATATGCCTACATCTGACTTGTGCCTGAAGGACACTTTTTCATGTGGGTACAGATGATGTCACAAGCTGAAAATGGGCAGGATCAAGGAAGACTATAAAGCCCTGTCAAGGCACATGAAAAACATAAGTGTCTAAGTCATCTTCTCATCTATCCTACTGCTTAGAGAAGCAGGAACAGCCAGAAACAGACACACAGTGCAGATCAACGTTTGGCTTTGTGGCTGGTGCCATCAGAAAGGTTTTGGCTTTTAGAACAATGATTTTTACTTTCAAGATTGTAGCCTGTTAGAAAGTGATGGGATCCACCAGTCTAAAAAGGCCAAGAGAATCTTTGGCAGCAGGCTGGCCACTTTGGTGAGATGGGCTTTAAACTGAAGCACTCAGGAGTGGGATCCATAGTGGCAATGCCCATGCCACTGCTTCCTCCTGGAGAGTAGGTCATACCAACCAGTGCAGTGGCAGATGTTCCTTAGCTGCCTCTCAAGATGAGAACTACAGCACTAAACACATCAAGGGTGTTTATGGCTATAGTGAATCCTCTTACACCCCATCAAGCAACCTCATTATTTGATCCCCTCTGAAGTGCCTGTATGCAAATATATGCAGCATGGCGAATAAAAAAGATGAACTAGAAATCCATATGCAGTCACAGGGCCATGATCTCATTGTCATTACTGAGACATGGGATAGTTCATAACTGGAATACTATCATAGATGGATATGTACTTTTTAAAAAGGACAAGTGAGGTGGTGAAGTTGTGCTTTATGTGAGAGAGCAATTAGGATGTATTGAGCTCTACCCAGGGACAGATGAAGGAGTTGAGAGTTATGGATAAGAATTAGAAGACAGGCTAATATGGCTGGCAATGCTGTGAGTGTTTACTATAGGCCACCTGATCAGGAGGAGGAAGTTGATGAGGCTTCCTCTGGGCATCTGGAAATAGCCTTGTGGTCACAGGCCCTAGTTGCCCCAGGGGACTTCAACTACCCTGGTATTTGTTGGAGGGTCAATACTGTTTGACACACACAGTCTGGGAAGTTCTGCATATCACTAAAGGCGACTTTGCTGCAAGTGGTGGAGGAGCCAATGAGGAAAGGCATAACCAACCAGGTGGGACTGGTTGAAGATGTGAAGCTTGGAGGCAGCCTTGGCTGCAGTGACCGTGAGCTTATGGAACTCAGATCTTGTGTGGAGGAAGAAAAACAGTAAGCAGGACTAGAGCCCTAAATTTCCGGAGGGCTAACTTTGGCCTCTTCAAAGACCTATTTGAAGGAATCCCATGGATTAGGGCCCTAGAAGAGAAAGGAGTCCCAGAGAGCTGGTAATTATTTAAGCATCACATCCTCCTAGCTCAAGATTAGTGTATCCCCATGAGGAAGAAATGGGACAAAGGGGTCAGGACACCTGTGTGGATGAGCAGGAAGCTTCTGGCAAATCTCAGAAGAAGGAAGTTGCAGGATGCAAAAAAAGGAACAGGCCTCGTGGGACAACTAGAGGAATATTGTCAGTGTAGGGATGCAACCAGAAAGGCCAGGGCCCACTTGGAATTGAGTCTTGCAGGGGATATAAGGACAACAAGAAGGGCTTCTACAAGTATGTCAGCAGCAAAAGGAAGAATAGGGAAAATGTGGGGCTGCTGAATCAAATGAATGTCCTAGTGACAGAAAACACAGAGAAGGTGGAATTACTGAATGCCTTCTTTGCCTCAGTTGTTACTGCTGAAAATGGCCCTCAGGAATCCCAGACCAAGAGGACAAGTCTGGAGAAAGGAAGAGTTCCCCTGGATCATAGAGGTTTGGGCTCGAGATTGGCTAGACAGACTTAACACCCATAAATCCATGGGCCCTGATGGGAGGCACCCACAGGTGTTGATGGAGCTGCCAGATATTGCTAAGCCATTCTCCATCATCATTGAAAATCATGGAGAATGGGAGAGGTGCCCAGTGACTGGAGGAAGGCAAATGTTACTCCCATCTTCAAAAGGGACATGAAGGAGGGGCTAGGAAACTACCAGCTAGTCAGCCTCACCTCCATCCTTGGAAAGGTGATGGAACAGGTCATTCTGGAGGTGATGACCAAGCATGTAGGAAAATAGGTCATTGGGAGGAGTCAGCATGGATTCACCAAGCAGAAATCATGCTTGACCAATCTGATAGCTTGGCAGGATGGGTCGACAAGGGGAGAGAGCAGCAGATGGATTCACCAAGCAGAAATCATGCTTGACCAATCTGATAGCTTGGCAGGATGGGTCGACAAGGGGAGAGAGCAGCAGATGTCTACCTCAACTTCAGCAAGGCTTTTGACACTGTTTCCCATAACATCCCCAATGGCAGAGCCTAGAGGGTCATGATCAGTGTTGTAGAATCCAGCTGCAGGCCTGTAGTCAGTGGTGTTTCCCAGCAATCAATACGGGATCCAGTCTTAGTCAGCAGCCTGGATAAAGGGATTTAATGTACCCTCAGCATGTTTGCTGATGGTATGCAACTGAGGGGAGTGACTGATAGACCTGAGGGCTGTGCTGCCGTTCAGTGGGACCTTGATAGACTGGAGAGTTGGGTGAAGAGAAACCTAATGAGGTTCAACAAAGGCAAGTGTAGTGTCCTACACCTGGGGAGGAATAACTCCAGGTACGCATACAGTTTGAGGGCTGACCTACTGGAGAGCAGCTCTGCAGAGAAGGACCTGGAAGTCTTGATGGATGACAATTTGACTATGAGCTGGCAGTGTGCCCCTGCAGCCAGGAAGGCCAAGGGTATCCTGGGGTGTACCAGGAAGAGTGTGGCCAGCAGGTCAAGGGAGGTGATCCTACCCCTCAGTTTTCCCCCCATGAGACTGTGGAAGCTGGACCTGTCTAAAGTACAGAAAACTAAGAGGGGATCTCATCAATACATACAAGTGGTGTGCCAAGAGGATGGTGCCAGACTTCAGTGGTGCCCAAGGACAGGATGAGGAGCAAAGACCATAAACCAAAACACAAGTTTCACCTCAACATGAGGAAGAACTTCTTTACATTAAGAGTGGCAGACCACTGGAACAGGCTGCCCAGGTAGGTCGTGGAGTCTCTCACCTGGATGAATTCCTGTGTCACCTGCTCTGGGTGACCCTGCCTCAGCAGGCAGGTAGGACTAGATGATCTCCAGAAGTCCCTTCCAACCCTAACTATTCTTTGATACTGTCACATAGTACTTAGTAGCTGAGTGGACCTCTGGCATGATATGTAGAGAATTCTGACTGCAAGCTTCCAGGGATGCTGTGGGTTTATAGCAATATGCGTTTCATTATCCTTCAGTCCTACAGTATTGACCCTTATTTCTTTAATGTTTAAGTTCTTAAAAACTTCAAGAGATAATTTTTGGCTAACTATGGAAAGGAATCAAAAGTGTATTTTTTCAGAACTTAAATAGAGCAATAAATCTGAGTTCTGTGATACCAATTGTGTGACACCATGTATGATGGTATTTTAGAAACACATGTACATGTTAAAAGCTGACATGAATATACAGTTTATTATTATGTACTTGTCAGCTGTGTGGTAAGTACATCTTGTTTTGGACCTGTAGCACATACATAAACTGTCCATAGTTTTTATTTTGTTATTTTGCTTTATGAGATGGTTTTCTTCCTTAATTTTACAAGGGTTTTAGCATCATTAACTTCCAGTTTTATACATTCCAGTTTCATATTCCAAAATGAAGCTAGTACCAAACTTGCACAATCTATTGTGTGATCTTCAGTGTCACCATCTATCATATCTCGTGACAGACCTGAGCAATGTGAGCTGCAGTATTGTCATAGTAGCCAGAGCATAATTTTGTAATGACATAGTGTTACAGTCTTCTGTCATATAAAGAACTTTACAGAACTTTACTTCCAATTTCATGGGGTTTTTTTCTATTCCAGCTCAAAAATCTATGGAGATGGTAATGCTGTTCCAAGGATCTTGAAGTTCCTTAAATCTATTGACCTTAAAGAACCATTGCAAAAGAAATTCTGTTTTCCTCCTGTCAAAGATAATATCTCTCAAGATATTGACCATATTCTGGAGACACAGAGTGCTTTGGCTGTGGATCTAGGTGGAACAAATCTCCGTGTAGCAATTGTCAGTATGAAGGTAAATATTCGGTTGTGTTTCTAGATATTCTGCAAACTCCATTGGGCTTTGTGATTCTGTTCCTACAATAAGGATATGGGCTTATGATGCAAAAGAGCTCCAAAACAAAGCATTCCTACTGGCTTTTGTTTTTGAGGGCTAAAGAAGATTTTTCCCTCATTTGTTGCACCTCTCATGCAGTCTTGATGCAACTTGCCTGCTGGTTTGCTCTTATAAAACTGGTGTCAAACTAGCCCATTTGCTGATGCAACGTCATAGCTGCTTCCTCTTTGTGGGTTGACTACAGACCTTGAAGAACAGCACAACTTTCAGTTGTGTTGGTTCCCCTTAAAAGGTGACTCAGTTCAACCTGCAACTTATATGTCAGGCAAAAAGTGAAAGGCTCCAAGAGTAGACTGTTTACTTCCTCGCTGCCTTAGACAGCCATGTAATGGAACACAGAACCATTTTCAGCAGCAACAAGCATCTAGCAAAGGAACTTACTGAACTCTGCAGCACTTCAGAGATAGGAATAAAATTCATGATGAGAAGTCTTTGGCTTTTACTCCCACCATTACACTGCATACTTCCAGATAACTAGATCAGTTAGATACAGTTACCCAGAGGGCAAAGTAAGATGCCCACAGAAAGATTAAGGGGTATGTAAAGTGACCTTATACAGTCCAGAATTTTCATAGTCATATAAAAGAAGATGCCTAACAGATCTTCAAGGTCTTAGAGACAACTTTTTAAGGTGTAATTTTTTTAGAAGTAAAACTGACACATTTTCTGTCAACACAACCTAGAAAAAAGTGAATTTAAAAAAATTCTGTCTGCTTTGCAGAGTGTAGTTTGAGGGGGCATTTATGAAGGTTGAAATACTAGCAAATCAAAGTGAATAGACCAGAGTTTCATAATAAAATTTAAATAACAGATGTAAATATTTAACAGCAAATGGCAGAATCTGAGAGGTAATTTTCACAAATAACTGAGTAATCAAAAATTCTTTTTAAAAAGCTGTTGTCTCTTCTGATAACGTTTGCTGCATCCTTGTCTTCCAAAACAACTTCCTTTGATTTCCCTCCCCCTCCAAACTAAAAATAAAGAGGGGGGAAACTAAGCATACAAAATCCCCAAAATCTCTTGCTCCCATGATGCTGAGATGGTGGGATCTAATACTCAAAACCATTGACAGTTTGGAATTTTCGAATTTTCTTTTGGCAACAATGGCTTAGCCAGGTTGCATATAGACTGTTTGTTACTCCTCTTAGCTCAGTTGTATTAATTCAGTGCAATTCACTCAGATACATTGTGTAGGGGATGTAACGGGGAGAGTAACATTATTAAGCAGCATACCTTCTGCAGAGCCCTGGTTTAACTGTACAATATGAACATTACATTAAGATTAGTTCCTTAGTACCCACAGATGCCAGGCATGCATAATGAATACTTTCATTACCACTGCATGACTCCTAGGGTTAAAAATAATCCCTTCCTCCTGGATGCTCCTCACCCTGTCCAACATATTTACAAGGGCATGTAGTGACAGGACAAGGGGAAATGCCTTCAAACTGAAAGAGAATGGGTTTAGATTACATGTAAGGAAAAAATTCTGTACTGTGAAGGTTTTGAGGCACTGGAACAAGTTGCTTAGAGAAGCTGTGGATGCTCTGTCCTTGGGAGTATTCAAGACCAGGATGGATGGGGCTATGAGTGAAAGGTGACCCTGCCCATGCCATGGGGCTTGGAGCTAGATGAACTTTGAGGTCCCTTTCAACCCAAACTGTTCTGTCATAGTAGAGGGAAATACTACAAGTGACTCACAAGTATAACTGCTTAAAAGAGAAGATATTTCTAAAAGGATAGTAAATTTTGCCTTGAAATTTCTAGCAATTCTGTCTGGCTGACTCCTTTGCTGGAAAAATAGCCATGTCTGTGACACCATACGAACCTTTCATGTAGTCAAGTTAGAAACATTTTATTCTTGAAGCACCATGTTTTCCCCCTCCTTTTTAGCAATTGCTACTATCTGTTTTGTTTAATACTTTAGTGTTGAGGTTAAATGTATTGCTGTATCACAGCTTACATATAACAACAGTTCTAGTAGCTCTGGTGATACTACCTTACACAAGCCATGTGTCCCTTAAAATGTGTATTTAATTTCAGACAGCAGAGGTTGATTACAGGAGTGGAATGTAGTGCCCCAGACTTGTCCCCTAGATTTGTCCAGAGTCTTGCCTTTAGTCCTGAGATGTAAAGCACAGCATCTGGTTTAAATAATAGATAAGTTATGGCTTTCTATTTCAACTTGACCTATAATTTAAATGAAAGAGACATTTCATCATGAAGTGTATTTCTTTGGGGCATGTTTTATTGTTTTCAATTTCTAGGGTGAAATAGTTAAGAAGTATACCCAGCTGAACCCTAAAACCTATGAAGATAGACTGGAATTAATTCTAAAGATGTGTGTGGAGGCTGCCTCAGAGGCAGTAAATGTAAACTGCAGAATTTTGGGAGTAGGTAAGTTAACAGACACTAACTGTCTTTTCATCTAAGTTTTTCAACATAAAATTAAATCACTACTTGTTAATTTAAAACACCTTTCTAAAATGGATTTCTTGTACTTCAAGCTCCTGAATTATATTCTTAACTGTGCTGGTTTAGAGGTA
>VWZD01000137.1:252094-271562 GCA_013396695.1 Sakesphorus luctuosus | reverse complement strand
GGTTGGTCTCTTCTCCCAGGCACTCAGCAATAGGACAAGGGGGCACGGGGAGCTCAAGCTCTGCCAGGGGAAATTGAAGTTGGAGAGCAGAAAAAACTTCTTTGCAGAGAGAGTGCTGAGGGATTGGAATGGGCTGCCCAGAGAGGGGGTGGATTCCCCATCCCTGGAGGTTTTTAAGGTGAGCTTGGCCATGGCACTGAGTGCCATGATGTGGTAAAGGGAGTGGAGTTGGCCCAAGGGTTTGACTTGATGATCTGGGAGGTCTTTTCCAACCCAATCGTTTCTATTCTATTCTATCATTCTAGGAAATGCTCCTTTGGAATGAGGACTGTGGGTTACTTTGCAGGGTGACATGTAGAGCAGGGTAGGTACAGGCGGTGCTGGCAGCCTGTAAAGGTTGGTAGATCTGTGAATATTTGATATCTTGTGTCCTAATAACCCAAACCTTGTTGCCAGCCCTGCTCCAGTTTCTGATAGTCCCAGTTCAGAGCTTTGATTTGATTTGCCTTGTGGTGGAGACGAGCATGTTGTGAGCTGAGCTGAGAGGAATTGGAGATGGCAGAACCTATAAGCACAAAAATAACATTTCATAATGAAAAACAGAACAAAAGACTATTTGGAAGAAGTCAAGAGACAACCTGGGAGGAAAGTAAAATGAGACAAAAGGGAAAACTCTGGGCTTTGGTGGTACGAACAAAACCAAGTCTGATGGGAGTGTGGATTCAGGGAAGGGAAAGGTTCGTTGTCACTGTGAATGGAGTTTATTTTACAGCTGCTCCCCAGCACTTTGCTCTCTCTGTGGTCAGTTGTTAAAGAACGAAGCCATCTGCCTTCTTTTCCCATTATTCTTGTTTACATAAACCAGAGGAATATTCTCTGACTGTGAAGTGCATGTTCTGCATGACTCCATTTTCACTTTTTTCTCCTTTTTTGTTCTGTAGATTCCTCCAGTCTGCAGGCAAAGATCATGGCACAGCCTGGGAGGAGAATACTCAAGGCCATTACTAGAGCCTTCAGAGGTGGGTATAATTGGTTCTTCCTGTTGCAGGACAGGGGGAACTGAAGCCCTTGGAGCACCTTTCAGTTTAATCTGCTGTTTTGTTTTTTATTTCATTTCACTTTCTGTGGTTCTGAAGTGGAGCACATTAAATAGCAATTTGAGTTTCTGCCCCTAGAAACTAATGATATCACAGTAACTTTCCAAGAAGAGTCCTTAAAAATGTAGGTCTTGTGTGTTGATACTTAGATTCATGTTGCCAAGCATGTAGGGAACACCCAGGCACAGGAGATTATTGTGAGTTTTCCTCGAGTATGTAGGGCCTTATTACTTTAAAATTCTGCTGAGTTTGTAGAATATTCTCATTATTGAGTGTCAGGTTATCAGGCTGTCACTCCTAGGAGCTCTGCTTGCTTTAAAACCAGTGAAAACATGAGGAAGATTCAATTTTTGCTGTTCATGGAATAATTAGGACACATTTCTAGAATGAATCTAAGAAATGTATTTCTCTCACTTTTCTTTTTTGTTTTTAATTATAAAAACAATAACCACTCACAGAACTGACTTAAGCAGCTAAAATCTTTTGAGGGTCATTGGGACTTCAAAGCCTAAAATCTACTTAGCTTGTTTTTTGTAGTTTTTCTTTAGCACATGAAAAGTGACATTTTGCTTTGGGAAACCCTGAGGTTTGTTATCTACCAACATCCATAAAGTGGGATTCCTAAAGAGCTTGAACCTGAACTTGAACCTGGAAATTGTGAACACGTCACAGATGTTTTAAACAAAATACAGATTCTTTTTTGAAAAGCTTTAACACATCCATTGTTTGTGGCTGGCACTTGGAAATTGAGCTTGGAGAAATGCCTGGTGGTAGTGAGTTGTTATTTTTTAGTGCCTCTATGTGTGTGAGTGTGAATACTTTTGCTGACGATGCCGCCCTCGTTGCTCACACAGAAGCAGCTCTGCAGCACTTCACATCCTGCTTTGCAGAGGCTGCTGAGCTTTTTGGGCTGGAAGGCAGCTTGAAGAAGACAGAAGTTCTCTACCAACCTGCACCTCAGGAAGTCTTCCGTCATCCCCACATCACCATAGGCAATTCAGAGCTTAAGTCAGTCCAGCAGTTCACCTATCTGGGAAGTATCATTTCCTCAGACGGTTAAGATTGACAAAGAGATAGATAACAGGCTGGCAAAGGCATACAGAGCCTTCGGAAAACTCCATAAAAGTCTGGTCCAATAAACACCTGAAGAAAAGTACAAAGATCAGTGTCTACAGAGCCATTGCACTGTCTACTCTTTTATATGGGTCTGAATCATGGGTCATCTATCGCCACCACCTGCAGCTTCTCGAACGCTTCCATCAGCACTGCCTCTGTTCAATCTTAAACATCCACTGGTCTGATTACGTGACCAATGTGTCTGTTCTGGAACAGGCAGGAGTCACCAGTATCGAGGGGTCACAGTATGGAGGCCATGCTGCTGAGAACGCCGCTGTGCTGGGCAGGGCACACCTCCAGGATGGAGGATCACCCACTGCCTCCTGAAGATTGTGCTCTATGGAGAACTCCCCACCGGCTGCCGCAAGAGAGGAGCCCCGAAGAGGAGATACAAGGACTCTCTGAAACAACACCTCAGCCTTGGCCATATTGACTGCCCCAATGGTCCACTCTGGCCTCCGATTGGGATTGATGGAGACACACCATTCCCGACGCTGCTGCTTCCTTTGAGAACGCAGCAGAGTCAGTCTAGAGGAGAAAAGACAACCCAGACAGAACCATTCCTCGCCAATATCGCCTAAGGAGACGTTCCTCTGTGCCTTTTGTGACCGGATTTGCCTATTCCATATCAGCCTTTTTAGCCACCAGCAGCTTGCAGCAAGCGTGGGTAGTGCCCTTCCCAAATCTCCGTTCGAAGCCTGGCCATGATGATGATGATGACGTGTGTGAATAAATTCAGAGCTTTTCTCCAGGGAGTTTGGCCACATACTAGGAGAAATGAGCTTTTGTTTTTAACAAGCAGCTTCTTTTCCAAACTGCCCCTGTGCATGGATTGCTAAAGGGGATCTGGCCTGGGATAATTTGTACTGACTTATGGTACGAATAGGCCATTCCCATCCTGGTAGGAAAGAGAACTGTAAAGTGGATTTATCTTATTTATTTTGCCTGCAAGTACTCTTATGTACATGAGAAGAGCATTATTGCTTAAATGTGTCCCACTTTGTACAGTAATGTGCCTGAGTATGGTTATCCCCCAAAACTTCCAGGTTTTTTCATGCATTCTTCAGTCTATTTTCATTTTTAGGTGTCGTTTTAACTGAAATATTTAAGGATCTGTTGTCTTTCCTCCTGCCTGCTTGGAATGTGCTCTTTGCTGCCAGAGTTATAGTCAGTCCCTTTGTTATTATTTTCTTAAGCAAAACAAGGTTTTTAGAGAGAAGTAAGATCTTTGACTAAGGCAAGCTGATCCAGTTGGAAATGAGGGAGGGAAAACAGGCCAGGAGTTGTTCGTTCTACTGGCTTTTATGTGCCTGTGTCCTGAGGCTCTTGCAAATTGACTCTTCCCTTCACGCAGATCCTGCCGAGGTGGCGCCTGATGGAGAAGAGGATGTGTTGGCATGGCCATGCAGGGGGAGGACTGCACACAGATCCAAAGGAAGGGGTAAACCATGGCTTAATTCTATTGCTTTTTAAATAAAAAATGTTCCCAGCAACAATTTGTGCAAAACTCTGCTGGTGGATGTGTGAACATTGCAGTGGAGTGGATACTGTTTAATTGTCAACATAGACTTGCTTACTCTTAAATCAGCAAATGTTTGTAATAACTGTTCAAGGGATTAATTTGTTCTATTAAAAACACAGTTTAAGTGTTACACCTCCCTTTGAAATTGGCCTGTGTTATGTTAGATTCTTTTGATGGAAACTGTTCCAATAATTTACTGTGGTTTGTTCATCTTGTTTGTGATTGATATTTTGACATTCAGGATAGTAGAAATCAGCTTGTGAATCCCAGTCTGTGCATCAGTTGGTAAGATCACACTTGCAGTAGGAGAGGAGAGGAGGGAAGTTCTGGCCAGGTGGGGGTTGGTCTCTTCTCCCAGGCACTCAGCAATAGGACAAGGGGGCACGGGGGGCTCAAGCTCTGCCAGGGGAAATTGAAGTTGGAGAGCAGAAAAAACTTCTTTGCAGAGAGAGTGCTCAGGGACTGGAATGGGCTGCCCAGAGAGGGGGTGGATTCCCCATCCCTGGAGGTTTGTCAGGTGAGCTTGGCCGTGGCACTGAGTGCCATGATGTGGTAAAGGGAGTGGAGTTGGCCCAAGGGTTGGACTTGATGATCTGGGAGGTCTTTTCCAACCCAATTCATTCTGTGATTCTGTGATTCTAATTGAACTGTGTGTATTTTTACTTGGGTTTAATGTTAATGCATCTGATAGATTTTGACTGTATTTCTCTTCAGGAAACACATGTTAAAATAATGCTGATGGAGTGCAAGGAGAAGCAGTACCTTTCATTAGACCAAGTGATTCCAGTTACAGACAAGCTTTTGGTTAAAAAAACCAACATCACCTGCATGATTAAAGTGGCCAAATGAAAGCTCTTGCCTTTATGTAACTTTGATCTTCTCATTTCCTAAGCAAACTTATTTCTGGTGCTTTGTGTATTTGCAGAACGATTCTGTGTGATGGGTAAAACTTGTTCAAACTGGGGTGGGACCTTCCTAAAATTGGCGATGACCATATTGGTGACAAACTGAGTCCTCAGTACAGAATCTTTCAGGGCTGCTTTGCTGATGTTTAACTGCTCTGAGGGTGTTTATCCTGCAGCCTCATTTGCAAAGTAACTGAAAAATCATACCTAGACTTTCCTTTTAAGTTTTCATCCGTGTGTTGTCCCCTCCTTGAATTCCAGCCTGTTTGTGCTGTAGGCAGAAGTCAGGAGAGGTGTGTGTTTTATACTAAGAGGGAATCTCATAACCTGAAGTGTAGCCAGCTTGTTTTGGCAAACATCTGTGATCTTTTCTGCATGAGGCACAGGGGGAAACAGAATAATTGGCCATCTCTAGTCAGTGGTACCACTGGCTCTGCATGTGACATTAACTTTAGACTCATTTTGAGACACTCCTTGGGACAGGAAAAGGCTTTTTTCAGAGATTTCCTAGGAAAACTTCAAACCTAACAGATTTATCCTTCTCTATTTCACATAAAAATTTCAGGGTTTTCTCTGATCAGAAAAGAAATGGAAAGTTCTGTTTACCAAAACACTGGTAGCCTTAAGGAATGTTGGATGTTCTTAACATTAAAACTCACTAGAAATATGTTATCCAAAAATGTTGATGATATTTTTTTAGTTTACTAGGCAGTGTAAATATTTCAGTGGCATTCCTCCTTCACTCTTCACTTGCAGCTATTCCTGTATAAACCAATCCCCGGACTTTTTTGTTCCAATAAAGTTAATATATAACATTGTCATGTCAGGCTGTCATCCAGCTAAACAAATACCAGCTGTTAGGATTGTGCAGGAGAAAACAGCAACAGTTGTAGAAGTTGTGAAGTGGGAGAAAAATCAGAGTAACACTGGGTGCAAAAGCCAGGAGGTTCTAAGCAAATACGAAGGGAGGGAAATCGGGTACTCCAAGTGCATTTCTTGTATTTCATGTACTTGTATTCAGTGCATGAAAACACTGGCACCCAGTTTGCCTGCTTTTCCCCCAGGGATTATGCTTTTGGGAGAACTGCAGGTGATACACATGTCAACTCTATTACAGCTTTCTTGATTCCAAATTTTGTTTGACAAACCAGCCTGTTCATTCTGAATCTGAGCTTGGGAGTGATGTTTTAAATTCCCCCTTTTGGAGCAGCTTCGGGGCATCCAGGACTGAATCCTAAGGATAAACACAGAGTGAAGGACACATTCCCTTCATCTCACATGTAACTGGGAGAGAAGTTTGAACATCTGAGGCCACACGTTGAGTTTTGTGTTGAGTTCTGGGCCCCTGAGTTGAGGCAAGAGATTGAGGGGCTGGAGCGGGTCCAGAGAAGAGCAACGAGGCTGGAGAAGGGAGTGGAGCACAAGTGCTGTGGGGAGAGGCTGAGGGAGCTGGGGGTGTTTGTGCTGGAGAAGAGGAGGCTGAGAGGTGAGCTCAGCACTGTCTGGAAGTGCCTGAAGGGAAGTTGTGGCCAGCTGGGGGTTGGTCTCTTCTCCCAGGCACTCAGCAATAGGACAAGGGGGCACGGGGGGCTCAAGCTCTGCCAGGGGAAATTGAAGTTGGAGATCAGGTAGAAATTCTTTGCAGAAAGAGTGCTCAGGCATTGGAATGGGCTGCCCAGAGAGGGGGTGGATTCCCCATCCCTGGAGGTTTTTCAGCTGAGCTTGTCCGTGGCACTGAGTGCCATGATGTGGTAAAGGGAGTGGAGTTGGCCCAAGGGTTGGACTTGATGATCTGGGAGGTCTTTTCCAACCCAATCCATTCCATGATTCTGTGATCTCTTTGTTTTTGCAAAACAACTTTGACTTGCAGCAGTGGCTGATGTGCTGAGTGCTGAATCTGAAACCAGTACTCTTCTTTACCAGCTTTGGGTGTTTGCGTGTATGTTAGTCCTTTGTACAGAGACTAGAGAGGAATGAAAACTGGTGTCTGACATGTTGCTGAGCAGACATAATGACTTTCTTCTGGAAAGTGAGGATGGAGCCCTGATAACTCACTTGCCCTTACCACCATTTCACTCAGCTGCTCCTCAGTTTTCAGTCATCACTTGCTTTCTATGGAGAGGAGGGATAGTAGACTAAGCACCTTTTCCCCAAAGCTTAGAAGCAAATTCAGGCCCTGGTCTGACACTTATTTAAGCTCACGAGGCAACTGAAATAAGAATCCTCCCTCACCTCTGTGTTCTGTTCTGTCAGTCACAACGTGGTCAGAGGGTGACCTGGTGTGAAGGGATGGAGCTGAGCAGGAACAGCCCAAATGGTGGGAGCATCCCTGCCTTCCCCACCACCCAGTGCTGCTTCTCTCCCAGGATGCTGCCTGCCTCCTGCTATAACAAAAAAACCCCTGTTCTCAGCTTGTTTTTCCTCATGCTGCTGAGTTTGAAGGGTGATCTGACTCTTTACTGAGACAAAACCCTGCAACAAACACCCAAAGAGTTTTCTTCCAGTTTCCTACACTGAATCAGCTTATTGAGGTGTTTCATGACTCCAGAGGTGGGGAGAGAAATGGGATGGTCCAGTGGAATACTGTGAGCAGAGCAGAGAGCAGGGGAGGAGGAAGCTGTCAGTGCTTGGGAGAATAACCTGGGGCAGGTGGAAGGCAGCTCGTGCTGGGGAAATAGAGTGAGCACAGGGGGAGCCACACCTGGGGCTGTCCTTCTTCATCAGCAGTGACAGCTTAAATGCAAGTCACAACACCATTTCCTTCCCTCACACCTCTGAGAGCTCATCTTCTGGCACAGGCTTTATCCACAAAGTGGCAGGACCAACCCTGAACGCTTTGCAATGCTGAATAACCTTGGAAATCCTGAAAAGGAATCGTGACTTTCTCTTTTCCCCCTTTTTTAGGTATTTTAAAAGGTCCAGAACCTGCATGGGATGGGTAGAGGGGACAGGAAGGATGTTCAATGCTCTTTCTTTTGCAAATAGTCTTCAGCATTTGGCAGTGTTTTAAAAGCATGCTGCATTCAAAAAGTGGAAAAGACTTTTCTTCTTGGCTCCCTGCTGTACTGGATTTATTATACCTTGCCTTCCATTCCTGCAATTTCTGTAGAAACAGACCTTGAAAGGAAATGTAAAACATTACTGCCATTTAAAAGGAGGTAAAATAAATGCATCTCTTAACCTTTTTATACACCTCAGAGAATCAAAAAAGGGCCTGAGTCCATTGAACAGATTGCTCATTTTAATTCTTAATGTTGCCACTTGCATATTTAAACAATTTTTAACTCATGTTTCTGTACAACAGTAACATTTATTTCATGGTAAACTTTGATGTAATATGTGTGCATTTTGCATCCTTTGATATTTCTGCTTGTTCCTTTGCAAGGCCTTTGGCAAATGACTGGCTGCCTTCTGACTTTTTTCTGAACAGATTTTCTTCTGTCACCCTTCAGAGCCATGAAAAAAGGAAATAGATTCCTTGTTTGCAGCCAGTGTATTTTGCTTTTAATAGCTTTTCTGTGAAGAGTCTGCCTAGCCAGTAGCACCATGTAATTAGAACTGCTCTGATTGCACAGTATCTTTTGTGTTAATGTAATACCATTTTTTTAACTTCCTTTTAACCTGTAAGTGGTGATGAAAGATATTTTCCAAATGTTTGAACTGCTTTTTATGCATATCCTTGGCTCAAATGGAAAGTTTCACGTGTATGCTGCAGCAGAAATCTCCATCTCCCCAGGGGATAGGACACCACAGAAACACTTTTGCATCCTCTCTCACTTACAAATCTTCCATATATCCATTTTTTTAAAGTTGTTTGGAATCATAGAATGGATTGGGTTGGAAAAGACCTCTGAGATCATCAAGTCCAACCCTTGGTCCAACTCCACTCCCTTTACCAGATCATGGCACTCAGTGCCACGGCCAAGCTCAGCTGAAAAACCTCCAGGGATGGGGAATCCACCCCCTCTCTGGGCAGCCCATTCCAATGCCTGAGCANGTCCAGGGGAAGGCTCACTGCCCTGGGCCTGCTGGCCATGCTAGTTTTGGTACAGGCCAGGATGCCATTGGCCTTCTTGCCCACCTGGGCACACTGTGTGATGCTCCAGTACATCTGCAGTTTTTGACAAAATGCCACCTCTCTTACCCTTTGGTTTTCTTTGAAGCTGTGACTGGAAACACAGAGATGAATTCCCAGTTGTATTTATAGGATTGGCTTCCCTGCTTGCCTCAGCAATTTTACCTTTTAACAGACCTCTCCTTTTTTTGCTTATTCACTCTGGACCTTAACAGAGAATTTCTATTCTAATTTGGTTTACCCTCAAGCATTAAGATTTGTTATAAGACTCTCCCTTTGTACCGACTTCTCTCATGAATAGTCATCTTTAAAAGGTGTGCACTAACTTTTTGTTTCCCATCTCTCTTCCCATGTACCAAATACTGCCTGACATGGAGAGATTAGCAGCACTTGTGCCCTCCCTTCAGTTTTAGATAACCCTTGTTTCTTTTCAAGTTACCCCAGTGCAGCCAACCATGAAAAGCAGGTTGTTGATAATTGTGCTTTATGTTACTGCGAGTTCTCTAATTCTTGATTAGGAAACGTGGTTTGGGCTGCAGATAGTTTAGCTCATGAGTTTAGTGGAATATGTCTCAATTGTCAGCGATACAGACATTTATCCATCTGGAAAGCAGCCTGTTTTTCTTTAAAAAAATACAACCAAACACCACCACTACAACAAAAGAGTAATCCCAAAGCAAAACTTCAACCCAAACCAAAAAAGTATCTTTCAAGATGGCTTATTAACTGGATTGTGGTCATTAGAGCAAAGTTTGAGGTTTGGAGGAGAACCTGTTTGAAGAAGTCAGTTAGAATTGATGTAAATAGTTAAGCCAACGTGTGGCCATATGTCTCATCTGCCCCCAGAAGCCTGACTGCCAAAATCAGGGAGTGTTCTCCAAACTACTCAGGTGTCTTGTAGACCTTTCAGACTTCCTTCTTGCCTTAAGTTTTTTTTCATGTTGTTACTTCATTAATTTTTTTTTCATTTCCCTCACATTGTTTCTAAGCCATTTTAAAACATCTTTCACAATAGAAGTACCAACCAGCCCTTGCATTTTGTACAGAAACCCTGAGAAGGTACAGGAGGGTCAGTTTATTTGCCCTGTGAAGCATTTCAGTGTGTTGAACTGTGGCTCTCTGCATTCCAGTTGCACTCTGGAGGAAATGTGAATTCAGAACAACTCATCTGCTGTAACAGCAGGTCATGGGTATAAACACACAAATGTACAGCTTGAAACTTTAACAGGCAGTCCCAGTCTCAAACACCCAGTGTCTGTTGCCTATCAAATAAAACAGAAGTGATCTAAATCAGGCACTCAGCAATAGGACAAGGGGGCATGGGGGGCTCAAGCTCTGCCAGGGGAAATTGAAGTTGGAGATGAGAAAAAACATTCTTTGCAGAGAGAGTGCTCAGGCATTGGAATGGGCTGCCCAGAGAGGGGGTGGATTCCCCATCCCTGGAGGTTTTTCAGGTGAGCTTGGCCGTGGCACTGAGTGCCATGATGTGGTAAAGGGAGTGGAGTTGGCCCAAGGGTTGGGCTTGATGATCTGGGAGGTCTTTTCCAACCCAATCCATTCTATGATTCTAAATGTGTAAAATTCATTCTTATCTATGCTGTGTGTTTGCTTCCCGAGGCTCCCTTATAACACAGTGCCCCTGTCCTGCCCACAGCTGAAGGAGATCGATGCCAAGAAGATCATCCGGGCGATGCTGTCGTACGTGTGGCCCAAGGACCGGCCGGACCTGCGAGCCAGGGTCGCCCTGTCCCTGGGCTTTCTGGCCAGTGCCAAGGTAAGAACACACCCTGCCCTGCACTGGGATTCATCTGCACAAGGAAGAGTTTTCTTTTTTGTTATTTGAGGGATTTACACCTGTAAGATGCCCATTTCCTGTGCAAGAAGCATGCAGGGTTAAAAATGATAGCTGGGATTTTGAACAGAGTGTGTCTGCAGGTGATGTGCGTGTTTAGGGAGGTGGTGATGACAGCCAGAATTTTTATTTCCATTGCTTTATTTCCATTCCATTGCTCTAGTTTAGCCAATGATTTTCCATTGCTGATTAGGTTGGATCTCAGGAAAAGGTGGTTGGGCACTGACCAGGCTCCCCAGGGCAGTGGGCACAGCCCCAAGGCTGCCAGAGCTCCAGAAGGGTTTGGATGATGCTCTGGGGCACAGGGAGTGACTCCTGGGGATGGGCCTGTGCAGGGCTGAGGGTTGGACTCGATGGTCCTGGTGTGTCCCTTCCAGCCCAGGCTATTCTGTGATCTGTGAATCATTTACCTCAGACATTACAGGAACTGTGAGTTAAACATGACTTACAGAACTTCTCTTCTTGTGTGGTTCTGGATGTGTCAGACAGGACTTCTTCAAGGCTCTGTGCCCATCCTCAACCCTGAACTGGAGCAGTGTGCTGGTACCTCCTCACAGCGCTTGCTTTTGCAATAGAAAAGGAGATTTGAGCTCCAGTCCTTTGTTATTTCTCTATGAGATGACAGTGCAATTTTATTGTTTTTAATGCCAAAAGTTGTATAACTTAGTTTTTATATTTAAGAACCATGCTTTTGTTCAAGTGATTTTTCTTGTGGCCTTGATTATGGAATGGGAGATTGCCCTTACCTGTACTTCAGTGTGTGAAAGGATCTTCTACACTCTTGCCTGCAAAAAAATTAGTGTTCATTTCTTCTTTTAAAGAATTTGGCATACAAAAGCTTTCTGCAGCCTAATGGAGGATATATTTCAAATTTTGTGCAAACCTTACAGAATAGTTCAGAAGTACAAATGTTAATATTGTGCCAAAAAAAGGTTTTTGCTTCAAAAAAAAAAGAAATACTTGGGAGCAAATTTTGTGAATTCCATTGAGACATATGGGTTGTTTCTAAGCATGGTGATTTTTACCAAACGTAAAGCTAATTTTAGTGTCTTGCTGGGATAAGCCAAAGTGAGTACTGCTTGGTAATGAATTGTAGTACTCAGTTCATGGCACTGGCAACTTATGGGCACTCAGCACCATTGCCATGGTATAAGGAGAGAAGAAACAAATTTTGGCTATTATAGGTGTTAAGAGAAGTGCTTGGGAGAGAAATGTGCTCATTTGTTTGAACTGAAGAGGAAGGGCCAGTCCTGTGGTGTACAGCTCTCTCTCAAGAGCTGTGGATCTCTCAGATACTTGTGGGTCCTGTCCACAGGAGATATTTTGGGTTGTGCTGCTGCTCAGGACGTTGCTGATAATGCAGGTGTTGACATGCAGATTATGGCAGGTCTGTGCAAGTGAACTTCCTCCCTTTTTGTGTCCTTTGCAAAATACACAGCAATGCTTTCCATGTCTTAAAAACCTGGGGAAACTGCTCAAAATGCAGATGCCTCCAGGTTTTGTATTGCAGGTTTACCAGATGGATATGAAAATTCTTCTAAGTCTTTTAAAGCCTCTTATTACTAATGTTAATAACAGCAATCTGAAGGTGATTTTTAAATGTTTGAATTATTTTTTTTTCTATTCTTTCCCAACTTCCCCTAATTTGTAGTGTTATATAAATATGGTGAAGAACATGAATCCTGCATTGAATCCTGCATGTGGCAGCACTGCACCTTGCCTTTGAGAAGGCTGTTAATGTTTCAAGGAGCTTTCTGGGGCATTATGAGAACAGAATTGAGGACCAGGATGCCTGACTCTTGCAAATAGCTCTGTATTTGGTGTAAAACAGAGCTGTTGTATTTCTACTGGGAGATAGAGGTGTTTCCCCAGTCAGAAAATCAGGTACTTAATTACCCTTTGGGGAGGGAACTGGGTGTTTGGATTTCACTGGTGTTCTCTTAAGGTTCCCACTTCAGATTTTACGAGGCAGCCTCGAAGCTCTGATGTCCAGAGCAGATTCCCAGAAGCCAAGCAGAAACCCTGTTGAGCTTTGCCCAGGTTTTAGGATATGCTTGTTAAAGCAGGAGCGTTTTGTGAGAATGTTTGTTTTGGCAAAAAAGGATTTCATTGGGAAAACACACAGCAAGCTCTTTGTGGAAAATATGGATTGTAACTGGCTGGGGTGAAAAATTTCATGGATGCCTTCCCATTATCCTTTGAGACTGTTCTTTGTTTTGTTCTGTCATTACAAAGCTGTGTTGAACATCTGCAATTTGAGAACTTATCCCTCATCTTGTGAGCTGTATTCACTCTTGTTTTGTGGAAAGGACTTCTCTTAAATTGCTTCAGACTTCCCATGTGCTAAGTGTGTGTGTAGTTATTGTGACATAACTGATGTACAATAGTTTGTTACAGAGCTGTGGTAAGTCTGCCATGTCTTTGAGCCCTGAACATCTGCTGCTCTTCCAGAGCCAACAAAAGGTCATTTTGTCTTAGAGAAAATGAAGTGCAAAGTAGTTTACCTGTAGCTTTCCTGGACCGTGTGTAATCCTGTGAAGTTTCCTCATTATCCCATTTGCGAGGCCTTTGTTCTGGTTGCTTGTGATGTTAATTACAATGTACTGCACAGGCCACACAAGCAGTTTGTTAGACTTTCTCTTCTGTTTAATTGTGTAAGCACAAGAACACCAGCGTATTTTTCTCCTCACTGCATCTCTTTGTTCGCTGTGGAACAAAGTGAATCCTGAGGGATTTCCATCCATATTGTGGATTTGTTCTGAAGGCTGCTCATTCTGAAGGGGCTTCCTAGAGAGCTGTATGATCTTGATGGCTGCTGCCAGTCACCTGCTCCAGTAAGAAATACTTCTGTCAGCCTTTTGGCCAACTTCTTCTGAGTTTGCAGAAGACTTGGGTGAGATTTTATACCTCTGTGTTTATAAAGTTGTGAGAAATGTAGGCCTAATTTGTGTCAAAAATATAATAAAGTACATTGTCTGGCTTGCCAAATCATTCAGTGGGATTCTGGGAGCACTGAATGTGGGTGTTGGGGAATAGGCTGTAAAGATTTAGCAACAGAACAACTATAAGCCAGACATGAACTTAGTTTAACATGCAAAAAGGGAGTAAAAGAAGAAAGCCAGTTAATAACCAAGCAGCCTTTTGAAGTAAAATAAATACACTGCAGACCAAAGATAATCCGAGAATACCTAAATACAATGGAGAAATTAACCCAATCAAGATAAGGAAGAAACACCTCAAAACAACAGATAAGGCTTAACTAACAAGGTTGTCTCTAGTTAAATTTTAAGTTGAGAATCACACCCAAGAAGATGCCAGCCCCCATGACCACGGAGAAGCAACAGGGAGAATCAGATGAAAGGATCTCAAGACGGAGAAAGAAGAAAATCATTTATTGGAACTGGTTAAAAATAAACCTGCTTTGACTGTATAAAAAAGGAGCCTGCAAGCTCAAATGGATGTCACTGATGGAGCAGAGACTCCCAAAGCACCCAGCACTGCATTGTTTACTCTATAGCTTTCATTATTTATAAAATTAAACTACCCTTTATACCAAAATGATTGGTTATTTGGGTGATTGTTTATAACAAAGTTAAGTTTCCAGTTAAAAGCCGTAGGGTGGCCTCGGTTTTGTTCTCAGATAACTCCAGAGGAATCACAAGAAGACAGATAGGTGATGAAATTCCCAGCCATAGGAAAAATATTAGGAGTCCACACCCAGTTTGATTTGGTTACTTACCCACAAAACAGCTGGAGATCATTCCTCCTTGTCCTGCTGCTTGAGAAGTAATTTGTCTCTTTAAATCTTCCAGTTCAGTACAATTCACTGCCCAAACAAAAGCCCGTTTGTGTGCAGCTCCTGAGGAGCCTGCAGTTACAGTCTGTCTTGACTGCCTTTGTGGGGCCCACTTGCCTGTCATGGAACAAATGATTGTGGTTTTTGGTTCCTTTTTGTCTGCACAAACCGCTGGGGGTGTTGTGAGCCTTCAAAGCCAGCTGTTAGTATGGCTTTTTATGACAGGATGGAGTCTGCTCTAGGGCTAGTGAGGTCCTTTCTTCCTTGGAAGATTTGTTGTATTATTATGACATGCTTTAAATTTTTACCTTAAATATTTATAGCCTATGTAGACGTGTGTGTGATCTGAAAGGTGCCAGAGGAAGGCAGGTGAGGGGGGTACACCAGGCAGTGTCTGTGTTGTCAGACACCAAGATTAGCCTGCTCAGGTTCTGTGTATCTGGTTTTTCTTTCTCCATGTTCTTCCGTTTTTGTCTTTTCTACTCAGGTATGTATAGCAAACGCTTCCTTAGTTTTCTGTTTCATCCCTTCCTCTCCTATGAAAGCACTGGCACCCAGTTTGCCTGTTTTCTCCCCAGGGATTATGCTTTTGGGGGAACTGCAGGTGATACACATGTCAGCTGTATTACAGCTTTCTCAATTCCAAATTTTGTTTGACAAACCAGCCTGTTCATTCTGAATCTGAGTTTGGGAGTGATGTTTTAAATTACCCCTTTTGTAGCAGCTTTGGGGCATCCAGGACTGAATCCTAAGGATAATCAGAGTGAAGGGCACATTCCCTTCATCTCACATGTAACTGGGAGCGAAGTTTGAACATCTGAGGCCACACGTTGAGTGTTGTGTTGAGTTCTGGGCCCCTGAGTTGAGGCAAGAGATTGAGGGGCTGGAGCGGGTCCAGAGAAGAGCAACGAGGCTGGAGAAGGGAGTGGAGCACAAGTGCTGTGGGGAGAGGCTGAGGGAGCTGGGGGTGTTTGTGCTGGAGAAGAGGAGACTGAGAGGTGACCTCAGCACTGTCTGGAAGTGCCTGAAGGGAAGTTGTGGCCAGGTGGGGGTTGGTCTCTTCTCCCAGGCACTCAGCAATAGGACAAGGGGGCACGGGGGGCTCAAGCTCTGCCAGGGGAAATTGAAGTTGGAGAGCAGAAAAAACTTCTTTGCAGAGAGTGCTCAGGGATTGGAATGGGCTGGCCAGAGAGGGGGTGGATTCCCCATCCCTGGAGGTTTTTCAGCTGAGCTTGGCCGTGGCACTGAGTGCCATGATCTGGTAAAGGGAGTGGAGTTGGCCCAAGGGTTGGGCTTGATGATCTGGGAGGTCTTTTCCAACCCAATCCATTCTATGATTCTTCTGTGCCACCAGAACTGCTGTGGCTTCTGAGGAGCTGGATGAAACACATGAATATGACACAGTCACTTGTCACCTCTCTCAGCCTGGAGTGGTGTTTGGCCTGGTGGTCACAGCCCAGGCTTGTGTTATTCATGAGTCAGAGAAGTCTTTCAGCCTCTGCATTTGCCCTGACTGATCATTGTGGAGCAGCAGTGGCTTGGCTGGGGAGGCAGGACACGGGGGCTGAATTGCAAATAACAAAACCATCTGCTCAGTGAAGCAAGTTCCTGTGATCTTGGTGTGTGAGCCCTTTCTGGGGGCTCAGATGGGCTTAGATAATTGCAATAAACCTTTAGAAACTGTTAGCTTTTCCAGAAGTTTCAGGTGAAAAGTAAGTAAAACATTCTTTTTTTTTTCTTACTGGGAAAATTCTGGTGAATTAAATGTCATTTAAATGTGAAGAAGCCATGAAGGCAGGTGCTTCTTTCCTCACCAGGAGCATATTTTGTAGCTTTGGCTGCCTTGCCTCCACCAGGGATGAGATTCCTGTTTGCACCTCCACAAATACAGCTTTTGGATGTGGACATTTATATGGATTCAGCAATGAATTCAGTCCTCTTGATGTCAACGTTTCTCATTGAATTATTGGCAAAAGGAGAGTTCACTGGGAACCAGTTTATCTTACTGGGGCTCAGCCTGTCACTAATTTGTCATCTTTATTAAACAAGACATACTAGGAAGAGGAAAATGAAAGATAAGGCTGTTTGCCTTAAAAGTAATGTAGTCCCATGGGGGAATAGTGATGATGTTGCATTGTCAGCTTAAAACACTGCAGTCATTAAAAAAAATATGTTTAAACTCCTTTAAGGATGATGCATTACAGTGCAACGTGCTGTTAAATGGGGGCAGTGGAGTTGGGATGACTTCATGGGTGCTGTGTTTGCTTTCCAATAAATTCAGGCAAGGATAAGCTATTAATTCAAACCCAGAAATAGAAAATGTACAAATTCATATTGAAAGAGTCTCTTTAATGGGAATTGTTATCAAGCTTTCAGGCATTAGGCAGAGGAGGGAAGCCTGTATAGATATATTGTGTAAGACAATTGTTTTTCATGGTAGATTTTCATAGTCTACCAAGGTGTGCTTTTAAAGCTTTTTGTTCTGTGCCAGCAAATCTAAAGAGAGAAATGTGAATTTATGCAAAAGGATGAAATTTTGTTTCCATTACTGTGAACGTGATCTCATTGACTTAACAAATTGAATAGGAAAGACCTATTTCTAATAATGGCCTCTCATCTCTTGCTATAAACTTTGTAAAATTAACTTTTTTCTTTTTTTAAATTACTGGAAAGCAGACTGTCTTGATTGCTAATGAAGTGCAATACCATGCTGCCTTGTTCTTATTCAAGCTTTACCCTCCAGGAGGCAGAACAACTATAACCTGAGACCAGGCTTTAAATTTCATTTAAAACTCTATTGGGAAGAATTATATCGATGTAAAAGAAGACATTTCTGCAAAATTGTAGGCTGTTACCTGTTAAATTAATTGTGAGTGGAGAACAGTAGTTTAAAGACCACATCTCTTCTCTTTAAATGGAATTTGAAATATATCTGTGGTTCTGTTTCAAAACTACCTGTAGTGTAGTGTAGTCTGGTGAAGAATAGAATCCCTGCAGAGAGATTTGTGAGAATCGGCAGCAAATCAAGACAGTCTGCATTACAATATTCTTATTTTCTCCTGAGAAGTCTCTCCCAGGAAAACCTGGACTTTGTCATGTTGGTTGTCACTGGAACACACATGGCAGTAGATTCGTCTTTATTAAGAACAAAATGCCACCCCAAAATCCAGTTTTGGTAACTCTAAAGTGGGGGGTTTTTGCCTATGCTGTGAAAGGGGGAGGAGATTTGAGATTTCCACAATTCCAGTCTATGAAAAGGCAGTTCCTGAAGGACTCTCAGGCTGCACTGGGTACAATTCAGAAGGATGTGTTTGAGGTGGGACCCCTCAGTTCAGAAAGGACATTGAGGGGCTGGAGCGGGGCCAGAGAAGAGCAACGAGGCTGGAGAAGGGAGTGGAGCACAAGTGCTGTGGGGAGAGGCTGAGGGAGCTGGGGGTGTTTGTGCTGGAGAAGAGGAGGCTCAGGGGGGACCTCAGCACTGTCTGGAACTACCTGAAGGGAATTTGTGGCCAGGTGGGGGTTGGTCTCTTCTCCCAGGCACTCAGCAATAGGACAAGGGGGCACGGGGGGCTCAAGCTCTGCCAGGGGAAATTGAAGTTGGAGAGCAGAAAAACTTCTTTGCAGAGAGAGTGCTGAGGGATTGGAATGGGCTGCCCAGAGAGGGGGTGGATTCCCCATCCCTGGAGGTTTTTCAAGTGAGCTTGGCCGTGGCACTGAGTGCCATGATGTGGTAAAGGGAGTGGAGTTGGCCCAAGGGTTGGACTTGATGATCTGGGAGGTCTTTTCCAACCCAATCCATTCTATGATTCTATGATCTTTCAGCTGCTTCTCTTTCAGTCAGCAGCAACAACCTCACCCAGGTGCCCTCAAATCTCATCTGTCTCCTCTCAGGAGTTGTCGTGATTATGCTGTACTGAGAATTTTGAGGTGGTTTTTTTGGTGTATTTCTTGGGAGAGACACAGGGGAAGAAGAGAAAATGGATTCCTTCCTTGTTTGCATTTAAATCTTTTGCCTAAAACACTGTCTAAAGAAACCAACAGCACAGATTCAAACTTTTTTTTTCCTTGCATCCCATAGTTTACAAAAATATTTTCAAAACTCCAGTTATCCCCCACGGTGAAGTTTGTCTTCCACTAGTTGCCATAATTTTTAACACTGGGAATATTGGATACTGGGGTAAT
Source organism: Sakesphorus luctuosus (assembly GCA_013396695.1). NCBI lineage: Eukaryota > Metazoa > Chordata > Aves > Passeriformes > Thamnophilidae > Sakesphorus > Sakesphorus luctuosus. Next base: position 253,017 of record VWZD01000137.1, on the reverse strand, counting down.
TGTTAGAATTTCTGGAGGCCTGTCCTTCCTGCTTGAACTGGGACTGAATTTATGAATGACTCTAGCACTCTCTTCTCTCAAAACCTAGTTTAACCTAGTTAATTTACAGGTTTTTCCCTGGGCTTTCAGCTTTGACAGATGTCCCTAAATACAGTTGAGATCTAAGTGAGATTATTTGGTAGAGACAGCTGAAATATCTGTCTCAATCTGCTTTATGGTTCTGTTTCTTCTCATGTACAATAATTTGTTATCTACCCACAGTTTTTTCCAAATACTGAAACCTCCCCCCAGCTTTAACAAAGTCAACTTACTGTAAAATATTTTAACATCTGCCATGACTGTAAGATTGTAGGTCATAAAACACTTGTTCAACTGCTAAAAAACTTGTGTCCACATTTTCAAATCTTGACAGGAGTGGTTTGAGTTAAGGAACTCTATTAATTATATGAAGTTTGTGAGCAAATTGTCTTAGAAGCATAGAATAGAATCATAGAATGGATTGGGTTGGAAAAGCCCTCCCAGATCATCAAGTCCAACCCTTGGGCCAACTCCAGTCCCTTTACCAGATCATGGCACTCAGTGCCACGGCCAAGCTCACTTGAAAAACCTCCAGGGATGGGGAATCCACCCCCTCTCTGGCCAGCCCATTCCAATCCCTCAGCACTCTCTCTGCAAAGAAGTTTTTTCTGCTCTCCAACTTCAATTTCCCCTGGCAGAGCTTGAGTCCCCCGTGCCCCCTTGTCCTATTGCTGAGTGCCTGGGAGAAGAGACCAACCCCCACCTGGCCACAACTTCCCTTCAGGCACTTCCAGACAGTGCTGAGGTCACCTCTCAGCCTCCTCTTCTCCAGCACAAACACCCCCAGCTCCCTCAGCCTCTCCCCACAGCACTTGTGCTCCACTCCCTTCTCCAGCCTCGTTGCT
>VWZD01000137.1:211714-252025 GCA_013396695.1 Sakesphorus luctuosus | reverse complement strand
CTATGAATGAGTGATGTAAGCATGGAACATTAACAAGACTTAAGAATTTTGTTTTCTGTAAGATTTTCAGTGTTTCCTTGTCTCAGTGGATCCTTGTGCTACATTCACAGAAAAAAAATCATGGAGTGGATGTGCTTAAATATCCAGCTGTTTGGGGTTTCCAGGCAGAGGGAACCCCGTGCTCGGGGAGGTGTATCTGGGGTTTGTGCCCTCCCAGAAATGTGCAGTGACAGACTGTGGGATGGGCTGGGGATGTCACTTCGGGATTTTGTTTGAAAACTCCTCTATTTTCAAAGTCATTTGTAGTGTCTTGTAGACTGTGCAGCAGGTCTTTTGTGCTGCTGTGCCAAACCCCGGGCTTGATGTAGATAATAAGTTAATGTTTATAATGGTGTTGCAAATGGAAAGCATTACTGAATTCTAAGGCAGCATTAACAGTCAGAGAGACAAAGGAGGGGTCGGCTTATTTTCTCTGCCTTTGGTGTGGTACATCCTGATGACCCTGTGTTAGCAACGTGTGGGTGAGTGGTTTCCTTTGTAGCAGGGCTTGTTCCTCCTGGATGTTGTCAGCGCCATAAAGAGCAAACAGCCTGTAATGACGACACCATTTAGCAGCTCTGAGTGTATGTCATGCAGTGTCTGCTGCCTGATTCACTGCCTGGGCCTGCCCTTCTGTCCTGAGAGCTCAGCCCGGGTCACCTGCCTTTGAGTGTACAGTTGGTTCAGGATAGAAATCGATACTTAAAGGAGACAGCGAGAGAGACAAACTAACCCTGCAGTGAAGATTTAACAGTGTGGAGAATATTGTGCTTGAAATAAAGAGCCCTTCACCTGCACTAAGTGTTTAAGGACTAAATATAATGGAAGAACAAATTGACAAAATAGTCATGCACATGGACATGTTTTAGTGCATATGGACTAATTGCTGTTCTCCTGCTTCCAGGCCATGAATATATTGGTTCCCTTCATGTTTAAATATGCAGTGGACAACCTGAACCAGGTGTCTGGAAACGTCCTGCACCTTGGCGATGCCCCGAGCACGGTGGCCACCCTGGCAACGGCTGTTCTCATTGGCTGTGAGTGGCACTGCCAGCACTGGCACGAGGGTTCCTGCCCTTCAGGAGTGCACGAGGGTTCCTGCCCTTCAGGAGGGCACGAGGGTTCCTGCCCTTCAGGAGGGCACGAGGGTTCTTGCCCTTCAGGAGGGCACGAGGGTTCCTGCCCTTCAGGACGGCACGAGGGTTCCTGTCCTTCAGGACGGCACGAGGGTTCTTGCCCTTCAGGAGGGCACGAGGGTTCCTGCCCTTCAGGAGGGCACGAGGGTTCCTGCCCTTCAGGAAGGGAGGGGGCAGCAGAGCTGCTGGCCTTGGCAGTGCTGAGCCCTGTGGGTGGTTCTGCATGGAATCACACAAGGGCTTGGGTTGGAAGGAACCTTAAAGATCACCTCATTCCAACCCCCTCCCACAGACAGGGACACCTCCCACCAGCCCAGGTTGCTCCAAGCCCCATCCAACCTGGCCTTGGACATTTCCAGGGATGGGGCAGCCACATCTTCTCTGCCCAGCCTATGCCAGGGCCTGCCCACCCTCCAAGCCAGGAATTCCTTCCCAATATCCCATCTGACCCTGCCCTCTGGCACTGTGAAGCCATTCCCCTTGTCCTCTCCCTCCATGCCTTGTCCCAGGTCCCTCTCCAGCTCCCTTGGAGCCCCTTTAGGCACTGAAGGGACCTCTAAGCTCTCCTTGTAGCCCTCTCTTCTCCAGGTGAGCCCCTCCAGCTGCCCCAGCCTGGCTGGCTCCAGCCCTGACAGCATCATAACTATTTCACAGTTACTCTGTGTTGATGTCTGTTCCCAATATTCTCTGACTTGCTTCTGGTATTCCAATTAAAAAATGAAATAATGCTTATAGAAATTATTCTTGATTATAAATCTTGCCCTTTCTTATAACCAGCTGCAAAAGAAACTGATTTAAATGTGAACACAATGGTTTGTAAATGAAAAATTGCATAAGGCTTGGGCCAATTAAGTATAAATTACCTTTGAACTGAAAACCTTGAAAATATATAAAGAATGAGTCTAGTGTAATTTCATGCATGAAGGGAAGTTGAAAATATAATTATTTTCATTTTGTAAACTTTTTCATCCTTTTTCAGATGGTGTCTCCAGGGCTGGGGCAGCGTTGTTTAACGAGGCGAGAAATGCAGTCTTTGGGAAGGTGGCTCAGAATTCCATCCGCAGGATAGCCAGGAATGTCTTCCTGCACCTCCACAACCTGGATTTGGCATTCCATCTGAGCAGGCAAACAGGAGCTCTGTCCAAAACCATCGACAGGGGCACGAGGGGCATCAGCTTTGTCCTCAGTGCTTTGGTGTTTAATCTGGGCCCTACAATGTTTGAAGTGGCTCTGGTCAGTGGGATTCTGGTACGTGATGTTTGTCCAGTGTTGGAATTGTCTCACTGAGGAATAATAATACATTGTTTTGCTCTTACCAAAGTCTACTGAGTATTAATAATAATAACAATAATAGAATTTCAAACATAGTTGTGAATGCAACTCCTGTAAAGGAAAGAAATCCATAGTTTGCAAATATTATTTACTTTGCATCGACTTATTTAAAATTATTTTCATGTTTAATGCCTATCTTCAGCCAGTGGTACTTATGTGGACAGTTTTTAATGTTTTTCTTCAGAATTGTTGGAAAGATGAAATCAGAACAGTAAACCATTCACACAAGTGTCAAATATATCCAGGTAAATAGTGAGGAAGCAGAATACAGACCTCCAGGAACGTTGTGGGTTAGTGTGTTGATGACAGAGGAGGGAGTGATTATTCGTTCTTTGCAGAACTTAAAAGTGAAAATTAGCTTTGGAAGATTGGCTTCTCCTCCTTGCTTAATAAGCTCCATTTTAAACTTTTATAAATCACACTTCTTGTGTTTGAAATCAGGATCTTTGGGTATTTCTGGGCTAAAATCTAAGTCTTGATTACATAGCTTAGGATAAATTAAAACCAATCTTGTTTTATTTCCCTTTTTAGAAGGACTTACTCAAGTTTGAATGTAACAACATCAGTTAAAACGCCTGTTGATGTTACATTTTATAACCATTGGAGGTTGCAGATCACGCTGGCACTCAGCCAACAGCCACCAACCATGCTTTGCTTCCTCAAGGCTCTTCTCTCCTGGTGTGCTCTGAAGCACAGAAGACACTTCATAAGTTGTTTTGCAAGGCCGTTTATTTCTTCTTCCAGTCTTCAGCTTTCTTTCTTTCAAAATCTGCCCAAAAAGCATGGAAAGAAATACTTAATTGTGATAACAACACAAACATCAGCAGCATTTATGTTTTATAATGGCAAAAAGAATTTTGCAGTATTATATACACCAGCTCTTGGTCATCACCTCAGGCCTTCTCATCTAAACCCTTTTTGCTGCTTTCCTTTTGAGATTGTGCCTTTGTTTAGCCTTAGGTTATTCAGAGGGACCATCAGAATCCTTGTCTCAAAATCAGGATGACTTAGCTGGAGACAACAGGAAACTTCTGAGAATCAGTATGATTTATTTTTCCTTTCCTTTGCAATCCTGCAGTATTACAAGTGTGGTGCCGAGTTTGCCTTGGTCACCCTGGGCACCCTGGGAGCCTATGCAGCCTTCACCATCGCAGTGACCCAGTGGAGGTAAGGCTGGCACTGCCTCTCTGAGGGGGCTTGGGCACAGCTCAGCTGAGCCCCTGACTGTGTCACACCTTCCCTGGCAGGACCAAGTTTCGCATAGAGATGAACAAAGCCGATAACGACGCTGGTAATGCTGCCATTGACTCGCTGCTGAATTATGAGACTGTGAAGGTGAGACCAGTCTTTACTACCAGGCTCTTTGTCTTGCTTTTGTCACCCTTAGGCAAGTGAATCATAGAATCAGAATCATAGGATGGATTGGGTTGGAAAAGACCTCCGAGATCATCAAGTCCAACCCTTGGGCCAACTCCAGTCCCTTTACCAGATCATGGCACTTAGTGCCACGGCCAAGCTCAGCTGAAAAACCTCCAGGGATGGGGAATCCACCCCCTCTCTGGGCAGCCCATTCCAATGCCTGATTACCTCTCAGAGGGGTCATTTCCCCTTGGCTGGAGAACACAAGGTCTGGACAAGTTCCTGTGTCAGCAGCACTTTGTCTCTCTCACACACATGAGAATTTCTCTCACTCATTAGTTTGTTGATACTTTTATCTTCTTTTTTTGGGTACAACCAGCTTGGCAGCTGCCTCTCTCTGCCCTGCCTGCCTTCAGCTCTTCCAAGTCATTCCACCTGCAGGAGCTGGACTTGGTGATCCTTCTGGGTCTCTTCCAGCTCAGCGCATTCTGTGCTTCACCCTCTCTACCTCCCAAACATCTCAAAATACTCAATGTAAGCAAAACAAGCTCAGCAGTGAGGCCCAGCCATGGTGACAGCGTGGTGGCCCCTTCCTTAACTTCCTCAGCCACCACAGTGAGGGTGACCACGAATCATAAGATTCATCTTTTATAGGGCCATGTATTTGGAGCAATAGCATGTTTTTAAGCATTATTCATTTGCAGAGGACTGCATGGAATTGGCAGAGGAGCGTGGAGGTTGTTAGTGGGGCCTGAAAGAATCTTTTTGCTTATGGACAATGAGAAGTGTCTGTGGGGGTGACAGTGAGTGCATCCCTTAAGAACAGCTGTTTGGAGTTCTACCTTAAAGAGAACAGAGCTACCTGGAGTGTGTGTGTGGCTTGTGACCAGTGAGAGGCTGTGGTGTATGAAAGGTGAATTGGTTAACGAATTATGTGGTAGCATGTTGGATGTGAGAGTGCATAAAAGGTGTGGATGTTACTGCGTGAGAGAGAGATCTAGGTCTACTAGGATGTGAAATGATGTCATAGGAACTTCTAGGAACTATCTACTGCTACTATGAGCTATGAAGATCTGTCTGTTAATCTATCTTGAATAAACTCTCCAAGTTGTGAGCCTTCTGATCAAGCCTTCTGATGTCTGCTGTGCCTGACTGTCTTCTGACCATCAGTCCAGCGCCCAAGCTCGGTATAAGGGGCTCCCCCTATAGGTGTTTCTCATGACTGAATCACCCTGACCATCAGTTTCTGCAAAATGTAAACTTGGGTTGGATCTCAGGAAAAGGTTCTTCCCCCAGAGGGTGGTGGGCACTGACCAGGCTCCCCAGGGCAGTGGGCACAGCCCCAAGGCTGCCAGAGCTCCAGGAGGGTTTGGACAACAGAATAGAGTGGGATTGTTGGCATGTCTGTGCAGGGCCAGGAGTTGGACTCAGTGATCCTCCCTGCTCAGCCTATTCTGTGATACTTTTCTCTTTAGTTTGTTACATCTTTTGGAGAGGAGTTGTGTGTCTGTGCATGCAGCATGTTAATACTCTATTTTATAACAACTTAAACAGTTGAATAATGTTTGAGGCTATCACATTTCCTATTTTTGTGTGTATTGTAGTATTTCAATAATGAAAAATACGAAGCCCAACGGTATGATGAGTTCCTGAAGACCTATGAAAATGCCTCCCTGAAGACTACCTCTACTTTAGCTCTCCTCAACTTTGGCCAGAGTGCCATATTCAGCGTTGGGCTAACAGCCATCATGGTGCTTGCCAGCCAGGGCATTGTTGCAGGTAACTCTTCTGTCTGGAAGCTAAAAATGACTCTCCTTTACCTTGATTCATCCATAATAGAGGAGTTAATTTGAACTAACTTATGGTTGATGTGATAGTTTATTTTGAGAGGCTTTTGCTTGAGAGCTTTTGCTTAGGAGTTTCTGTTGCCTGTTGTCTGTTGTCTGTTTCTATTTCTTGTAGTATTATTAATTCCATTATGTATATATAGGAATAACTAGTATGATGCCATCAAAACTGTTTTAAAAGTTTAGCAGTTAGAGAAAGATCCTGTTGCCTAAAGCCCTGTGAAAATAGACACTCAAAACCAGTTTAATGGAGAAAGATATGTAGGTTACCTTTATCAGAAGCTTCTAAGATGCACACCAGAAGGTCTGTGCAAAAATGACCAGGGATGTTACCATTTTATAACCTCTCTAGCAATTTACGTATAAGATATCAATAACCAACCATGATCCTCCTTCCCCTCTGTGCCCCTTCCATGGGGTTCTTCAGAACTGCCCCTTGGAGAAGTTCCAGGACCTCCAGGCCTTCTTGTGTTTTGTCTTCACACTGTGTAGAGGTGGCTTCTCACAAACACCATGGCCTTGGCAGGGCATGAGAAAGCTCGTGAATCTGTGAGAAAGAGCTTTAGTAACTCACCTCAGATGTGAGCAACCCAGGAGAATCCATGTAACATGATTCTAAAAATCTACAAAAACACACCAAAACCCTTAGGCATCAGTCCCAAGAAAATGTCACTTCAGGAAGTTTCTGTTGAAGGGTTGTGAAAGACATTTTTAAAAATACAAGTACTGTGGACTTTCTACCAAAACCCACTTTCTTTTTCCCCTTCTTCCTTCCCATGCTGGCAAGACTCAGAACTGTTCCCCAAAGTGTATATACCCATGTGCTTTGTCTCCAGTAGTTTTATTACCTTATTTATTCCTTCACTTTCCTTAGATTAATACGGGCACATTATTCAAACAATTGTTTCCTCATGTTAGGGGGTTTAATCTATGTTAGTCTAATTTACTACACAAAGCCTGCTTGTTTAGGAAGACAAAGTACAATTCAATTACAGTATTGGGTATGGATCAGCTAAAGCAAGGTGGGTTTAGAGTAAAAATATCGATGCTTTAAACACTGTTAACATCCAGAAGTGTTTGAAGGGCAGACCTTTATACTGTGTGGTCTTTCTTGCATCTGCTTTTTAAGAGGTGCCAGGGCAGGAGAGGGTTACACTGTGCACAGATCAGTCACTTGGTGCAGTTCATGGCTGTTCTGAGGAAAATTTAGAATAGCTTTAAGCAGAATGGTAGAAGTATGGCTTTAAATCATCCTTCTGGGTCTGTTTCAGCTGAACTGACTTGGCACTTGCCTTTAGCTGTGTGTCATCCTGAGTTTCCCCTTGATCAGCCTGTTTGATACTAAGCTGCCCAGAGGTTCTCACTGTGTGTTTTGGCAGCTTTGTGGTCTATAGTATGAAAGTTCTCTTGATGGTGACAAATTCTATCATTTGGATTTGTCTGTAATTGTACTTAAGATTATCTTTCCTGATTTGTACTTTCATGTATTAGCTGCTCCCCTTCCTAACTTGTTTAGGCCCCTTTATATGTCTGTGGAATTTGCAGCTGTACAATCTGATGTTTTATATGCTGCTTGCCTTATTTTCCAGTGCTGTTATATCTCTTTTAAAGTGAAATCCACTCAGACAGTGCCATTCATTTCAGGCACCTTCCTATATAAAATATGATATTCTGGGAATGGATGTTGTTTGCTATTTAAATATATGGGTTTGGAAATGTGGTAAAAGAAACTCGAATTGATTGACTGGATTATTTTTAAATTCTTCTGCTACTTCCTAACAAGACAACCCTTCAAGTCTCCTTATTCTGTCACATCCATTTTGTCTCAAGGCAGCCTTTCTGTTGGAGATCTAGTAATGGTGAATGGATTGCTGTTCCAGCTTTCTCTTCCCCTAAACTTCCTGGGAACAGTGTACAGAGAGACAAGACAAGCACTTATAGATATGAATACCTTGTTTACACTTCTCAGTGTAGATACCAAAATTAAAGTAAGTAGTAGCTTATTTTCCTAAAGTATCCGGGTGTTTCATAGGACTGTTTGTGGCAATGCCATCATTTCACCCCATTTTCTTCCCTTCCAGGTTTAATTTCTATTCATGAATGAGTTGTGTGTAAGGATGCTGTTCTGCTTCCTCTTTAAGTGCAGTTACTGCAATAGCAGTTGAGTATTTTTCTTGCAAAGAAACAAAAGTTGTTTCATGGGCACTGTGTTTGTATTGAGTTTTTTTTTAATTTAAGTATTCATGCCTCTTGCTTTTTATTTTTGTTGGTAATTAATGATGGTGAATTTGTTATTGCAAAAGAAGTTGTGAGGCAGAGTGTTCACAGCAGAAATTTTTACCCCCTTTGGGGAAAAGGATGAACAAACCAGTGTCACTTGTGCAGCAAATGATAATTGTTTTCCATGTATCATAACTGGAGTGGCTGTTTGCCTTTTTCTGAGCTGGCAGATTGACTGTTCTGCCTGTTGAACTATTGGAGGGACTTTCTGGGCAGCAGATCAAGTGGAACTCTTCTTTTAACAGGACAAAGAGCTGGCTCCCCCCCTGCAGATCACCCCCCAGACTGCCACCATCGCCTTTGATAATGTGCATTTCGAGTACCTTGAGGGGCAGAAAGTCCTTGCTGGAATGTCCTTTGAAGTCCCTGCAGGAAAGAAAGTGGCCATTGTAGGAGGTAGTGGGTCAGGGTGGGTAAATGGAATAAATATGCCAATCAATGCAGAATTTAGTTTCTTGAACGTGATGCTTCTTGTGTTTGCTTTTTGTAATTTTTCTTTGTGACATCAGTTCCAATTGGAGATTCTAAAAGGTGAACCAGAATGTGACATTAACTCAATTCTTTTCAATTCCAGGAAAAGCACAATTGTGAGATTATTATTTCGTTTCTATGAGCCTCAGAAAGGAAATATTTATGTTGCTGGACAGAACATCCAAGATGTCAGTTTGGACAGTCTGAGAAAGGCAATAGGAGTTGTACCTCAGGTATTCCATGTTTCCTTCTCTCCCCTTCAGGTATTCTATGTTTCCTTCTCCCCCTCAGGTATTCCATGTTTCCTTCTCCCCCCCTCAAGTATTCCATGTTTCCTTCTCTCCCCCTCAGGTATTCCATGTTTCCTTTTCTCCCCTTCAGGTATTCCATGTTTCCTTCTCTCCCCTTCAGGTATTCCATGTTTCCTTCTCTCCCCTTCAGGTATTCCATGTTTCCTTCTCTCCCCTTCAGGTATTCCATGTTTCCTTCTCCCCCTCAGGTATTCCATGTTTCCTTCTCCCCTCAGGTATTCCATGTTTCCTTCTCTCCCCCTCAGGTATTCCGTGTTTCCTTCTCCCCATATAGTCCATTGCAATTAAAATTCTCAGTGTTCTGACCCTGTGGTTCAGTGAAGGTCAATCCTAATGCAGTGGTGTTGTCTTAATTCCTTTGAAAGTCACCATGCCTTTTTCCCCCCCAGGAAATACTGGTTTTGTGTACATCATCATATAGATCCAATTTTTGAAATGTGTTTAAGCCTCCCCATGAGAAAATGCCTCCAGCTTTAAGTGATTTAGCTTTATAGTTGATTACCACCCATAACAAGTTAGCAAAGTGGTGAAAGTATGCATGACATACATATTTAGGACACAAAATACATTAATCCCATTTTTGGGGAAAAAATGTCCCCGAACACTTTTCTCTTCAGGCTTTGTAGAAAAATATAAGCTCTTCTGTATTGAACTCTTCCATGGTTTGGGGACAGTTTTCCCGTGGTTTCTTCCTGAAGCTGTTCTTTCCCCCACCACTGCAGGATGCTGTTCTCTTCCACAACACCATCTATTACAACCTGCTGTACGGGAACACGGGCGCCAGCCCCGAGCAGGTGCACGCCGTGGCCAGGCTGGCCGGGATCCACGACGCCATCCTCAGGATGCCCAACGGCTACAACACCCAGGTCGGGGAGAGAGGCCTCAAGCTCTCAGGTAGGGAGAGCCACACGAGTTCCTCGTATCCCTTCTGCTGCCTCAAAGCTCAGTGCAGAGTTTAATCCTCAGACAGACTTGCTTTTAGCTTATTTATCCTATGACACAGAATCATTAACATTGGAAATCAAGTATAAAAGAAAGTGTAGGAGGTGCCCAGCTCAGTGCCCTCCATGGCACATCAAATCAAGTATAAAAGAAGGTGTAGGCGGTGCCTGGTCAGTCCCTTCATGGCCTGTGCTGAGCAGACCTGCTCTCACCCTTGCTGGGGGAGTTGGGCCCCGTTCACCACCTCACAGCTGTTTGGTTTGAGAAGTACCTTTGTTTTTTTGTTGTTGGTTTTCTCCTCTCTTGCTGAGTATCCTTTGGGGGGAGTTTGTTGGAGTGTTTTTGTGAGCTGGGGTGGTGGAGGTCTGTGTTGTTGGGTGGGTGACTTGGTGGTTGTTGTTGTTGGTTTGGTTTGTTCTCGCATTTGTATATATGTGTATTATATCATATTCTCTTTTTAATTGTCTCTCTTTTGCATAAGAATCCTGCTATTTTGGGGTTAGGGGTTTTCTTCTCCTTGCAATTTTTTTTTTCCTCCCTCTTCTTCCCTTGTGGGGAGTGGATTCTCTCTCTCTCTGTGTTGGATCGGGTGCATTTTGCCAGCTCAACCCAACATAGATGGTGACTCCACTTTGCCCTGGGCAGCCTGTTCGATGCTTGACCACTCTTTCTGTGAAGAAAGTTTCCTGATATCCAACCTGAACCTCTCCTGGTGCAATTTGAGGCCTTTTCCTCCTGTCCTGTCCATGTTCCCTGGAGCAGAGGCTGACACTCCCTGGTTCCCCCTTCCTGTCAGGGAGTTGTAGAGAGTGAGAAGGTCCCTCTGAGCCTCCTTTTCTCCAGGCTGAGCCCCCCCAGCTCCCTCAGCTGCTCCTGCTGCTCCAGCCCCTTCCCAGCTCCATTCCCTCCCCTGGACATGCTCCACCCCCTCTGTGTCCTTGTAGTGAGTTTCCCAAAACATATGACTATAAAGGCTAAATATTAAGATGAAGATCTGCAGTGTAAGGCAGCTGGAGCCTGCAAGATGTTTAAAGGAGTGTGTGTTCAGGGGATGTTGTTAAATGAGATGATATGAGTGTTGTGTTCAGTTCTGGGCCCCTGAGTTGAGGAAAGAGATTGAGGGGCTGGAGCGGGGCCAGAGAAGAGCAACGAGGCTGGAGAAGGGAGTGGAGCACAAGTGCTGTGGGGAGAGGCTGAGGGAGCTGGGGGTGTTTGTGCTGGAGAAGAGGAGGCTGAGAGGTGACCTCAGCACTGTCTGGAACTGCCTGAAGGGAAGTTGTGGCCAGGTGGGGGTTGGTCTCTTCTCCCAGGCACTCAGCAATAGGACAAGGGGGCACGGGGGGCTCAAGCTCTGCCAGGGGAAATTGAAGTTGGAGAGCAGAAAAAACTTCTTTGCAGAGAGAGTGCTGAGGGATTGGAATGGGCTGCCCAGAGAGGGGGTGGATTCCCCATCCCTGGAGGTTTTTAAGCTGAGCTTGGCTGTGGCACTGAGTGCCATGATGTGGTAAAGGGAGTGGAGTTGGCCCAAGGGTTGGACTTGATGATCTTGCAGGTCTTTTCCAACCCAATCCATTCTATGATTCTATGTAAGCATGGAGATCCATGTAAGTAAAAATGATCTTCCTCATAATGTGGGTAGTGGGATGAGATTGAGGACTTTCTGTGTGTGCTTTGGGCCCTGTTCATGCTGAAGGGCAGGGGCAGAGGGTGCAGTGGGTGCAGGCAGAGGGGCTGCCTGTTGCACAGACAGCTCTGTGTGGTATTTCTTACTCTGCAGTGATGCAGTCAGGAGTCCCGGTCTGTCTGAAACAGGGGCTCAGGGGTTACAGTCTGCCCCCAGAACGTGTGTGCAGGAGACTCTGCACAGCTGCTGAAGGGGAATACAGAGAAGGGGAGAAGGGAAATAAAATATTTGAAGCACAAATGTAGGTGAGGGAATAGAAAGATACAATGTAGTTACTGGCAGAACTTGAGAATGGTGATAATGATGAAAGATTTCTCTTGTGCTGCCTGTCTCCCCACACTGGTAATTTCTAGAAAGAGGATTTGTCTAACAATAGGTTTGAAATGTCTCGGTGTTTATAAAAGCCTAGAATGGTTTGGGTTGGAGGGGACCTTCTAAAATCATCTAGGCCAACCCCCCTGCTGTGAGCAGGGACTAGATCAGGTTGCTCAAAGCCTTAACCTTATGTTGAGATTTAGATTGGATTTTAGGAAGGATTTCTTCACACAAGGGGCTGTCCAGCCCTGGACTCTGCCCAGGGATGTGGCAGAGTCCCCATCTCTGGAGGGATTTAAAAGTCATATGGATGTGACCCCTGGGGACATGGTCAGTGGTGGCCTTGGCAGTGCTGGGGAACTCCATGGTCTTAGAGGGCTTTCCCAACCTGAACAATTCCATGATTCCATGTCCCATTCTAAACCTGGAGCACTGTGTATGTCGGAGTTTCCTTCTGGCCTCAAGACTCCTGTCACACAGCCTTTCTGAAAATGGGTTCTGCCTTTACTCCATCCTTCATTTTTTGCTGCCACAAAACACCCATCTGCCAGTGCTTCAACAAAAGTATGTTTAGAAAGTGAATGGAAGTGTGGAAATGTGGTTTTTTCCTGCTTTGTTTGTATTTAAAGAAAATAAAAGTATGTAAAATACTTAGGAGAAAGACAATGGAATTCCTTGGGGACAAAAGAGCTTGGAGTGGGTATCTGCAACTGAAATAGCAGCTTCAGTTTCTTGTTTTCAACAGTTAGGTGAGGGCTGGCAAATAACAGCAGTGACCAAGCTGCAAAATGTGTACAGTCAGGGTAAGGAGTGCTGGGCTGGTGCTCTCAGCAGTGGTTTAGTTGTTCAAAGCATTGGAGATACCAAGTGAAAATCTTTGAGTTTCTTCAGTAGCTCTGTGAAAGTATGACAGCTCTTACTTGGAATCTCTAGTTTTCTGAAGAGCTGAATGGCTCCCTAAATTCTTATAAAGGTATTGGACTAATTTCTGCATCTGAAATGATGAGATTTGGTTGGGGTTTTTTTTTAAGTTGATTGAGGTTTCCTATACTTCCAGTTTAAGGAAATCATGAAGTACTGATTTGTTTTGTCCTTTTTTTAAATAGTATTTTGTGACAGAAATAGCAGGGCTGAAAGGTCTGTGGATTGAAGGGTCCTCTTTGAAATCCAGGTGTTTCATGTGCATGAGGGAAGAACAGGGTTTTAGTTGCAGTGAGAATTTTAACAACTGAAATGGTGAAGTAGCATTTAGTGCAGTTCCTACTGGTCTCACTGTTTGATTCATCAACAGCAGAGAATGAAACCCAAGCTGTCTGGGCCTTTCAAAGGAGAATCCATGTCAGTGTTTTCTCACAGATGTGTGATAGGCAGAGCCAAAGCCCTGACTCAGTGAATGAAACTGTTCATGTGCTGCTGTCCTGAGTGTGAATGGGGAAGAACATGAAACAAGTGGATGTGCTACAAATGTAAGGGATTTTGTTGTTGTAGGATGGCTTTCAAACATGGGCATTGTCAAGCTGTGAGTTCTGAACATGCTGTAAAGGAGAGGGAGGGAGAGCACATTAAAATAGACTGAGGGAATGGTACAGTTCTAATTGCTCTGAGTTCTGCCAAAGACAGTCTGAAATGTGAACTGCAGCATTTCCATCAGCCTTGTAAATGGTTTATGAAAGCATGTTCTGATAGGAATGGAACATTAACAAGGATGTAATGGTATTAAATGGAATGTTTTGAAGTCTTGAGTAAAACAAAGGAGGACAAGTGCACAAAAGTGACGTGTTTGCGTCGCGTACCAAATGGTTGGCAGATTTTAAGTTCTCAAATGCACCTGTTTTCCTGTCTGTAAAAGTTGCCCCGAGTTATTCTGGAGTAGATGTTGGCTCTAAGAATTTTGAAGGAAGGGAAACTAGTCTGAAACTGGGTTACACTAGAGACCAACAGGCTGTAAGTTGCAGTCTAAAGGTGGTTTTCAGTACCATATTAACTGTGTTCTTGAATGAAACTTGTCACTGTGGAGTGGAAAGTTACCTGAAAGGCACAATGTGTGGGCAAGAAGCATGAAATCCAGTACAGCAGCATGGACAGAGCAGTGGTTGTTGGGGAGAGAAAACAGGATTTCTGTGTGCAGAGTTACTGGATGGGGCAGAGCCCAGCCCAGGTAAAAGGGCTCATTCTCACAGGGGGAGCAGCTGTACAGCACTGGTACTTACCTGTGCCAGGCTCCTGCCTTACAGCAGGTACAAAATAATTCTCTGTCCTTTTCCAGAAGGATAAGCAACCTTGAATCACCAGGGAGCAGGAACTTGTGTGGTGTCTTATGTAATGTCTCAGACCTCTGTCAGCAGTAACTATGTCTATTAAAAAGAAGAAAAAAAACAAGAACCAACCCTCAGAAGTCATGTCTGCTGTTGAATTAAGTCTATTACAATTCTAACTTTTTTTTTTATTTTATTTCCTTCTTCCTCCCTCACTCAGGTGGAGAAAAGCAGAGAGTTGCAATTGCTAGAGCAATGTTAAAGGAACCACATATTTTTCTCTATGATGAAGCCACATCATCTTTAGATTCAATTACAGAAGAGGTAAATTGGGATAAACAATTCTAAAGCTCAAATGGTGCGATTGTTTCTGATTCTGATGCTTTTTTCCCTCTTCTCTTCCTCTCAGAAAGAATTCTGTTCCTTTTGCCAAAGTGCTGTCAAGTGTTTTCTCAGTATTACTGAGAGTTGCTGTGTCTGAGTTGTTGTCCTGAAGACAGAGCAGAGATGCTGAGTCTGTCTGCCTGGGGACACAGTGAGGGGTCTCAGCTCTCCCTGGGACATTTTCTGTTACCCTCTGGAGGTCCCATTCACCTTTACACATTTATCCCTTGGAACTGGTGCAAATACTTCAGGTGGCCTTGAAGTGTGAAGCTCTCCAGTCCACTTTAAGGGTGTTTGGATGTCATGTAGCATCCATTAAAAAAGTGTCATTAATAATTGTGCCATAATGCTGGACAGAAACCCTCTTGCTTGTTGTGCAGCACCTTCCTGAGCTGCAGATCAGGTGGGTGGGACCTGCAGTGCTGCTGTTCATTTGAGTTCATTTCACAGGAAGGGCTGTGACATGGATGTCGTGACACTGTGACAGGGACTGCATCAGGCTTCATAACAACATCTTGGCTTAAGCACAAAACTCTCAGCCCCAGCAGTCACTTCCCAAAGTAATGTCACGAAAAACCTGTGACTGTGTTCACTTACACAGATTATTGAGTGAATTTATTGACCTGTAATCACTAAATTACTTTCATTCTCCAGTACAAAGAAATCAGAGTGTGAACTGTACATCCATCCAGCACAGCCCTGAAATGTAGCACAGCTCCCTCGTGGACCAGGAATGTCCAGAACACACTCAGCTCTACAGAACAGCATGTGCATTCTTTCCTGCTCTATCTGTTGCAAGAGTCATAAGCAAAGCTGAAAGTTTCAGAGCAGAAATGCACTTGAAAGGCAGCAAATGAAAATGAGCCATTTCCACAAGAGTGTGCCTGGGAATGGAAATGTTTTCTGACAAAAAAGAGTTTTCAGGGAAATAAAGTGGACACTTCACTGATGGTAGTGAGGGCACAAATTCCCAGTTAGTGCTCCTTGCAGAGGAATGGGTTTGGGAAGGTGGCAGAGGGCTCATAAAGGAAGCACTGCCTAGATAATTAATTGCCAGAATTGCTTTATATTCCATGTTGCCATGATATTGAAGGGGATTTTTGCCTTCAGCTTTCATTGGTGTCTTGGTTTAAGCTGGCAAAATGCCAACCCTCCAAGTACAGGGTCAGAGCCTCCCTCCCAACACTGGGGAAAAGGAGGAAAAGAGAGGGGAAGGAAATAAAATCTTTGAGCCACGTTTATGCTAAAACTACCTATATTTTTACAGAAAGAAAGAGACAATTAGAAGAAAGTACAAAAATACACTCACACAAGTAANTTCAGCTGTCAGCTCAGCCCAGCTCGAGTCAGCTGACAGCTCCAGGCCTAGGCTGAACTTCAAAAACCCAAAGTTAGGCCCACCCAGGGGAACCCATGACAATTGGAAAGGATGATGATGATGATGATGATGAGTTACTATTTTCAGATGCTTCTACTGCTGTTTGTTGCTTGTGTACCATGGCTCCTTGGGGAAGGTTTTCCTTAAATCTAGTGACACTTCTCTTCCTTTGTCCCTTGGGATAGCTGTGTTCTGCTGTGAATACAAGCTTTTTTTGCAGTTTGAGGCTTTACCAGAACCACAGATACTTCATGCCTGGGACTCGTCTGTTGGTAGATACTTGTGGCTGTTTATTATGCAGCTGTAGCAGTACCAGAGGTGTCTCTCAAAACTTAGTTGCAGTAATTAGCATATTTCCAGCAGCATTTTATTTCTCCTCATCGCCCCGAGGAGCTTGTAAGAGTTTGTCTGTGTTCCACCCTTGCAGAACATCCTCAAAGCCATGAGGGACATGGTGAAGCACCGGACGTCCATTTTCATTGCCCACAGGTTGTCTACGGTGGTGGACGCAGACGAGATCATCGTGCTGGATCAGGTGAGGGCATCCCCTGCTGCTGGGGGGCTTTCACATCTGTCAGCAGCTGGTTTAGGGACTCTGTGTGTCCAGTTTGAATCACCATGCTCTCACCAACCTGCTGGAAGGTCTTTCTTTAGAAGTGACCCATGCTGGGGAATTCTGCCTGAGTGTGGCTTTTTGGATGTTTCTCTTCACAAACTTACACATGTGACTGCCTCATATGTTGTTATTTTTGTGGTTCTGATCTAATTACATGCTTCTCTCAGATGAAGTTTCCCAATGTGTTCCCCCAATTTATGCTTCACTCTCAATGCTGAGTGTCTATTTTTCACATTTTTTGATTTCCATGGAAAGAGGCAGGACAGCATGTTCTGTTTCCATGTAGATAGAACTATTGCAGGATTGTTCAACCTCATTATGTGATAAATCCGAACACCATTCACTGTTGTACCTGTAGAAAATGTCATTGTTCCCTTTCTGGAGGCTTCTCTTGTCAGAAATAACCAATAAATTTCAACATTTGATTTGCTAATATCACCACTGAGCTGTTACCTCGTATTCAGTGTGTCCAAAGTCCATGTTCTTCTCTATTACCCATATCTGGCAGGAGATTTATGATAAACAAATGTCCTTACAATAACTTCATAATTACTCTTTGAACTGATAATGCTGAAAGTGCAGTGCTCTTATCTGCTGATAATAGAGGTTAAATTTATCTCTGCTTTCTTTTTTATCAGTTGCTATTTATATCCTTGTGATCATAGGTGTGTTTAGTGACTTAAAATACACATCTGAAAGCAAATAAATTATTCCTACAGTGCATTCAGTGGTTTCATGGGGAATTAGAACAAATTCTTATAAAATGGTGACATTCATGACTATCTTTGCTACACAAATCTCAGCTTTATATGAATCTCAGAATGAAGTAGTGGAATAAATCACTTGCAGTGCTCCATGAGCTTTTATTTGGTTTTGATCTGCTTGGTTTTTTCAACTTTGCCGAGGCAGAGCCAGAATCATTCCTGAGTAACAGGTTTTAACACTGAGAGGCTGAACAGAGAAGTTGCCTGTTTGATGATTGGTCAAGAGTTATTACAAAAAGAACCATAATTCAAAAGCTTGGTCTCTACTATAATTAACTCCTTATTAATGACTTGAAGGTTTTAAGTAAATTCTGCATTTCTGTTGGTCAGATTTATGTCTGTTCAGATTCCACCTGCTTAACTACTAATTGAAGTGCCAAGACCACATTTTTCCCAGCATGTCCTTCAGCAGCTGTCACAAGGATGGAGATTTAATTGTGGATCAGAATTCAGAACAAACATCAGATCTGTGCAGTTGTCTGTGTAATGCTGTCCTTTACCAGAAGAAAGAGTAGCTGGAGAACAAATACATTACTTTAATCTGAAGTCAGTGAATGCGTTTCTCAAAGTGAAAAGATCAGTTTGGGTTTTTGAAAAGTGGTGGTGTTTCTCTGTCTGTGAGGTTGGAGTTCCCATGGAGTTCTCATCTCCAACTCTTCCCTCCCGTTTCCACAGGGATGGTCAATAAATGATCTTTCCCTTGAGCACAGCCCAGATGAACTCAACTGCTCATGGAGTTTTTGGGGTGGTGATTGCAGGGACACAAACTACAGAGCACCCATCAAAGCACAGTTTACACTAATTGTTTTCAGGATTTGATTTTAAATGTCATTTGCTTGTCTAATACAAATCCCTCTCTGTTTGCTCTTTTTTTTTACCTTCTTCCTGTGTGTTTGTTACTGAGCAAAAACCAAATAGGTGTTTGTTTTGGTACATTCATGTGGCTTTTGCACCTTGCTCCTGGTATGGAGCTCCATGTTTACTTTAAGTAGTTCTTCCAGTTTAAGTAGTAAAGTTTCCATGCTGGTGGGCTTTAAATTTTCCCAGATGGACAAAAGGCACCTATATTCCCATTTCTGTGAGTCTGGGAATAGCACAGCTTCTTGTTTTCTGTGTGACACACTATTGAGTGCACTGTGCATTCAATCTGTCCTTGCTGCCCCAAGTTCCTTCTCATTAATAACTGCTCTAATCCATGCTGTGAAATTGTGGACCATGTGGACCATATTCCTAAAGATCTGCTAATGTGGATTCCTGACTTGCTGCCCTTGTTTTGCAGGGGAAGGTTGTGGAACGTGGCACGCACACAGAGCTCCTGGCGAGTCCCAGCAACCTGTACTCTGAGATGTGGCACACACAGAGCAGCAGAGTCCTGCACAGCCACAGCAATCCAGACTGGGAGGGGAGGAGCAGCCAGACATCCAAAGAGGAGGAAAGGAAGAAGCTAGAAGAGGAAATTATCAATAGTGTGAAAGGCTGTGGGAACTGTTCATGCTGAGAGCAATCCTGGATCAGTCTTGGGTAGCAGGTTCAAAATGCACAAGAATACACTGAAATGCAGCTCTTGTTTTTAAGTCAAAAACTTCTGGGTTTTGCAGTATTTGGGTTTTGCAGTTTCACAGAGGGACATAATTTCAACCAAAGGAGTTCTATTTTTGCATCTTTAGAAATCTGTAATCTTCAGTGGCATCTGCAAGAGCTGGGCTTTTCAAAAACTTTAAACTTCCCAACTAAGAGTGCAATCCATGGCAATTTTTAGATATTGGTAAATTCTCCTGGTAGTCGCTCGATGTGGATTATTAAATTGTAAACAGATTTGACCTCGATTTACATTATTTCTCATCATTAATGGTTGATAAATATATCATGTTTTTATTGTAATTGGGCTAATTTGAACTCATCTGCTAGTGAGGAAGATGCCATTTACATTCTTCTGTGGTGTTCTGGTTTAAAATGTTCTTCCTCATAAAGAATAAGAAAAGTCTCAACAAAATAATAGAGGCTTTTAATAGCAAACTAAATATTGAAATTATCCATCTCACCCTTCAGAAGCACCCTTTGTGCTGCACTATCAGGAAATGGATTGGTATCATTCTGAAGGAAAACTAACAGTATTTTTAAGTGAAAAATGAAAAAAACCCCCGAGTTCAGGATTGTGTATCCTCAGCATCTGCTGTAGTAGTTGAGGCAGAATGCAGTCACTCTTTCTAATTCAGTCACGGTCTTAGGGAGCAATTAAGATTCAATAAAGACTTCCATAAATTTCTATTATCTCATTAATGTATGAGAAAATGGCCTGGATAATGCTGACAGCATTGCTACAATAATCTCCTCATTTCAACAGCCCAAACTTCTCCAGTGTCAGGACAGCTCAGTGTTTGGGGTCTGCAGGACACTGGGGGGGCTGCAGGGGGCGCTGCTGGCAGAAGGTGCCAGGAGATGCCCCTGTGTCCAGCAGAGCCCATCCCAGATGGCTCCTTGGACCCACTGCTGGCCCAGGCTGAGCTCCCCAGTGGCAGATAATGCACTGCTGGGATAACCACTTGGGAAGGCAGGAAAAAGCTTGTAAGTGTAAGAGCAGCTCAGCCAGAGAGGAGTGGGAATGTGTGAGGGAACAGCCCTGCAGACACCAGGGAAGGAGGAGGGGCAGGAGGAGCTCCAGGTGCGCAGATTCCCCTGCAGCCCATGGAGCAGCCACACTGGAGCAGGGGCTGTGCCCAGAGCAGGCTGTGCCACTGTGGGAACCCCACACTGGAGCCGGGTCCTGGCAGGATGTGTGACCCCATGGAGAGAGGAGCCCATTCTGGAGCAGGGTCCTGGAAGGATGTGTGAGCCCATGGAGAGAGGAGCCCATTCTGGAGCAGGGTCCTGGAAGGATGTGTGAGCCCATGGAGAGAGGAGCCCATTCTGGAGCAGGGTCCTGGAAGGATGTGTGAGCCCATGGAGAGAGGAGCCCATTCTGGAGCAGGGTCCTGGAAGGATGTGTGAGCCCATGGAGAGAGGAGCCCATTCTGGAGCAGGGTCCTGGAAGGATGTGTGAGCCCATGGAGAGAGGAGCCCATTCTGGAGCAGGGTCCTGGCAGGATGTGTGATCCCATGGAAAACACACACTGGAGGAGACTGAGCCTGAAGGACTCATCCTGTGGGAAGGACCTGCTGGAGCAGGAGAAGAGAGTGAGGAGGAAGGAGCAGCAGAGACAACATGATGAACTGACCACAGCACCCCTTGGAATGGTTGGAGAGTTCAGGAGGGAAGTTGAGCCCAGGAAGAAGGAAGGGATGGGGGGGAAGGTGTTTTATGGTTTGGTTTCATTTTCTCATTACCCTATTCAGATTTCTAATTGGCAATAAATTAAATTAATTTCCCCAAGTCAAGTCTGCTTTGCCCATGACAGGAATTGCTGAGTGATCTCTCCCTGTCCTTTCCTGGTGTTCTCTCCCCTGCCTAGCTGAGGAGGGCAGGGATGGAGAGGGTTTGGTGGGCATCACTGTCCTGCCAGGGTCAGCCCACCACAACAGGATTGTATTTTTAGGCCTTGTCTCTTCAGGGAAATTCACCATCTCTATTTAGCACAAGCTGTTCTGGTGTGATTCTTCATGTTGAATTTAAGAATTAAAATCTTTCTCTTGGATGTTGAAAAATAACTTATTCCTGGGAATTACACCAGTATAATTACACTAATGTAATTATGTTTGTAAATCAGATGCAAGACTTCTCAGTGTGGGCACTTGGGAAGGGCTGGATTTGGTGCTTCTGGAAATTTAATTGCAAATAGCATTTATTTTTTGTGTTATACCCTCCCCTGAAACTAAATATAGGAACAGTAGCTTAAAAGGAGTGAAACCCTTGCTAGTTATTAATTTTCTTTCTTCTAAAATGATGGGTGAAAAAAACCAACCTGGCATCAGTCTCCAGTTAAAAATTATTTTAAAAGTGTACTTTAATTTTCTTCCTTGGAGTGCAGAAGTGAAGTGAAGTCCTGTTAATGTAGTGGCAGTGCAGAATTCCAGCTTACAGCCTTCCCTTTATTTTCCCTAATTGCCTCCTGATTTAGCTGCTGACAGCAGTGAGGGGACTCTGAAGGTGCATTTATGTCCCAGCTGCCAGGAACAGCTGAAGTTTATTGAAAAGTGTCTTTATGAGGCATCTCCCTTTCCTGTATCTTGACAAAACCCAAACTATGTGTCTTCCCTCCCTACCCCACAGGAGCTTATTTTTAGAATGAACTAATCTGCTGTTCCTGCAGCAGGAACAGGCAAAGGCTGGAAATAGGAATATTTCAATCCTAGGAATTTTTTCCTTTTGACACAAGGATTAGAAATGTCTCTGGTCTGAAAGGTGGAGGGAAAGAGTTTTTCTCAATAAACAGTTTTCCATATTGCAGGGCCTGGATATGCACAAGGTTCCTACAGAACACACAGAATTGGGAATAATCAATTCCAACAGGGATGATGTCCAGAACCAGAAGCTGTTTTAATGCCAAGTTTGATTGTGTTTGTGAGGGGCCAATTTCAGAGGAAAGCTCCTGGATTTTGCCACTGGGAATGGGCTTTGCAAGGACTCTGAGAGTCTTGGGCATGCAGGTCTGGACTGAGAACTGTTTTCAGGTGGTAAATGCCAGGAATGATCAGTATTTGTTCCAATCTGTACGGGTTTGATGTAGCTCCGAGGCCACTCCCTGCCTTTTGGTGCCAGTGGATGTGCTGCAGCTCTGCCCAGTTTTAAGCAAATGGAATGACAGAAGGGAACTCCAGACAGAGGCATTTCCTAAAGCAAGAGGCTGGTCATAGGGCAGAACATGCTCTTTAAAGAACTGCAGTGAGTTTCTGGAGATGCTGAAAACTTCCCATGTTGTGGAGTTGCTGGATGAGCATTCCTGGCTTGGTGGTGGCTGTACTGGAGTGAATGGTTGGGGAGATGCAGCAGCAGCAACACTTGGTGAGTCTCCTGTCTGCTACAAAGTCAAACTTGTGCTCTTTTTTAAAATTCTATTTTTATTTTCAATTTTTATTCCTGTACTATGACTCTGAAGTGGCACCATTGAAGCAGATGTTTAAAACTCTGCAAGGGAGAGTCATGGCTTTGGAGAGACTCCCTGTAGCACACTGACCCCTGGGACAGTCCACATGGCAGCTCTTGGAAAAGCCTTATGGTTCTCAGAGAAAACAGACTGGGTTTGGAGCTCTCTCCCAGCCTCTGTGGATCTTGGTAATTCTGCTCTGCTCTAAACTGGAACATCATTTTTTAAACTGCAGCTTTTCATATCCTGGACTTGTAGTTGGTTGGTTTTCAAAATTCAAGTCATTCACTCCCATTGTCTGAAATTTTAGTGTGGAAAAGCCATATAATTTTTTTCTTCATTTTCTGTTTTTAAAGGAAACGTCTTTGTGGAAAATGGACATTAAAAAGGGGCTGCTTCTTGCAGCGTGTAGTGATCTGTTAACTGTGAACTTAGAGAATTCAGTTCCAAATCCCATGTGAGAACTTATTAGGCACAGGGTGTTTGTCACAACAAACATTTGGGCTGTTTAAACCTCCAAGTTAGAAGACTTAATGAGTGATTTGTGGGGAGGTTGTTGTGCTTTTTCCAACTGGATGTTCACAATTTGCTCCTTGCAGATGATCCCTCAGGTTATCTCAGCTGTTCTGTTCCATGGATTATTAGTTACCTACACCTCTCAACACTGAGATTTTAAATGCTGTTCAAGTTTCTTCTCAGGATGGAAATTTAAATTTTCATTGTACAAGAAGGTGACAGAACACAGAAAGCTCAGCTGAGATCAGACTGTGCAACCCTTCTGCTGGAAGACTCCATATCCTGGCTCCTGTCCTTCAGCTGTGTGTAGATAATTCTTACTAAATAAAGAATTTATCTTTGTGAATAGAAATGGGTGTTCTGTGCAAGGGCTCTTCAGCTCTGCAGCCATTCCCAGAGGAAAGAGTCACTCACTGCCATGGAATGTGAGTCTTAGTGACAGCAGCTGTTTGTGGTGCCAGTGGGGCTGGTGACCAGGCACAGGGGTGTGGGGTGGCACAAGGGGACAGAATTCCAGGTGATCCATCAGCAAGGTAAGTTCCCAGAGTGCATCTGAGTTCTGCTCCCACTCAGCTTTTCCATCCCCTGCATTTTGTGTGTGTGTTGCTGCAAAAACAGGTGAAGGGCTGGTGTTCTCTGCATCACACTGATGGGAGTGAACAATCTGGTGAGAAGTTTGGCTGTTACCCTGGGATTAGCTCAGTTGGTTAAAACTTGGTTGTAATAATGCCAAGGTCATGGGTTCAATCCCTTGTGTGGGCCATTGACTGAAGAGTTGGACTCGATGATCCTTGTGGGTCCTTCCAACTCAGAATAGTCTGTGTGATTCTGTGATTTTTATAAATGTAAACTCTTAGCTTGGGATCAGGAGAAGTAAAGCAGTTTCAAGAATCTGCTTGAGCCCTTGACATGACATTGTCTGTAATCCCTGACTGGATTTCTGCTTTGGGCAGCTCTTAACTCATTGTCAAAGCAGAAAGAAAGAAGTGCTGCCATTGTTATCATGATTAATTCCTTACATATAATTTTGATCATCCTGCTAGTGCACTGCACTGTCTTGATCTGAGCTACAACAGCCACTGGTCCTGCTGTCGTCATGTGCAGGGCATGGTGTGTGTGGGAGGGAGGGATGGAGGGATGAATGGGTGGATGGATGGAGGGATGGATGGATAGGATGGATGGAGGGATGGGATGGGATGGGATGGGATGGGATGGAGGGAGGGATGGATGGANGGATGGAGGGAGGGAGGGAGGGATGGATGGATGGATGGATGGATGGATGGATGGATGGATGGATGGATGGATGGATATGAGATCCCTGAGCAGCCTGGGTTTTTTTTAAATCTGACTGGATCAACTCCCAGCTGATGTCTCTAAGGGTTCATTTGCTCTGTCTTTAACCCTGGTAGTGATACTGTATAGCAATGCTCCATAAATATTCCTGACAAAACAAGTCATTGATTTTTAAGGGGAAAGAGCTGTAATGGGAATATATTTGGGGCTTTTTCTTCTTATATCCACGTAACTTCTGTTAGTGCTAATTTGAGCTGCATGTCTGCATCAAGGAAAACAGTAAATGTAGCATTTGATAATCTTCACAGAAATTAGGAGTAATCCCAAGGTTACCATGCTCATTGCACATCCCATCAGTGCTCAGACAATGGGGGCAGAAGTGACAATTCCCTGTTGTGTGCTGCTTTCCAGTCACAACTCCCCAGTTGTGTTTGTTCTGGGGAGTTGAGCATCTGAACTGTCTTCCCAACCTTTAATCCTGGGATCTGCTGAGGACTCACTGGTTGGGCTGCACACAGGACAGGAGGTTTGGTGGCACTGGACACCACCTTACAGCACACTGAGGAGGTTGGTGGGATTCTGAGAAGGAGCCAGGGCATTCTTTGCAAGCAATAATTACATGTTTTTTAAGTGGTGTGATGTGGCAGTGCTGGAGTGTATCGGTGTTTTATTGGTGGAATGGCATGTCATGGTGGAGGTGATTAATTGTAGGTAATATATTAGTGTCTAGAACAGATACAGTAGAATTCAGCTACTTCTTGACTTTAATATATAAATTTGATGTCTTTATGGAAAAATCCTTAAATGGTTAGTCCTTGAAAAATATCTTTAAATTCCTGCCATGTGACTTTTGCTCAGTTTCTGCAGCTGTTGGGACTAAACTCAGGGAAAAGCCATGAGCTTTATCCATCCTGGAAAACCAGCAGGAACCCTGAAGAGGACTTCTCCAGAGGCAGATCTGCAGGCTGGGGTGGGACATCTCCCTCAAATGAGAAGTGTCAGTTGTACTAAATTGCACAGAGATTTCTTACTGAAAAGAAAAAGGCAAAATGCTTTGCTGGAGTCTTTGGGCAGAACTGAAAACAGGAACTGCAGAGCTGAAAGAGTTGTGAGAGACCTCAGGTCCCCTACATTCATTTCCAGTTTTTAAAGCTTTGGAGCCCTTTGTGAAATTGCCAAGTAAAGCATTTAAGTCACACCAACATAAACTTGTAAAGCTCCCAGTCTTGTGCTGGAGAAGGAAAAGGAGGAAGTTTTTCCCCTTCCATTATGGAGAGAGAGGAAGAAAGAGGCTGGAGCTGGACACATCAGGTGGTGTGGGTTGTGCAGAACTCTGCAAGTGTCAGCTGCAGATCTGGGGCCTTGTGCACACACCAACAAATGTTTAGAAAAGTGGAGGTTGAACAGATGAAAAGTTGCCGTTTTACACTCGTTAGAGAAAATGGAACATGAAGATCAGTCTGTAATTGGGAGGGAATGTTTCACGCAGCCAGTACAGGAATTATGGAATGGGCTGTGAAGTTAAAGCATGGAAATACATGTTCATGTGCTTTCACTCAGGGGTGGAAAAATCTTCATTTCTCCAGCGATTTGAAAAACTTCCTGGCTTTTGAAAAACACAGATAAAAGATTCAGCTTATTTACAATTTAAACCAGAGAATGTTTCCTGGGGAAAATAATGTTTGCAGAATCTGTAAAAGGTGCTGAGTGACATCACTTGAGATGGGAGTGCAGTAACGTGGGATATTGGCAGGATCCAAGGGAGGGGGAAGAGCACAAAGCACAAGGATTTTAGGCTGGAGTTGTTGCTTCTGCCATGCACAAATTGGTTCACTTCAAAGCCCACACAAGGTCTGTGCTGGTAACACACACACAGAGTGTTTGCTGAGTTCCCAGGGGGAAAAAATAATGACCTGAAGTTGTACAATGCAGCGACTTTTTGTTGTAACAATATTTTACAGTATGTAAATGTCAGAGGAAGAGAAAATCAGAGCTCTGGGCTTGGGTTAGTGGAGAAGGAAGATTTTTACATTCAGTCCCCTCACTGCAAACTGCAAATGCTGATCTGGGCCTTGAGTAAGAGCAGCTGTGTCAGGGCTGCTCCTGGAGCTGTGCATGGTCACTTCTCCTTAGACATGACCTTACTTTGCTCCTGCCTCCTCTTCCTCCCTGTCCCCATATCTGGCCTGGAAGTCTCCCTAAGACATTTCCTGTCTCTAAACTGGAGGAACATTCACAGCTTCTGTCTGAGGGCTGGGCTTTTCCCCTCATGTTCAGTGAAGGAGGTGCTGCCTCTAAAGGACTTCTCCAGGTGACCTTGGTGGGACATGGTGAAGGCCCTTGTGCTGACTGTGGCCTCTGTAGCCACTGTCCTGCAGGGAGAGGTTTGCTTTGTGAAGTGCAGCTTGGGGAGCTCTGCCACGGCTCCTGCATGTTCCAGTTTGGGCTTCAGGTCACCTGAAACAGAATCGCAGAATGTGCTGAGTTGGAAGGGACCCACCAAGACCATCGAGTCCAACCCTCAGCCCTGCACAGGCCCACACCCAGGAGTCACAGCCTGTGCCCCAGAGCATCATCCAAGCCCTCCTGGAGCTCTGGCAGCCTTGGGGCTGTGCCCACTGCCCTGGGGAGCCTGGTCAGTGCCCACCACCCTCTGGGGGAAGAGCCTTTCCCTGAGATCCAACCTGACCCTGCCCTGGCACAGTCCCAGCCATTCCCTGGGTGCTGTCCCTGCTCCCCACAGAGCAGAGATCAGTGCCTGCCCCTCCTGAGGAAGTTGTACCTGCACTGAGGACTCCCCTCAGCCTCCGCTTCTCCAGCTGAACAGACCAAGTGCCCTCAGTGCCCTCACACCTTCCCCTCCAGACCCTTCCCTACTTTGCTGTCTTCATTGCCCTCCTTTGGACACTCTGCAATGGCTCAATCTCTCCCTTCCATTGTGTCCCCCCAAACTGCCCCCCCATTGCAGGTGGGGCTGCCCCAGTGCAGAGCAGAGTGGGACAATCCCCTCCCTGGGCCATGCTGGGCCTGATGCCCCCCAGGACAGGGATGTCCCTCCTGGCTCCGGGGCACTGCTAATTCATGGCCAATTGGCCACCCACCAGGACCCCCAGGGCCTTTTCCCAGCCTCTCATTCCCAGTCTGTCCATCCATCCAGGGCTGCCCCATCCCAGTGGCAGAATCCAACACTTCCCCTTGTTGAACTTCCTATGGTTGGTGATTCCCATCCCTTCCTCCCTGTTTTCAAGGGAGTCACCAGTTCCTCCCAGCTTTGTGCCATCTTCAAACGTGCTCAGTGTCCCTTCCAGTCTGTTTGGAAGCACAGCTGTATAACCATCAGGTTCTGTAGCTGTGCTTCCAAACTGGTCACGGAGCTTTGCAGGCAGTGGTACAGTGTGGAAAGACCAATTTGAATGTCCTGTCCACCAAAAATCAATGTTTACCAGAACCCTGTGCTGCTGCAAAGAGCAGCCCTGTCTGCTGGAGGTGTGTTTGGGTGCTGTGCTGCTCCCATATGTGCTGCAATGGGATTCAGTCTCCATCACTTCTTACCAAGTCCCTGGAATTTTTGATGTAAGAAATCTCCAGCTGACCACAGAAACCTTCACCTAATGTGGAACTCCGTGCCTGAAATGTGACCTCCTGAATAACAGCCCAGGAAAGAATTGCCCCATGAGGTGGGTATTTTAAAAGCAGTCGCTCTGAGCTGTGCTCCCAGCAGAACTGGTGCCTGACATGTCCATCCATTGGATTCTCAAGTCACAGAATCTGTTGTAGCAAAAAGTGGCTGAAAGTTGCATAAACATTTCCAGGCCTCTGTGCAGTTTGTGTCCTGGGTTTGTGCACCAGTTACCCGGATTCTGCCAGGTTTAGCTGGATACTTCCATGATGCAGTGGCTTCCTGCTGGGAAGAACTGACTGGCACAAGAGCCACGTGTGCTGTGGGGTGTTTGCAGCACTTTGTGTCCTCTCACAGGGGATGTGTGTGAAATGAGTATTGCTCTTGATGCCGGAGAGGGTTTTGATTTTTCAATTTTCATATTTTGTAGATTTTAGGAACACAGTAGATGTAGCACTGTAGATTTTTTTTTAGTGGGTTAATATTTAGCAGGGGCGGTCCCGTGGTGTAGTGGAGAGCACTCCGGTCTCCGACTCCCAAGGTCGTGAGTTCAAGTCTCAGTGGGACCGTCCCCCGGCAGTTAAAGCCTCCCTGCCGTCCGATCCCGTCAGATCTTGGATGCTCAGCAGGGTCAGCCCCGGTCAGTACCGGGTGCTGTAGATAGTCCTAAGGACTTCACTGTCACTGTCCAAGCTTGCTCGGCCGTGGCAAATGAACCTTAGGACTTAAATGGTGGGGCCAGTTCTGCGCACGCTGAGCCTCACCTAAAAAACCCCCTGCGCAGGCTCGGAGGGCACACGTGGGGTGAGCCCTTCCCAAATCTTCGTTCGCCCAGAGTGGCCATTATTATAATATTTAGCAGCTTAGGTAGAAGGTCCTTCTATCTCTACCCCTGCTCCAGAACAGGCAGCTCAGATCTGCCAGCTATTTAGTCTCTTTCTGAAGGTACAAGATTGGAGGATACCAGAGGGAACATAAATACAGAGCGGAGTGACCCGAGGCCCTGGAGAGCATCCAAAAGACCTTTAAGTGCTGAAGAAGAGGAGGTGGATGAAGACAGAGGGTCCCGACGACCCCAGCCTCAATTCAACAGGGGGTGGGAACTGGGAGGGCACAGAGGTGGAACTGGACATGTGTAAAGTAGTGATTGGGTAGATTATATTATAAGAGCCATGAAAATCAAAGCTTGCACACACACACGCATCTATGTATTCCTGGATGAGCGGGATTGCTCAATAAAGTAACTACCCTTTATCTCATCTCCTACAAAAACTTGGCTTAGAGTCTTTTTTGCAGACTTTCAGGGCAACACTCAACTCCTCATTCCTACAGGTAAAGCCACCGAGCCCTGTATGTTTATGTGTACTGGGTATGTTAAAAGGAGGGACAGGGAACAACAGAAACGGGGCTGCAGCACTGAAGGGATTTCCTGATGGAAACAGCACAGGAGTCATGGACAGCAAGTCAAATGCAAATAACACTGGTGAAAACTAAAGGGCATTGCAGAAAACTACTTTCCAGTGGATGATCAGGTGCAGAAGACGACAAGAAGTGGGTTTTGTTGATTATTTTGTGGGGTTTGTTCCACTTTAATGTAAGGTCTCAGACTTTCAGGGTGTTACTCAGTCTACTGGGAAGCTGTAAGGAAATAAATGTCCATGGGATACAAATAGGTGTCTAGAAAAGCAAATCCTCCAAATGGCTGTTTTCAGACTTGCTCTCAGAGTCTCTGTGGAATTTCCTTCAGTGGAATATAAGCTGATGTCTAATGGCAGCCTCTGATTTAGGCCAAAGCTGCTTTACTGACACTGGAGCCGTCCTATGGAGATCCCGCTCCAACTAAAAACCACACAGACTTTCACAGCCCATAAATCCCACGGAATACATCTCTTAAGTACTTTACTCAAAGGAATGTTAAGCTCTTTTACTAAATCTGCAAATTATAGCTATTTGACACCTCTGAGTTTCCAGTCTGACAGCTCCAGTCATCGGCCGGGACAGGATGAGCAGAGTCAGAGGCGGCTCCGCTCGCTGCTGATTTACAGGGATCTGGTAATAACAATCCACTGGAAAACGCTGGGAAGCTGTGACAGCCTGGGAATGGTTTGTGACATCTGTTAAACACACTTGTTTTTATTCCTGCTGACTGCAGCGAGATGTGAGCAGTGTTTCTTGGAAAGGGAGCAGTTGTGTTCCAACAGCCTCCCTCGAGGACCTGCGCTGTCACTCAGGTGAATTCTGTATATAAATGACCAGGACACACTTGAATACTTGAACCAGATTAAAAAGAAGTTTCTCGACAGATTATTTCTCCCTGAGTGCAGGAGGTAATGAGGTGAAAGGCCTGTGAACTCTGCAGGAACAGCAGAGGTGGCAGTGGAGCCCTCGGTGCTGTGAGCTCTGGGGTGGGCATTGCTCACCGATGGCTCCGTGGGGCAGAGCAGCTCAGCCACAGCTTAAAACCAAATGGGCAGTGCCAGGACAGCTGTGAACTCACACGTGCACTGGTATCACCTCAGTGCAGGCAGCCTTGAACACGCAAGATGTGGAGGTGTGAACAGTCAAATGGAAGAGCTGTGTTTTCCCACAAGAAGGGTCCCTGCTGGGTGGGATGTTGTGCCCAGAACTGAAGTTCCTCAGAGTGGAACAAAGTTTGTTACATGTTTTGTAGGCAACACCTACTTGTTTTAATGCACATTCAGTCTAAAGCTCTCCTTGCTGAAGCTGCAGGTAAGGCCTGTTGGGGTGGTGGCACAGAAGCTGAAAGGAGCACTGATGGTGTCAGCACAGCCAGCTCACATCAGCCAGTGCTGCTTTAAAAACAGGTGCAAAAAGGAACATGGCTGTGGAAAAACTGTCCTTGCTGAATCACCCAAGTGATTCATCCAAGTGTTGCCAACAGTTTTTGCATCACAGACACAGTTTTTGAGTCACAGCCCATACAACAGAGGGGGACAGTGGCTGTGGGGGTGGTAACAAGAATGAAGGGGAGCCCTTTGCATTCACTGAGCTGCCTCTTGCTGTTCAGCCAGAGCTTTATCTGGAGCTGAAGACAAGCTGGGATAAGCCTGTCTGAGGCTGATTAATGTGTTTAGTTATCCAGTGACCCATAAACAGAGGAAATGAAATAATTATTCTTTAAAAAGCCCAAGCCCACCATGAGGATATAATTTTAACTTTCCCATTCTTTTCAAAGGCTTCTCCAGCAGTTTGAGGTTCTTTGCAAGGACTCCATACCTTCCCACCAGCCTTGGGACAGAGCATCCCTGGTCCCACAGAGGAGTCACCTTGAAGCTGCTCCACACTGCAGCCTGGGAAAGGATCATGGTGAATCAGTGTGTGGCACAGCAAACACAGGGATGGTTATGGATCAATCTGTGGCACAGCAAACACAGGGATCACTGTGGGTCAATGTGTGGCACAGCAAACACAGGGATGGTTGTGGATCAGTGTGTGGCACAGCAAACACAGGGATGGTTATGGATCAATCTGTGGCACAGCAAACACAGGGATCACTGTGGGTCAATGTGTGGCACAGCAAACACAGGGATGGTTATGGATCAATCTGTGGCACAGCAAACACAGGGATCACTGTGGGTCAGTGTGTGGCACAGCAAACACAGGGATGGTTATGGATCAGTCTGTGGCACAGCAAACACAGGGATCACTGTGGGTCAGTGTGTGGCACAGCAAACACAGGGAGGGTTATGGATCAGTGTGGGGCACAGCAAACCAAAGGGATCACTGTGGATCAGTCTGTGGCACAGCAAACACAGAGATCACTGTGGATCAATCTGTGGCACAGCAAACACAGAGATCACTGTGGATCAGTTGAACTGTTTCATGGGGGATCTGTGCCTGAAAAGGTCAGAAACACAAAGCATTATAAGGACCACCTGAAATGTCTGGGAATGGTTCTAAAGTGGAACCCTCTGTGCTGCCAAGATACAACAATTAAACCACAAATCCTCTGTCCTGGGGGTCTCCTGCAATCTAAATGCTTCTCTGATTCCATGATTCTGCAGTCTACAACCTAGCTAGGACTAGTTAGGGACCAGTTTGATGTGAGCAGGATGTAGTTACCTAAACCCTGGTGTTCTCAGCCACTGAAAACTGAGTGGTTTATGCCTGGGAAGGGCACAAGTGAATCTTTTCCATGTGTCTGACCTTTTCTGTGAGAGCTGCCTCCAGTCCAACATCAACACCTGCAGTCAAGTTCGTTGGCCACCCACACCTTGACATCATCTTATTAGAGGGAAGCAGGAACAATGTCAGGGAATGGTCACACAACTGAGAACGTGTGTTTGTTCTGTAAGGAAGATCTCTGAAACCTTCCAAATGTCCAGCCTTCAGTCTAGAGGAATGTCTGTGGATCTCAAAATCCTGGCCTGTCATCACAAAGGACATCATAAAAAGGCTGGCAATGGAGAGGCTGCTGCAAGTGCTGTGGATAATTGCCTGGCTCCCAAATGCTGTGCAGGAAGGTCACCTCACACAGGCACAGCAATTACCTCCTGTACAAATGGAAAATGGAATTGCAACTTTGTGCGTGGCTGTCAAGAAGACAGCCCAAACTCCAGGCTCTGAGCAGAACCTGCTGTGGCAGCACAGCTGGCACTGCCCTCTCTGCAAGCAGGAGATTTGAAGGTGTTCATCCTTTAAAATCTGGCCCTTCAAGGTGCCCTGTGAAAGATGAGGATCTGCTCGGTGTTTGTGCTGGTTCCTGCAGATCCCAGTCTAACAGAGGGGGAAAACTCATCACCTGAGACCACCCAGGGCATTAGTGGGAAGCTGAAATTCAGAGTGAGCTTCAGCAGAGCCCAAGCTGGGGGCAGATCCAGGGTTTAACTGCAGGGCTGTGATGCACTGAATGTGACCCCAATGGTGCTGTGAGGATGGACTCATCACTGACTAAGTGTTTGGGTTTTTTTCCTTTTTACTATTCTTATTCAAATTAGGGGCAAGAAGGAAACAAGTTGGGAGGGAGTGTTGATCTGCTGGAAGGCAGGAGGGCTCTGCAGAGGGATCTGGACAGACTTGAGAGATGGGCTGATTGCAATGGGATGGAGTTCAATAAGGCCAAGTGCAGGTCCTGCCCTTTGGCCACACCAACCCCTGCAGTGCTCCAGGCTGGGCACAGAGTGGCTGGAGAGGGACAGGGGGAAAGGGACCTGGGGGGACTGAGGGACAGGAAGCTCAACAGGAGNTGGCCAGGTGGGGGTTGGTCTCTTCTCCCAGGCACTCAGCAATAGGACAAGGGGGCACGGGGGGCTCAAGCTCTTCCAGGGGAAATTGAAGTTGGAGAGCAGAAAGAAATTCTTTGCAGAGAGAGTGCTCAGGCATTGGAATGGGCTGCCCAGAGAGGGGGTGGATTCCCCATCCCTGGAGGTTTTTCAGCTGAGCTTGGCCGTGGCACTGAGTGCCATGATCTGGTAAAGGGAGTGGAGTTGGCCCAGGGGTTGGACTTGATGATCTGGGAGGTCTTTTCCAACCCAATCCATTCTATGATTCTGTGATTCTAAGTCAGCATCCCAGCACTGTATTGCCCAGAGTGTGTGGGTGAGAGGGGGTGGAAGTCCCTTAAGTCCCCTCCTGTTGCAGTTGGAGGCAGACAAACAGCATATCTGTCCATACATCTTCTGGAGAGTAAGAAAAAAAATTCACGGAGAGATTGTGAATTACAAATTAAAAAAAAAATAAAATGCCTTGGTTATAATCACTGTGAAAAAAGTCCTTTAATTTTAACTTTACTCTTACTTTTGTGGAAGGTGATGAGGAATGCAGGAAGTATCTTTAATTTGTACTTACTGTCATGTTTCTTTGTGTTGTTGAAAGTAAACATTTGGCTTAAGGAAGAAGGTAAAGTGGTTTGCACAGGTGTAAAGCTTTCCTTGTATGAATATTTAAACAAATGGGGGCTTGTCACTGAACTGCAATTTAGTAATTTTTTAATTAGGCTTTGTTGGATTGGAGTGCTAAATTCTGTTAGGCTATAACATAGAAAGATTTATCCTTAAAATAAATTAATAAAAATCTCTTGGGAAAATGCTGAAACTCAGTGGAACATTTCCAGAAAAATCAAGCATTATTATGATTTTTTAAAAGTGTGTGTAAAATAATCCAGTCCTCCAAAGAGATGCTCGAAGTTGTTTGGATAGAGTTGGCATCTGCCAGAGTCGAGTCACACGTAAGAGAACATGATTGACCATTTTTGGCATAGGATGGGCTAAATTGGCTCATCTGTTGGCTGTCAGTCTCTTCTGAATGAGATCCAATGCTTTGTAGGCACGTTTCCATCTGGTTAAGTTTAGGACTCAAGCTGTTTGTATATTAAAAAAAAAAGTATTTTGTACCAATAACAATTTCTGGAAGAAGGTTTTTGCTTGTGTTCCATTTCAAAACTATTTGGTTTTCTCTGCTGGTT
This sequence comes from Sakesphorus luctuosus, assembly GCA_013396695.1. Lineage (NCBI taxonomy): Eukaryota > Metazoa > Chordata > Aves > Passeriformes > Thamnophilidae > Sakesphorus > Sakesphorus luctuosus. The sequence continues at coordinate 218,039 of VWZD01000137.1, read as the reverse complement.
AAAATAACCTTCAGAAGAGTGAAAGAAGATGTGCCCGTGTATTACGTTAAGACCCTTGAAACATGCAAATAAAATGGAAAGAAATTAAAATTTTTATATGCACATATTTAAATATATGTATATATGCATGCTTAGCATTCCATAATATGTGAGTCCTCTAAATTGGAAAACCAGATTTGAAGTCTGCTAATATTTTAACTGTGTGCATTAGGAGGGGAGGATGAATATGTGCTGTTACACTCCCATTGAGCCTTTCTAAGATTGGCCTTGCATTATTTTTATTCTGAATATTCGCCATCTGGCACTGGGAGCTGCAGTATTTAGTGCCACAAATAATAATGAAAAATATGGTAATAGCTCGTGATACTTTAACGTAAAAATATAAGACAGAGTATAAAGCTCTGGGCATATGATCTTACAGCTGCCAAAGCATGTTGTTCCCTCTGCCCTTGTTTTCCATAAATGAGCCTTTGATTGGAGACAGCAGCAGTAATGGGAAAGTCATTGGTTAATGCACATTAATGAAACTGCCTCACTGGAGTTAATGAACTACAGTCCTGAAGAAAAATGGGCAGGAAAAACGCCGGGGTTTGTTCCTTTCTGTTCAGGTAAGGGTGGATGCACCCAAGACACACCAGGGAAAGGTCTGTGACCTCGGGCACAGGGGAGAGAGAGAGAGCTCTGTCTTCTCCACATCACACCAGTCCTGGAGAGATGCTTGAACTTTAAACAAAACAGCCTTTTCCTTCTCTCTCCCCACATCAAAATACAATCAGGAGACTGTTGCATATTCAGCAAAACTGTTGTTCTTGCTGCAGTTAAATTGCATAATGAGATGGGGCTTAGAGAGCGCTGAACCTCAGTGACTGTGCAGGCTGAGGCAGAGGGGAACCACAAACCAGCTCATGGACCCTCACCCAGGTGAGCTGCAAACCAGGTGAGCTGCAAACCAGCTCATGGGCCCTCACCCAGGTGAGCTGCAAACCAGGTGAACTACAAACCAGCTCATGGATGTCATCCCAGTGAGCTGCAAACCAGCTCATGGACCTCATCCAGGTGAGCTGCAAACCAGGTGAACTACAAACCAGCTCATGGACCTCATCCAGGTGAGCTGCAAACCAGCTCATGGACCTCATCCAGGTGAGCTGCAAACCAGGTGAACTACAAACCAGCTCATGGACCTCATCCAGGTGAGCTGCAAACCAGGTGAGCTGCAAACCAGCCCATGGGCCCTCACCCAGGTGAGCTCCAAACCAGCTCCTGGGACTTCCAGAGGCATCAGTGCCTCAGGAAGTAGTTTCAGGATGTTTGGGTTCAAAGGCAGTGAGCATTTCCTGAACATTCCTCTTAGAGAACACTCCTGCTGGTCAGAGGAATTTACCTTCCTGCATTTCTCCAAGGCTGAGTTTGTTTTTGAAGGCTGGCCAAGCAGCCCTGGGGATGGCAGGAGCCACATGGCTGCCCTGTCAGGGTTAAAAACGACCCTTTCCACCACCTCTGCTCCCTGGGACCTCTGCTCACCACTGGAGCATCCTCTGCTTGAAGCAAGAGCATAAAGCACAGGGTGTCCCCAGGCACAGAGAGCTTCATGTTTGCCAAAGAAAGGAAATAATTTATAGAGCACTATGAGTAACAGCTCCATCAGCAGTGAACAGGACTTGGCTTTCTGCTGGTCTGTGTGGCAAGGATGGAAATGTGACACAGAATCTGAGTTCCCACTGATACCAAAGAGCCCTGGGCAGCCCTCTGGGCTCTGCCAGCCTCACTCAGGAGTTCCAGGTGCCACCCAGCTCAGCCAAAGCAGCAGCTGGGTCTGGACTCTGGGATACCCAGAAACACCTCCTGCATCTCTGCAGTTTATCAGCCCATGCTCAGCAGAGGTCTGTGGCCTCACTGGGCCATGGATTTACTGCCCATGATTGGATCAAACTTACAGGGAATCCACAGCAGCTTTAGATTTGTCACACCCTGATCCCTTTGCCTTCTCCAGGTTTTGTTCTAACCTGTGCTCTGGCTCACTGCAAATACACCAGGCCAGGCTTTTGGTTCTTCCTGGCTGCTTTGCTTTTCCCTTTCTTTCTTTTTTCCCCTTTCTCCCTTGCTAACCCAGTCACCTCCCCTGGAGTGGCCGAGGCTGCTGTTCCTGCCAAGGCACCGGGAGCACACAGAGCCTTCTGTGTGCAGAGCACTCGCCTTGGCCCAGGCACAAGGGTGAGCTTTGCCTTCCTCCTCTTCAGGAGCCTCCCAGAGTGAGGGGTTTGGCCATGGAAATGTGGTAAGACAAATGCACAGTTTAAAGAAGGATTTCCAGTTTGAAGCTGAAATGTTGGGAGGAAGGTGGGGGGTCTGGTCTGGGGGGCTCAGAGCCCGTCAGCAGCAGCTGAATGTTGTGTGGGGCCAGGGGGAGCCTCGGGGGCTGTGAACCTGCTGCAACTGCCTGACTTGAACAAAGAGGTTTTCAACCTTGTGCAGGAGCTGTGAGGCAGAGCTGGATGGTTTGTGTGTGTTTGGCTGAGCAAGGAGCCTGTCAAGGAATGGAGGATCCTGGACACTACTCAGGGACCCTCCTCGCCTTCTGTCCCTCCATAGCTCTGTCAGGCAGGTTGGAAATTTGGCTTGTCCAGCAAGGTCAGCAACAGCCTTGAGCCTCTGCTGAGTGTGTCTGGAACATCAGGGCTGAGAGGGGTGGGCCAAACAGCAGCACTGTTTGTGCAGCTCCTCCTGGCCAGAGCTCTGGGAAAGGGATGCAAAGAGCCCCGAGTGCTGGGGGAGTCTGTCTGCAGCCAGGGGGGTTCACCTGAACTGCTGTCTGGGGGTTGGGGTGGGTTTTTGACAAAGCTCTCAGGCTTGGCAGGTGTGCCAGAGAGGAAAGGAGCAATTCAGCCTGTGGAGGTTCATGATTCCAGCTTTGTTTCTCCTTCAGGAACTGCTTCAGCCTCAGTCAGAATGACTCTCTGTTTGCAGGCTCGGCGCTGTTTCCCACAGCACACGCTCGGTTTGGAATTGCAATTCAGGACCTGGAAAGGAAGGAGGAGGTGAGAGGGTGAATCCTTCACCCACCTGAATCCCAACTCCATCCTTCCTCCCAGAGTGCTTCCCATTTCTGCCAGCAGCCTATGTTACATTGTTCTTTTTCAGAAATTGGTCCTGGAAGTCTGATGGAGCGGGTAAGGAATCCTCTCCAGCCCTTCGTGGTAGGATGGGATGGGAGGGTGATGCCTCCCATTATCCTGCTGCATTTTCCTGTGGGTTTTTAAGGGTCATGACATCTGGGCAGCTTTCTGCTTGGACTGTGCTTTCCAGACTGACCTGAAAGTGTAGGATTTGAGACCTCTGATAGCCACATTTGTGTGGAACTTGTGCCACAGGCAAACCAGAACCCTCTGGTGAACCTTTTCCCCTGGTGTGGTTCAGCACAGGGACTGTGCATGGCAGGAATTCATTGGGCCATGCCAAAGGAAGGATTTAGTCCTTACTGGGTGTGCTTCAGTGAGGCTCCCATGCATCAAAGAAAGAATGATGACAGAAAAAAGGAATGATCAGGAAATGGGCGCTTGGAGAACTGGAAACCACCACGGCATTGGCCTCCTGCCATAACCCAGGTTCTTCTGCTCTAGACTCTGACTCCTGCTTCCTAGAGACACCAGCAAGCTCCCAGCCTGTCTCCATGTCTGGGCACATGGGGTTTGTGTGAAGACAGCTGGAAGGCTGGGACAGATGTAAATGTCTGATCTGCTCTGTGCTACAGGCTGTAGTGAGTGATTGTGATGCCCATTGTGTGGCAGGTGGGAGGTTGGGAGAGCAGTGAGGATGAGCAGGAGGGCAGAGCCAGGTGGGGCTGGCACCACCATCATTCCTCTCCTGGGGGCTGTTCATCCCCTCCTGCCAAAAGGAGCTTTCTTAGCACCTTGTTCTCGTACCTGTGAGCCCCTGTTTGACAGTGTGGAAAATCAATCCCCAGCCAAGGTGTGTAGCTGTGCTTCCATCATGTCAGTGCACCTTCCACATCTGGTTGTGGCAGTGCATGGAGAGATCCCAGTGCACAGACTGTTAATTTTTCAGATTGCCTGAGATGCAGTGCAGAATTTTATGCTGCCGATCGATCAGTATTGTGGTGGTTCTGTAAGTGAAGGACTTTAAATGAGTAGTGTGGATAAGTGAAATGGCATTTTATTGTGTCATAGACCCAAGGATAATCTTTGAGCCTTGTCTGTGTTCCCTGTAAAATACAGCACTTAAATAAACACTTGGGTTGTAGTCTTCTAAACTGGATCCAAGTGCAACACCCAGTTAATTGAATGTGTCTTTTCATCTCCACAATGGCTCTCCCCAGCTCAGGTCTAACCTTCCCTTGGTGATTACATCCAGCTGGTTGCCATCACCTCCAGCCTCCTGGCACAGCTCACTGCCAGCTCCTTTCCAAAGGCATTGGGAGCATTTGGGTGGGGCTGACCGGGTGTTGGTGCCCTGGTGCTTACAATTCCTGCCCTGGGGTGCCTCAGCAGAGGAGCTGCCAGATTGCCTTGTGTGGCACTTTTGAAGGTAACAGCCCATTTGTGAGTGTGCCAGTGGCAGAGACTGAGGACAAAACCCCCTGAGTTCATGACATTTTGAAAGCAGTTCATGGCCACCATCCACCTGTGTGTTTATTTGAGTGAGCACTGCCAGGTGTGCTGTCACCATCTCACCTGCCCTTGATTAATTACTCATTTATATTAATCGAATCTTTCTGTCAAGAAAAGGAGTGGGAGCAGTGAAATAAAATGCAGCACTACAAGCATACAGAGGTACAGGTGCTGAAGTGTGTGATTCCCACGGGGACGTGGTGAGGCTGGAGAGAAAGACCCTAATTTGGGATAGGACTGGGAAGTGCTCCTGCTCTGACACTGCCTCGCTCTGTGGCCTTGGTCAAGTCACTCACTGCTGGCCTCTACTTCTCCAACAGGGTATAACCCTCCACGTGGGAATCAATAATTTATTCACATGTGCTGGATGGCACATCCTGGGTGCTGCTGCTAATGATGGACAAATGAGATTAGTTGTTTATTTTGCAGTGCTGCAGGTTGAATAAAGTGTTCTGAATTAAGAGCATTCCATGTGGTGTTTTATTACTACATGTATGGGGGTCTCCAGGGCTGTGGGAACAAGGGCTAAAGTGCTTGATACTTTTTTTGTCACAGTATTACCTAATCAACTTTGTAGACTGTATGAGCTGGTTAAGATGAGTGCACATGAAATTCTGCTGCCTTTTCAAATGGTAGCTTAAAACTAGGAACGTCTCCTCAATGTCACAGTGAACCTAAATAAAACAAAAGGGTAACACTCAACTTGCATTTCTCCCATTGCAGTCAGAATAGGTGTGTCTGGTTTGCCCTCTCTCTGCTAACCCATATAGTTGATTGAGAAATGAAATAACAAAGTTTCCCCCATGTGCTGTAACTCTGGCAGTGAGGGTGGTACAGAGACAGGGCAGCGGCACAACGAGCTGCTCCGGGGGTGCTGCCAGAGGGGTGTACATCGTGAGCCCGCACACCCTGCGATGCGGGCTCCTGCCCTGCCTGTTCCTGCCGCCCTCCTGCTCCGCCAAACGCCGAGCCTGCTGCGTCCCTGCCTTCCCTCTGCGTGCCTGGCACCTCGGCGAGTCCTGAGCCATCCTGAGATGAGGCAGCCTCCTCCTTTTAATGCGCATCTGAAGGTAAAGCATGGTTTTAAACGCTGTTATTAATTACAGGATAATGAAAACAAATCAGACGGGCTGCTGAAAGCCCCAAGGTGATTCCCCTCTCAGCTACAGCGAATAAAGCCGGATGGATTGCGCCAGGGGCGAGCTTCCCTCCCGGGCTCTGGCTGAGCCCTGCGCGGGGTGCCACCGGCCCGTCCCCGCTGTCCCCTCCCCGGGGACACGGCCCGGCCCGGCCCGGCCTGCCCTGCCCTTCCTCCCGTCCGCGGCGGGCGCAGCCCCGACCCTTCCTGGCGGGGCCGCGTTTCCCGCACGGCCCCGGCGCTGCCGCATCCCCGGCGGAGGGTGCGCTGCCCCCGCACCCCGGGGCGGCACCTGCGGGGCGCGGCGGCCGCGCGCCCTTTATGGCCGGTGCGCGCTCCCGCGGCCCGGTGTGTGTGTGCGTGTATCTGTGTGCGGGGCGCGGGCGGGCGCCGGTCCCGCTCTGAGCGAACAATGGCAGCGGCGGCGCTGCCCGGCACCTCCTGAATGGGCGCAGGCCTGGGGGCGGCGGCGAGGAGGAGGAGGCGGCGGAGGAGGAGGCAGCGGCGGCGGGGCGAGGCGGGAGCCGCCGCCCCCCATCCTCCCTCCCGCCCTCCGCCCGTC
>VWZD01000137.1:195224-211275 GCA_013396695.1 Sakesphorus luctuosus | reverse complement strand
TCAGCCTCGGCCAGAACAAAAACATAATAAAAGGAGGGGGGATGGGATTTGGATTTTTATTAAAAAAAAAAAAGCCCCAGCTCTGGGAGTAGCTGTCACTGCGCGTATTAAACTAGAGAACTGGCTAATCAAATAAAACTGGCTCATTGTCTGAAACTCTATCCCAGCGCAAAATGCGGCTGTGAATGTAATTAACCATCTGTCTGGCGGGCGGCGGAGCGCCGGGGCCGGGCGGTCGGTACCGGGCGCTGCCGTGCCGAGCCCCGCGATGTGCCCGGTGTGTGTGCGAGGAGGATGCTGGAGCGAGGGGGGGTGAGCTCCTCGGCTCCGCGGTGAGCCAGCGAGGCACCGTGTGATGGATGGACCCAAACAAGCCGTGAGGGACCGGCGCTGAACGCCGAGGCGATCCGTTCGCTGGCGGGGATGCTCCGCGCCGCTCCGCCTCCCGCGGCGAACCCGCGCAGGATGGGTGCGTGTGCGGGGCGGTCGCGGCCGGGGGTGGATGCGTGAGGCCGGAGCGAGCGCTGCGCCTGTGCGAGCCGAGGCCTCGATGAGCCTCCTGCGGGAAAACAAAACGGCTCCGCGGTCCCTCGGAGCTGCCGGGGGGGTTCCGCCGCTGCCGCCCGGCGCTGCTCGCCCCCCGGCCCCGGGCCCCGCGCAGCCATCAACATCCTGGTCCTCGGCGGGGCCGAGCCGGGGGGACCCGCGGGCATCGCCGCCACCGCGGGACTGCGGTAACACCGAGCCCGCGGCAGCTCTGCCGGCAACGGGCTCGTGTGTGGCTCCACACACGCTCCTGCCTCTTGGTTTTCTTTTTGATTTGATTTTTTTTTGGTGTGGTTTAGTAATGGAATAATAGGATAAAAAAACATAACGGCAGCGCTGGAGCAGGTAGGATGCAATTTAAAGTCACTCCAGCTAATACCCCGTGCAAGGCTGCATTTGTTAAGGTATGTGAGCTGTGCAGAAGGCAGCAGTCTTTAGTGAATCACTTTGGAAAAACAAATACTTGACAAAAGAACCAGACCTGCTAAATGGATAACAATTATGTAAGCCTATAGTAGGTTTTGATGTATGTCAAGTCTGTTAAATAAATCAACCTGTTCAGTGAATAAATCTGCTCTGCACCAATGCTTTATTATTATTTCTTAAGGAGAATAAACCTGTGTATTTAAGATGTTTTTACTGATGTGAATTCCTGGCCAAGCCCCGTAGCTGCCAGTGACACAAGACAAATCCATGGGGAGATTGGGGTGCAGGAGTGTGGGGAGGGGGGGCATGCCAAGTAATAAGGTGGATATTAAAAATACACAAAGATGTGCATAAGGATTCCTGGTGATAAAATTCTCACTGATCCATGTCTTGATGGAGTATTTGCTTTGCAGTGGCAGTGGCCCATACAAAGCTACATTGATTTAGCTTGCTCTGTTCACGATGGCAGTTCTGGTGAATAATTATTTTCCCAAAAGCCCTAACCAAGGGAAGAAAGAGAGTCCCTGCTTGGCCTACACAGTGGTACAGTATCTTTGAAAGCTCGTATCCGGCTGCAAATAAAGAGAGCCAGTTCCAGTGTTACTCCCCTCAGCAGGAATAAAAGGGAGGCAGAAAAGGGGAGCACCCACCAGGCTTCCCCTGCTCCTTGTCCCCCTCCCCTCTGCACCTCACCCGGCTCAGCTCTGGAGGAGGGCAGGGGGATTTTGGTGGGGTTGTTTTTGCTTTTTTTGTGTTTGCTGTTGCCCTTTGGGGGCGAGGCTCCAGCAGCCCACTGAAACGTCGAGTTCTGAATGCTGAGGAGTCTCTTTCAGATGGAAAAAAAAAAAAGGGAAAAGATTGTGGCCAGTGGGTTTTAACTGGGACAGGGAGTACGTCTGTGTGTGGCAGTGCCTTGGTGGTGTCCTCCCCTTGTGAGATGGTGAGGCCTCATGGATGTTTTTGTGATGGATCACGTGTGGATCTTTTTCCTGTCTCTGCAAAGAAATGTATGAAAAGGCTCAAATGTGCTTGCAGGACCAAGGAGGCCACAGGCTTAGGGAGAAAGTGTTCCCAAACAAAAGGGTCCGACTCAGGTTGGCATCCTGGGTGTGGAACAGAACCATTGATGATTTTTTGGATATTAAGGCTTTTCTTCATAGCCAGAGTGATAAACCAACCATGTTGCTTTGCCCAGGCACAGCAGAGAACCATCCCCTTGAAGTTTATGCCCTGTCTCAAGCAAAAAGCAGCATAAGGAAATACTCTTTTCCTTGGGCAGAATGCAGGGAGGAGAGCTGTGGATACTCCAGGCCATGGGGGCTGTGCAGATGCTGTTGTAGCTGAGTTTGTTTGGCCCTGAGAGAGGTGGGCAGAGCCTCGCTGTTAAACAGCCTAAAATTGCTATTGCTTCTCAGTAATGACAATTTTTTGTCTGTGAGGATATTTTAAAAAAATATTTTGAGAATTGGGAGCAAAATAATTGTTATATAATCCACCTGTTAGGTTCAAAGTCCTGCTTTCCACCTGGGAGAGGATTGCACTTTTTTATTTTTATGCTGGATCTTTGTGTACTTTTAGCCCCGCTTGAGTTGGCTTTATAATCATTACCTGTGTATACAGTCAGGTGCTTGACGAGCCTGATGTTGTGGAAGCTGCCAGCAGTGAGGAAATGAGCCATGTGGCATAAAACTGAGCAAACCATGTTTTGTTGGTACCTTGTTCTTCCCTCTTTCCTCCAAGCTGGTCCCACACCCCTCCCAGTGCCACCTGGGTGGGCTCTGGGCTGTGCCAGTGATGTGTTACCTGGAGGTGGTGGGATTGCAGCCTTCTGACTTTTTGATTTTGGGGCTCCTGGGTGCTGTTGCAACAGAACATTAAATAATTACCATGTGTTGTGTTGTACAGAAAGCAGTGAAGCTGCAGATTTGAGCATCCAGGTGTGGGTGTGGGGTTTGCCTGAAGGATGCAGGAATTGAGGAGAACCTGTCCTGCTCTCAGTGCCAAGGGGTTGGTACCACCCATTCCCTGCCTGTGGATGTGAGGGAAAATGGGGAGTGTTTGGCAGAGCTGAGCTGGAGCGGAGTTTGTGGGAGGAGCTGTCAGCTCTGCAAATGTGCCTTGACCCCTTATCCTTACAAAGTCCTCTTAGGAACAGCACGAGAAGGTGGCTTTGCTTCAGTGGTGCTTTGGACTGTGGCAGGAGTGCTGGGTGGATTTTGTTTGCAGTTCAGGGGAGTAGCATGTAATCTGTGTAATGCTGCTTTTGTGTGCCTCTCTTGCAAATTGATGTCTGGGGAATGACATGTAGCAAAGGCTCTAGACCAGCAGGTCTGTGATATTTTTGTAGCAGTGTCTTTTTATTCAAAGCAGGTGTCATGGAGATCTTTCATCCCAGGATTTCTTTCATCCCTGGCGTTTGTTAGCTTGTGTTAAAACTTTAAATCTCAAGAATTTCTCCTGTACAGAAGGTGTTCCTCATGTTGCTCTCTCAGGGGCTGAGCCTGGTGATTATGTATCCTGCAAACAGTGACACATGTGAGGTGTCCCTGTGTCCCTGTGAGGTGGCTCTGTGTCCCTGTGAGGGGGCTCTGTGTCCCTGTGAGGTGTCCCTGTGAGGTGTCCCTGTGTCCCTGTGAGGTGTCCCTGTGAGGTGTCTCTGTGTCCCTGTGAGGTGTCCCTGTGTCCCTGTGAGGTGTCCCTGTGAGGTGTCCCTGTGTCCCTGTGAGGTGTCCCTGTGTCTCTGTGAGGTGTCCCTGTGAGGTGTCCCTGTGTCTCTGTGAGGTGTCCCTGTGAGGTGTCCCTGTGTCTCTGTGAGGTGTCCCTGTGAGGTGTCCCTGTGTCCCTGTGAGGTGTCCCTGTGTCCCTGTGAGGTGACTCTCTGTCTGCATTGCCATGTCAGCTCTGGCAATAATCCAGGGCTGTGGCCCAGTGCCCTCTGGTCCCAGGAGGGGTCTGTGCCAGCTGTGTCTGGGGGCACTGTGGGGGCATCTGGGAGTGGGCAGTGATGGGGGTTGTTGGCTCTGGGCAGAGTTTTCCTCTGACCCTTAAGTATTCGGAAGGTGATTTGTGCCCAGCCATCTGAGCTCGTATTTGCAGTCTTGTTTGGCCTTAACAAAGCTCTGGAAACACTTTTTGCTACGAGATGCTCTATTTGCTTAATTTATCCAAGCTCTTGTCTCGATAGTCCCTGTGATAGAAAATTCTGCTGGCTAATTGTTGCCTTTCACTGATCTGCTGTTTCTTTGGGTTTTGCTGTATCTTCAGAATATGGGTGGATATGTCACCTGGAGTTTCTGATCAGTCTTCTTATCCAGATCTGCTGCTGTTGCCCCACGGGAGGATAGGACAATAGTCTTCTGGACCAATAGGGCTGACACTGCTTCTGCTTGGAGGCTAATTAATTTACCAAAGCAGTTTTAAGACCCTTCTGAATTGTCACTGTCATTACTGGGATCACTGTCTCTGCTATTTTCCTTAGGCTTGAGACCACGAGTGCCTCTGTCTGGAGAGAGTTCTGCCTCCTGCATGTCCCCGTGCGTGGTGTGGCAGTGCCAGTCTTCAGCGTGCCATTGAGGCTGGCAGGGGCAGCAGGGCTTGGCCTGGACACCAGCTGGGTGTTTTGCCAACTTCCCAGTGCTCTCACCTTGCTGACACAGGGCTCCTGGTCCACAGGAGGGCTCCTGGTACACGGGAGGGCTCCTGGTCTGTGGGTTGGGGGTTCAGGGGGTGAAGGTCATCCCTCCTGCTTTGTGGTGTCCTTTGTTGGTCTTTGGAGCTGTTACATACTTGTCCACTGAGTCCTTTGGAGAGAGGAGGGTCAGGATTTCTAAAATAAAGCAAAAACCAGCTGAGGCATTTTTTACCTTCCTCTCTGTCCTGGGGTGAGGAGCTTCTCATCTTCTAAAACCCGAGCATTGTCACTATTCTTTTCCTGCCCTGCTGAGTCTGGTGAGAAGGTGGCTCATGCTCTGAGACTGGTTTGTGTGTGAGGGCATTTGGGTGCTCAGTTGGAGAGCATCAAAGAGAGTGCTCAGGCATTGGAATGAGCTGCCCAGAGAGGGGGTGGATTCCCCATCCCTGGAGCTTTTTAAGGTGAGCTTGGCCATGGCACTGAGTGCCATGATCTGGTAAAGGGACTGGAGTTGGCCCAAGGGTTGGACTTGATGATCTTGGAGGTCTTTTCCAACCCAATCCATTCTATGATTCTATGATTCAATGATCAGGAAAACCAGCTCTTGTGAGTCTTGCAGGACATGTGCAGACTTTCAGGAAAGCCAGGATGTGGCTTAGTGGAGCGCAGGGAACTGCTCAGCACTCCAGAGGATCTGCCTGGTTGTGTCATTGCCTACATGAGGCCTGGGCTCTTTGGAGGGCTGGCACACAAACTCTCAGTTCCCTCACTATTCTCAGCTCTCTCAGTTCCATCCTAGGTGAGGTCTCTGCCATGCTGTGGAGCTGCTTTTGGAGCTGTGTCCTTCTTTAAAAAATCTTAATTTCTTTCCTTGTACTTGGAAGGTTTTGGACTGTGAGTTCCAGCACAGAAGAACCAAACATGGCAAAGATAAGCTCTGTGGACGAATTTTGTTTCCTGTATAATGTCCCAATGAATGACTTGAGTCTTTGATGGAGCCTTGAGAAGGGCCTGTTTATTGGCATTAATTATTTTTTATTAGTTACAGCATCCATAGTCCGTTGGCAGTAGAAGAGCCCAAAGTAAGAATATTAATTCTTCAGAAGTTTTTCAAAGCTTGCATTTTTCATAAGAAGCTTGTGAAGCTTCAAATCTAAAGCTTCCAAATCCTTTTTTTTTTATTCTTCAGAAGTGCCAGTGAAGCTCTTTTTTTAATTTTTCGTGTTTTAGCTGAAACTATGAGTTTTGTACATCAAAAAAAATAGTTCTGAGTTGGCCCCAATTTTCAGGTCTCTTGCTGGGTTGGTTAGACCCTCTGCAAGCATCAGCTCTGCTCTGTAAACCAGGTGTGTGCTCTTTGCTACTGATTTATTGTGTTTTCCCCCTCTGGTTGGGGTTTTACTTTGTGGCTGAAGCACAGGGCGACACATGAAAGGTGCATTTGTTTGCCCCTGGCCAGTCAGGACAATCCTTGACCTTCACAGTTGTTGAATAACTTCAGAGGAATCCTGCCCTGCGTCCTGGGCACAAGGGCTGTGGGTGGGAATTGAACCAGTGAGGTGAATCCTCTGTCTGCTTTGCCAGAGAGCAGCATGTGTTCCTGGGAGCCTGCAAGGTCATGTTTTAATCCTCTGAATACGAATTTAAGGGTTGTGCTGGTGTTTTAGAGGTAATACAGATGGATGTTTGGTGTTACTTCCTATTGCTTCAGGGAATGGAGCAGTTAATTAGTAATCTTGGTCCTCTCTGAACCTCGAGGGTAAAAATGAAAATTGCCTTTGTCGGGGTGGTCGCTGTTCTCGTTTGTGTGAAGAAAACCATTGGGGAGTTGGATGATTTTAGCTACACAAAGTTGTGATGTGGTTGATGTTTCTGCTTGTATTCCATAGGCAGGTTTACTTCATCGATAGCTGTGGAAGGATGGGCAGAATTTTTGGGAAGATCAGAAGGGAAAGTGCTGCTGACCACAATTTTCCAGCTCTTATTAAAGCAAACAAGCGAGCTCCTGCCTTCCTGCCACCTCTGGCTCTGGAGGGAGCAGCACACAATAATTTCCCATGGTTTGTTTATGTCTGTCTCAGAGAAAATCCACTCTATCAAAATCACCTGGCCATGTAGTGACTTGTCTTAGCTCCTTTGTGTGTGTGAGATAGATGAGCCCTGAGCTGCGTGGAGCATTCATTGCCAGCCTGGGCTGCCATACAGGCACCATGGCTGGTGTGTGACAGTGACATTCAGGCCCATCCCTTGCCCACAGTGCCTGGGAGGTTCTGGACAGCAAAGGGGCCACGTGGGTTAACCCAGCCAGGCATGGCAAACCCTTCAGCCGAGACCTCCTGCAGAACAAATCACTCCTCCTAACCCAGTGACCTGCACTTGCCTAATTGTCATATTTGTCTGCTGAGCTTATCATTTGATGGAGAGTCTGTAGTGCAGGAAAAAGAGTTCTGTTTATTGTGCCTGTTTGGGTTAATTTATGCTCATTCCTTGCCTGCTGCTTTCTGGGTTTGAACTGTGCCTTCCTCAGCAGCAGTTTCAGAAGGGGAATGGGATCCAGTCCACTGTATTTCCAAGAAGTCTCTGCTTTGGAAGGGTGGATTTTTCCTTGGTTTGGTCACTCACTGTCAGGATTTATTGCTGCATTGGCCAATGCAAAGTCATGTGTTGGGGTTTGTCTTCAGGCTGTAGTTTATTCTGTATAAAGAGCCAAGCTAAGAGTGCTACTTACAGCTGCCCCTTCTTCTGCAGGGGGTTGTTCAAGATCTGGTGCTTAATGATCAACAGGGTTCAGTGCTGATTTCACCCTCCTGGAGCGTTTCTGGCTCTGCAGGAATGATGGCTGAGATGAGAGCTGGAGGTAGAGTGAGCTGCTGGCTGATGCAGTGGCTCTTCTCTGGTTGCTGTTGTATGGAATGACTGGGTCTGGTTGCTGGTGTGTGGAATTACTGGTTCCAGCTCATGTGTGAAGCAAACCCTGGTATCCCAATCCCTCTGGGTTTTTTTTCCCCACAAACTACACCTTCCCTTGTTCCCAGGTTTGCTCTGCAGGCACCATCTACCAGTGTGTGTGGAGTCCTCTCTGCACACCAGGACAAGTTTTAGAAGGTTAGTTCAGGAGGAATTCAGAAGCTTCTTGGATTACCTTTTCAACCACTGCAGGTGTTGTGGCGGGGACATTGTGCAAATTGAGTGATTTGAGAAGGAAACAGCCCCAACCCTTCCAAGACCAGCAGAGAGCCAAGAGCAGGGATGGAGGGAGGGGACTCGTGGCAGGGCAGAGGTGGTGATGCTGCAGCACGTGCTGCATGTGACATTGCAGCAGCAGTGATGGGGAGAGGAGGAAAATGCTGCTCAGGGGGTGCTTTGGAGCTGCCTGGTGTGGTGTGGAGAGTCTTCATCTGGGCTGGGATCAGTAAGTTTATGCACAGTGGAGTCCAAATATTGTATTAGAAACGCTTCATGTGTGGCCTTAAACCTCATGTGGAAGCATAAGGCTTATTTTCCCTATAAAAACCTGTAATAAGCATAAAATATCTAAAATCTGCAGCTGACAATATCATCTGTGAGTTCTCACCCTGCATTCTGTGGGCTGATGTTAAAACAAAAGGGAGTTTAAGGGTATTACTATAGTTGCAGAACATACCTAAAAATATATTGTTTATATAATACATAATTATATTTAAGGCTATTATTATATATTCTGTTCCGTTATTTACTTGGGCCTGGGCATTTGCTGAAGGTGCTGTGTTAAATCACACCTACATTTGCAAGTGGCAGTAAATGAAAAGTCAGGTTGAAAACATGATTTTTAGCTCAGTGTTTAGTCAGTATTTTTGTTATTTTGCTCATCCCTTCAGTCCCCTCACATGTATTTATGGGCACAGCCATACCCTGTGGTGGTGGTGGCTGCTAAACTTGATCTCTGTGGCTGTTGGAAGAGTTTCTTTTTGGGGCAATATAAGGCTGCTTAAATAACAAGAGAGTAGTGGAGAGGTTGGAATGAATATTTCCAGACCTGATGGTGGCTGTGCAGGATGATCCTTGGAGTCCCCAAGTGCTTTCCACACTGCTCTGCCTTGCCTTGAACAACTTCTGTGCATTCCATGGAAATGGAAGTCAAAATAATTTGTTTGATGTTATTTATTCAAATCTGGAAAGGATGGTTGTGCAAAGACCAAAGAAAAATGGTTTTAGTCTGACAAATGCCAAGGGTTTTTGTTTTGTTTTTAAAGCCCAAACAAACCCTTTGGGATCCTTGGCTGGGAATATAATAGCATGAAATGCACCATTTCTTCCATTCTGCTGCCTAAAAATCTAATTTTTTATGCATTTAAAGTGAGAGTTGAGGCAAGAACAGAGTTTAGCTCTGTTGACCTATATTTATGAGAAGGCTTGCTAAGTGTTGCAAGAAAAAAATACGTAGTGCAGTTGTATAGTCTGACAAAACATACACACACATACTAAAGCCACTTTTGGGGTTCTGCATCTTTTGGGGGGATGGTGAAGCCCTTCCCAGGCACATTCAGGCCCTTGGTGTGTCCAAGGCCTCCCCAAAACAGCCCTGAAGCATCAGGAGGGAAGGGCAGCACAACAGGGAGTTCAGAACAAGCAAGGAGGAGAGATAATGCTGAAAGCCTCCCTGAGCTCAAGGTTTAAAAGTCAACTTTTAAACTTCTTTTTCCTGTTTTTTTGATTGTTTTGTTTTTTTTCATTCAGTCCAGTCTTTATAAAGTGCAGTTTTAGTGGTTCTCATGCTGCTTATTGCATAACTGTGGCACAGATGTTATTTTTTGTAATGTTGCCTGACATATTTAAAAAGGGAAGGAGAGGAACAGAATTTATACCCTTTGGAGATGAATATGTGGAGCCTATTAGTCTTAAAAAAGTGTGAAGAGCTTGTTAGAGTCGAAGCTGGCACATTTGTGAAAGGCTGATCTGTGGAGTGGAGCTCTTCAGATAGAGAATGAATGTGTTTTATCTGCTGGAGTTTGTTGTGTGTGTTACAGACAGCCTGAAAAGCCAACTTGGGGGAGTGCTGAATGTTTGGGCACATGCTTAAATATCTGGGGACCTGAGACCAAATTCAAATGTATATCCAATAAAATGTTGCCCACAATGAAGTTTTGCAGGATGATCAGTGATGATGCTGAGAGTTAGGGGGTATGAGGAGGAAATACCTGGCACAGCATGGGCGGTACTGAGTGTTTGTATCACTGCAGCTGCAAACAAGACCTTTAAAGTTGCTTTTTTGTGAAGGTTTGAGCGGGGAGATGCAGTTACAAATACACTGGGTTTCAGCAGAAGGGAGAAATTGCATCCAGGCCTCTCATTCCCTGGTGGAATGGGCATGAGAACATGAAATGCTCTCCTTTTGGTATTTCTAACAAGTCTCTAACAGAGAGTGCTGGTGACCAGTCACTAGTGGTGTTCCCCAGAGGTCTGTGTTGGGTCCAGTCCTGTTTAACATCTTCATTGATGATTTAGATGAGGGGATTGAGTCCATCAGCAGCAAGTTTGCTGATGACACCAAGTTGGGAGGGAGTGTCGACCTGCTGGAGGGCAGGAGGGCTCTGCAGAGGGACCTGCACAGGCTGGAGGGATGGGCTGATTGCAATGGGATGAGGTTCAACAAGGCCAAGTGCAGGTCCTGCCCTTTGGCCACACCAACCCCCTGCAGCAGCACAGGGTGGGCACAGAGTGGCTGGAGAGGGACAGGGGAAAGGGACCTGGGGGGACTAATTGACAGGGAGCTCAACATGAGCCAGCAGTGTGTGCCCAGGTGGGCAAGAAGGCCAGTGGGATCCTGGCCTGGCTCAGCAATGGTGTGGCAGCAGGCCCAGGGCAGTGAGCCTTCCCCTGGACTCTGCCTTGGGGAGGCCACACCTTGAGTGTTGTGTTGAGTTCTGGGCCCCTGAGTTGAGGCAAGAGATTGAGGGGCTGGAGCGGGGCCAGAGAAGAGCAACGAGGCTGGAGAAGGGAGTGGAGCACAAGTGCTGTGGGGAGAGGCTGAGGGAGCTGGGGGTGTTTGTGCTGGAGAAGAGGAGGCTGAGAGGTGACCTCAGCACTGTCTGGAAGTGCCACATCAGGGAAGTTGTGGCCAGCTGGGGGTTGGTCTCTTCTCCCAGGCACTCAGCAATAGGACAAGGGGGCACGGGGGGCTCAAGCTCTGCCAGGGCAAATTGAAGTTGGAGAGCAGAAAAAACTTCTTTGCAGAGAGAGTGCTGAGGGATTGGAATGGGCTGCCCAGAGAGGGGGTGGATTCCCCATGCCTGGAGGTTTTTCAGGTGAGCTTGGCCGTGGCACTGAGTGCCATGATCTGGTAAAGGGAGTGGAGTTGGCCCAAGGGTTGGA
The DNA here is from genome assembly GCA_013396695.1 of Sakesphorus luctuosus. Classification (NCBI taxonomy): domain Eukaryota; kingdom Metazoa; phylum Chordata; class Aves; order Passeriformes; family Thamnophilidae; genus Sakesphorus; species Sakesphorus luctuosus. Next base: position 200,321 of record VWZD01000137.1, on the reverse strand, counting down.
CTTGATGATCTGGGAGGTCTTTTCCAACCCAATCAGTTCTATGATTCTATGATTAGAAGTTATAAAATAGTAGAAGTGTAAATAAGGAGAGTGAAAATGGGAGATGTTATTTTGCTTTTTATACAGGAGGTGTTTCAGGTGAGCACAGCATGCCTTGATCCACAGAGTGCTTGTTTCATAGCCATGAACAAAGCTCAGAGCCCACCTCTCACTCCTGTGGGGAGGAGCAGAGCAGCTCTCTGGGAATTAATGACCTGCTCCAAATGCAGTTGTGAGACAAACCCAGGAATCTTCCCTTCTCAGCCCTGTTTGTGCCTGTGTGCTGGGCAATAGGATAATTGGGCTTAATGGATAAGGGGGAAAGATGAGAGAGAAGGGGGAAATGGCACCTCCTGGCATGGAGCATCTTTTTGAAGTGTTGGATTAAAATAATTCAATGATTCTTAAAAGAACTTGCAAAATGACCAGGTAAAAAGGTGCAATAACAAACAGGAGGAAAGGTGATAGTGCTTTTCACTTGTTTCTGCCTAGGGCAAGATATTTAGATTTGATTTTTATTTTGCTTTGGTTTTGCCCTTTGCCTTGCCCCCCAGCTGGGTTACCTACCACAGCAAGAAACGAATGAGGCAAAAGAAATCCTAAATTACAGTTGCAGGAGGCAGGAGTTGCTGTGTGAGTGTGGGGTTGCAGAGGCTCAGGTGTAAATTCTGTGGCAGTCCTTGTGCCTGGAATCTCCTCCAGCAAGAAGCAGGTGGGCTGTGACTTCATTCCTCAGCTCCTTGGAGACCCTTGTGCTGCAGCCCTGGTGGTGCTGGTGTTGGTGTGACCCCTGGGTGGGACAAAGGGTGTCTCACCCATCTCCCTCACTCCATCAGAGTCAAGTCCTTGTCAGCTGGCTGTTGGACAAAGTTCCAGGGTCTGGGAATTTTCTCCCTTTCCAGTCCAGTGATACCCATGCAGTGTTCAGTCTGAAAACATCCTCCTCTGGCTAAACAAGGAATAGATGGGAGATATTAGGCTAAAATAGAAGGCTCGTGCTGATGCAAGCTGTGTTTACTTTTGAAAATTCAGTTTATTAAACTCAAGGCTGCAGAACTCCAGGGATCAGTGATGCTGTGTGAACATCACCTTCTGCACCGCACAAGCAATTTTTCAAAATTACTTTTTTAATTAAAAGTTGTATCGGTTTAATACGAGTTAAAGGAAAGTTCACAGGCGTAGTGTTGTCTGAAACATACTGCAGATTTGGGAAAAACCTCTTCCTGCCTTTCAGAGTTTATCTCAAGTGGTGAATATGCATGGGGAGAGAGGGGAATCTCCTTGTGGGCTCTGTGTGATGGTATTTATTGATTATCAGTCCAGCTCTGCTTCCATCACCTTCCGGAGGAGCAGCACAACTGAGTGGGAATATGAACACAAGGAAAACAAGGAGGACCCGAGGTGCAGCAGAGGAAAGTCAATACAGAGCTTATTTAAATGTCATCTGCCTGGAAGAGCTCTGCTGGAAAGCTGGGAGGAGAGATCAGGTCTGACACGATGATTCCTGGGTGTGTAAGGAGGGGAGAGGGGTCTGAGCAGGGCTATAATACACAATTCCTGGGTGTGTAGGGAGAGGGGTCTGAGCAGGGCTATAATACACAATTCCTGTGTGTGTAAGGAGGGCAGAGAGGTCTGAGGAGGGCTATAATACACAATTCCTGTGTGTGTAAGGAGGGCAGAGAGGTCTGAGGAGGGCTATAATACACAATTCCTGGGTGTGTAAGGAGAGCAGAGGGGTCTGAGCAGGGCTATAATACACGATGATTCCTGTGTGTGTAAGGAGGGCAGAGGGGTCTGAGCAGGTCTATAATACATGATGATTCCTGCGTGTGTAAGGAGGGGAGAGGGGTCTGAGCAGCTCAGGTACTGTGGGAACACGTGCAGAGGGGTGTGTTGAGGAGGAAGAAGGAAGAAGAAACTGCTGCCTGGAAATTACCTCTGACAATTAGTTTTGAGCAGCTAATTGGAGAAGCACGTGGCTTTTGGACATGGGAAGGCTGAGACTGGGGGTTGGTGATCCATGTTGACAGTGTTATTGGTCAGCACAGTTGACAGGGATAAGTGACACCCATCACAAATGTGTTTGCTGCCTCTGGATATTGTGTTTATTCTGAGTGTATGTGCAGGGCAGAGAGTCTCTGTAAGCACAGAGTTCTGGAGTTTTATTGAGCCATAGAATATCCTGAGTTGGAAGGGGCCCCACAAGGATCATCTAACCCAGCTCCTGACCCTTTGAATCATCTTGAATCACATGGATTTTATTTAGCTAATAAAATAAAATGTTGTAATTCTGTGGTGATTGTCAATGTAAGTGAATTTACTTTTGGGCAGAGCTTGAACCAAAAAATCACTGATTTGCTGATGAATACCCTGATTTTGAATTTCACAGCCATTTTTATTTTGGAAAGTTAGCCACTAATTCTATGTTGTAATAAGAAATAGTTGTATTACAGTTGTGCCTGAGATAAAATTGGATTGAGCACTCATATAAGCAACACTGTTGGAGTCAACCTCCAACATGTGGCACTCAGGGACATGGTTTAGTGGTGGACTTGGCAGCACTGGGTTAATGGCTCGATTTGAACTTGGAGGTGTTTTCCAGCATAAATGATTCTGCCAAGTGCTCAGCATTTAGGCAGGACTGGGATGGGTAGGATGGGTTGCACCCACCCCACTGTGCTGTACCCACTGCAGCACACCCAAGTTTTTCTTGGTTCTGTCACCCTCCTGTGTAACTGTGAGTGGAGTTCAGTGGTTTTGTCTTGAGCAAAGTGAGTGCCTTGTGCATGTGCTGATAACCAGGAGACCTAAGAAGGCTTCAAGATAAGACTGTAGCTGGCAGTGTTGCTTCCTTGGCTCAGTGAAACTTTCTGTCTTAATCCACTCTGTCAAAAACCTGTGTCAAGTGCTTCCTCAGGCCAGTGGGACCATGACCAAAAGCAAAGGACAGTGACAAAACCCAGGCAGGTCTGGCTGTGTGGGTGTGTCTTTGCCTTTGCCATCTCCATAAACATTATAGTGGTGTTTGTGTCCTTACCAGTTGTACCTCACGTTTTTGTTGTGCCACGCTGCCTGCAAACGTGGAGTCATTAAACACAGCACAACTGTTGCACATGCTTCTCTCCTGCAAAGAGGATGGATGGGCAAACAAACAACATATGATGGGCTTTATTTGCATTGTTTGCTCTTCTGAGCAGAACAACTCCCGTTGGAAGATACTTTATTGTCTCGAAGGGCAGGTGACCAAAGTGGGATCTCAAGCAGGGGCTGAAGTCACTGTCTCCCTCTCTGGCATTGGCTTTTATGTCCCTAAATACCTGGTCAGAGTGGAACCGTTGACAAGGGAAGGAGATTTGCCTTTAAAATGCACAGGAGGCATCCCTGAGGGAGGAACCTGAGCTTGGCCCCAGCACCAAGGCTGGCTGCTCTCTTGGCCATACAGCAGTGCCGCCATATAGCAGTGCCACCGTACAGCAGTGCCACCGTACAGCAGTGCCACCATGCAGTGCCACCGTACAGCAGTGCCGCCGTACAGCTGTGCCACCGTACAGCTGTGCCACCATGCATTGCCACCATGCAGCAGTGCCACCGTGCAGCAGTGCCACCGTACGGAAGTGCCACCATACAGCAATGCCACCGTACAGCAGTGCCACCATGCAGTGCCATCGTACAGCTGTGCCACCATACAGCTGTGCCACCATGCAGTGCCACTGTACAGCAGTGCCACCTCACAGCATTGCCACCGTACAGTGCCACCATGCATTGCCACCGTACAGCAGTGCCACCGTACAGCAGTGCCAGCATGCAGTGCCACCATGCAGCAGTGTCACTGTTCCTCTGTCCTGCTCGCCCCACCTCTCTAATGGAATTATAACATGAATGTGTTTGCTTCCCAGGAGTGTTGGGAGAATTAGTTGAGGTACCAAAAGTGTATTGGAGAAGTCTCACAGTGTTGATCATTATTACAAGTACTGCTTTAAAAATAGTTTTTTATTCCTTGTAGCAAAAATGTTTCCTCTTCTGTTGGAGTTTCCTCCCATTTTTCCTGTTGCTTTTGTGCTGTATCCCTGGGCTCTTCCAATATGCATCCTGCTTTGTAAAACATTATATTTTCTATGTTTTATCCTGTGTTTGAGGCTCAGAGTCTCAGTGTGTGTGTCATTACACAGACTGTGAGCAGGAGGCGGAGAGCCTTGTGCTGCTGGAGCCTCCTGGTTGCTCAGGGGTGCCTGTGGGTCATAGAGGGACTGACAGAGATCTGCAACCGTGCACCATCACTGCTATTTAAAGAAGGTTTTTAGACCAGGAAGGATCCTTGAAGCTCTTACATGTGAGCTGTGTCTCTGGAGGAAGCTGAGGAGCAGACAGGCTGACAGGAGCACGGAGGGATGGACCCAGAGATGTGAGGTGACATCTTGGGAGAGAGATCCTTGCTCTTCTGCAGCACTGAGACAAGGTGGTGACTGCTGGCACGTTCTCTGAGGACAAACAGTTCCAGTGCAACCACAGATGAAGGTTTGGGACCAGCCAGCTCTTACATCCTCGAGTGAAACAGACCCCACATGTCTCAAGTTGCATATTCCAAAGTGCTGAAAAAATAAGGCAACCTTCAGAGTTTGAGCTGTAAAACTTCTCCTTTATATGACAGAGAGGTTGCTAGCACACTTCATTAAAAGGTTCATGATACTATTTTCAAGATTTCTATTCTAGGAAAAGGTGAAGAGATCTTTCTCCAGATTACTTGTGGCCAGGACTGATTTCTTGTCAAAAAATTCACCTCTTCCAGCAGTGTCTTCACAAAGCACCTGGGGAGCAGTTGAACCAAACCAAGAGGGGCCGAGTTCAGAGGAACACCTTCTGTAGCATTTAAACTAGACATTTCGTGGTGGGGATCCTTCCAAGGGGTCCTGCACTTTGGCCACACCAACCCCCTGCAGCAGCACAGGCTGGGCACAGAGTGGCTGGAGAGGGACAGGGGGAAAGGGACCTGGGGGGACTGAGTGACAGGAAGCTCAACAGGAGCCAACAGTGTGCCCAGGTGGCCAAGAAGGCCAATGG